>NW_004624864.1:2352874-2371505 GCF_000247695.1 Heterocephalus glaber | reverse complement strand
TTCTGATTTCATTTTTTCCAGATCCTCTTTTGTTGCCAGTTCAGGGAGTCCAGGTGGTTGAGTATCAGAGTATTCCATCTCATTTCCATTTGGCGTTGCTCTAGGTGATCTGGAAGTCTGGTTTTGAGACTTGTTTACGTGTCTTCTCATTTCGACCCAGGGGGTGAGGGGCGCTGTTTGCCCCCACGTGGCTCACCTCCTCTCATCTGGGATCAGTGGGATGGGGCCAGGAAGCCCCTTCCTCTGGGCCAGCAGTGAAGGTATGGAGAGAGGCCTGGAAGCCCCCTCCTCTCGGCTGTGTAAGTTTCTATATTTCATAAACATTTTAGTCAAAAGTGTAATTTATGTAAATGTAGTGGTCTGCCCCTGCTTACCATGAGATGTTGAAAGCTAAAAATGTGTTCAAAATGTTTTCAAATGGCAAAATGAGCTTGTGGAATAAATGTCAAATTGCCTATCATAGGGACATCTTTAGCTGTCACTCCCGTAGTCACAACTGGACTTTTTGTAGAAGACAGTGTCATTTCCTACAATGCCAGTGCTGCTTGGATGTTCCTGTTCGCAGCCCTTGTTGTTATGGAAAATTCCCTCTTCACCTCAATGGCCTATGACTATTATGCAGCAGTGTGCAAACCCCTGCACTACACCACCACCATGACCACAAATGTGTGTGCAGGTCTCATCATAGGCTGCTATGTCTATGGCTTCCCGAACTTCTCTATGCACAGTGGGGATGCATTCAGTCTCTCCTGCTGTAAGTCCAATGTGGTCCATCACTTTTTCTGTGATGTTCCAGCAGTCATGACTTTCTCTTGCTGTAACAAATATGTTAATGAGCTGGTTCTTGTTTATCTCATGAGCTCCCATATTTTCTTTCCCTTCCAAGTTATCTCACCATCCCACATCTTCATTTCTGTCATCGTCCTAAGGATGCACTCAGCTGCAAGACATCACAAAGCTCTATCCACCTGTGCCTCCCACCTCACTGCCATCTCCATCTTTTATGGGACTATGATCTTCATGTACCTACAGCCCAGCTCCATTCACTCCATGGACACTGAGAAAATCGCCTTTGTGTTCTACACTATAGTCATCTCCATGCTGAACCCTCTGGTATACAGCCTGAGGAACAAGGAGGTCAAGAGTGCATTATTCAAGGTCAAGAGTACTTTCATTTATTGGACACAAAATACTGCATAGGATTTTACTTTCATTTTTGGAAAATGCACTATTTCTGGATACATCTCTTTCAGACCTCCTCTAAATTCTGTATTTTGTTCATTTCCCTCTTTAATGACCATCCTTCTTGTAGCATACACTTTAGTTGACTTCTATCCTGTGCTTTCCCACAATCCCCTGTCAGGAAGTTGGATGAGTTGCTGGAGTTGCAGGATCTTTTAAGAAGAGTTCCATTATGCCCTAGGTCATGGCTGGCCTTGGAGAGCAAGGGCCAAAAATATTTTTTGGACTCTCAGGCCTCTAATCTTCCTTAGCTTTGGTTTCCATGCCTAAGTTTTTGAACACCTAGAAGTTCAGTTACACTAGTTTGGAAGTGAGAGCAATAGGTCATAATCCTATTATACTCCCTTTGGCTATTGGGGCACCTTGGAACTTAAAGTATGCTCCAAGAACAGCTATTACATCCATGAATTGAGTCAGCATCACTGTCAAGAGTAGTGCCATGCTCTGTCTGTCCTGTGGGGGAGGGCTTATCATTTCAACACACTGTCTAGATTGTCTTTAGAAGCCATATTCATGCACAATGCAAGCGGACACCACTTATAAAGTTTTGCAAAAAAAATTCAAAAAAAATACAAGCAAACATAGCACTTTAAGATAACAATTATGAGGGCCAGGGATTTAGCCCAGTGGTTCTGTCGCCTGCCTCACAAGTGCAAGGACCCAAGTTCGATCCCTGGTACCAAAAAAAAATTATGTACATAACAATTATGATCACATTAGCATAACAGAACCGTTAAGTTCCATTATCTCTTTAGAAATACACTGAAATTTCTGTTTCAGTGTAAAATACCTTGGCAATAATAGTTACCCCATCTTTACTGTTTTTTTCTTTTTTTAAAATTAACTTTATTGGTACATTATAGGTATATATTATGATCACATTCATCATTGGGAATTTGTAATGCATCCCACTATATAAAGCAAGTATTAATGGACATGAGTAATCAAATAAGCACTAATACAATAGTAGTGGGGACCTCAATACCCCACTGTCACAAACAGACTCAACTTTACTCTTAAGTTTTTAAGCACATCAAGGGACTTCAGTCTCCATAACACATGAGCCCACTCCCATAACCAATCTCTTCTTATACATTGTTTCACTTGAGAATCTCAACTAAAATACTGGTGTTTCATTAACACAATTTAATATTTGACTTGGTAATATGTTGTTGGTTAAGAATTCTTCTTTTTTTCACTGTTTTTTTAGTATAGTCCTAATTTTTTTTCCTACCTGAGATTGAACTCAGGGCCTTGCGCTTGTGGGGCAGGCACAGCACCACTGAGCTAAATTTCTGGCCAACAATTGCATTACATATTATGAAATGAAATATGTGATCTTTTAAGCACATTTTAAGGAGAGATGAAAAAATGTGGCATCTCAGGTGAATTAATATTTATTTTTGACTAAGTCATTTTATACAACCAACAGGTTCATATTTCATTTTTCAAAAGTATAAAATAGAACAAGAAAATGAAGGAAAACTAATTATGTTTTAATATATCTATATATTACTATATATATTCAGACTAAAATTAGAGTAAAAAATGAATTGTGCTGTACATTGCTATTTGCAAACACATCAAAACTGTAATACTTATTACCATTCATTTCTGCTGTACTTGAGTTACATTTTCTCTCACACTCAGTGATCTTTTAACTTCTTTGCATTGATTTTCTTGCCATTTCTTCACATCAACCAAGCTCGTACTACAGGGCTTTTGCACTTGCTATCTCCTGTGTAGATGTTCTTTCTCCATTTAGGTCCTTGACTCCATGTGACCCTGGCCTGGTGCCCTTCCCTGACCACTTTCATCAGCTGCTCAATGTTCACTCACCATGTGCACTGTCCCTTATCCTAAATCATTCTTTGTAGTTCTTATCAACCCTTAGCTACTATAAATGCCTTTGTGTTGCAGTTTCCTTATCTATAATGTGAACTCCATGAGAACAGTGACTTTATCAGTTTTTTCCTAACACAATGACCAGTAGCTGAAAACAAGTCTGTTGCACTGTAAGTTCTTAATTAATATGTTTAATTAATAAAAATATAATTGAGGTTTGATATCAATTTTGCCAATATGTTGAGCCTTTAAGTCATTGCTTGTGATAGGGAACCATGCATAATAAAAGCCTTCTAGATGAACACTCAGCACATTTCTAACTGCTAACTCTGCTTTGCTGAAGTATTTTATCCTACATTCTCAGTTCTCACACACCTCACATATAGCCCAAATTGTTTCCTGGAACTCATCATGAACCAGACCATCTCAAACTCTCTCATTATTCTTACTTTAAAATGCTATCTCAGTAAGTGGAAAGTGACATTAAATAATTGCTATTTGGTAATTCACGAAGACACACATTAAATATAAATAAACAAGGGTCCATTGCTGGTTATTTTTGAGCCATTACTACATATTTACAAACTATGGAACTAACTGAAAGATTCTAAATGTCCATTTAGAAAATAAACATAATAAGATTTGGCCAGTGCTAAGATAAAGTGCAAACTCCTTGTCTTGAATTTGATCATCAGTGAGCTCAGTAGTCTACAAATCCTAGGCATGGGGACGTGTGTCCATGTCCAATCTGTTTCTCCTGTGACGAAGACTTGAGCATCTCAGTGTTTGCAATGTTGGGCTTGAACATGCTATGAGGGTCAGCTATTCCCTCCAGAGCAGTAGAGTGCAACACGGGAACTCACTTCTATGTTTGCAGTGAGAGTTCTCCTCTTGGAATAATTTCTCTTTATTACTTGAATTTTAGAATTATTTTGTTTTTATAGAAATTTTCAAATATAGTTCAAAATGTTCCCACTTGACTCTGTGGCAGGCTAAATGATGCCCCTCCCAAAAATCTTAATTTTGAAACATTTCAATGTTAATTTACATGTCATTGAAACGTAATGCAGATGTAACAATAAATTAAGGATTTTAGGAAGGAGAGACCAGCCAGGCTTATTTGTGTATGCCCTAAAAAGAGTTCCATGTGTCCTTA
The DNA here is from genome assembly GCF_000247695.1 of Heterocephalus glaber. Next base: position 2,367,262 of record NW_004624864.1, on the reverse strand, counting down.
TAAAATGAAGTTAGAAATATTAACCCATAGACAGTAGAGGAGTTGGCAGTGTTGCTAGGGAACCACATTAGAGTGATGTGACCACAAGCCATGGAATGCTAGCAGCCTCTGGCAGATAGGAGAGGCAAGGGGTAGAGAGAGAGTCCTCTGAAGACTATGGAGGAACCATGGCCCGGACAGGCCATTGATTTCAGCTCATTGAGATGATTTCAGACTTCTGGTTGGAAGAACTGTAAAGGAATCAGTATATATGGTTGTAAACATCCAAGTATGCAGGAATTTATTATATTAGCGGCAATAGGATTATAATTTTGAAAAACCTTGTTGGTTTCTTCTATGTTATAATTTCAGTTGACTATAGAATATTTATTTGGATGAATTCACTAGTGAAACCATATGTTACTGGCATTTTCTTTGTTGGGAAGTTTTTATTATTATACTACATACACACTTTGCACAGACTTGACTTTACATTTTGACTTTAAGAAAGAGCCAGAAGTCACAAGGTACAGATCTGGTGAACAAGGTGGATGAAATGTTTATGTTTTACAAAAATTGGGTAAATTTTTTAATCTATTTAGGACATCAAGGCAGCCATGAAGAGTCACTCAGAAGATGACTTCAAAACTGTTTCAAAAAGTGACAAGAACGATGTGAGAGTTGGGTGAGAAGTAAGGGGAAATATTTTGAAGAGAATTTATGGTATTTTGTCTTCTAGGTAACTTTTTTTTAATGCCAGCAACAAAGACAAATGCTTAATTAAAAATAGCAATGTACCTAAAGAGAATTTCTCAAAAGAGGACCCACAAATGACCAACTGATATATAAAAATTACTCAGTTTCACTAAGTATCAGGGAAAATCAAATCAAATCCACATTTAGACATCTCTTCATTCCAGTAAGAATGGCTTCATTAAAAAGACTAAAGCCAAGAGAGCTGGAGTAAAAAGATAAGCCCTGCACATTGTTGGTGGGAGTGTTAATTAGTAGAAAAACTATGGAAATCTGTAGGTATATTCCTCAGAACATTAGAATAGGACTACTATGTGATCCTCTTATCCCACTACAGAGAACAGATTCAAAGGAAATTAAATCAGTATGCCAAAGAAATTCCATGTTTTTATAGTAATGAAATGGAAAGATCTATGTGCACATCCTGAGTGGATAAATTATATGTAGCACCTGTGCATCATGAAACACTAGTCATCTACAAATGAAGAGAGATCCTGTCACATATAACCAAATGGAGGTAACTGGAATCATTGTCTTCAGTAAATAAGCTAGGTTAGAAAAACAGTTACTGAATAATCTCTCTCCCTTATGGAATCGAATGCAGTTGATTTCATAGAATTTGAGAGGTGGACAGAGTTGGGCTGGAGAGAGGAGGAGGAGGGATGGGGAAGGTTAGTGAGTTGTTACTAGGTCACTGTGAGGACTGTGTGCTATTGCAGAGTAGGATGATGACAGCTATCACCTATGTACTGTGTTCTTCAAACAGGTGGAAGAAAGGATTGGAAGTTTCTACAGTAAAGAAACAGTAAATGTTTGAAGTACGCTTCTATAACTTGACTTAAACATCATAGAAAGTAGACATGTAACATGCATCTCAGTGCCTCCTTAATACATAAAATCTTTATGTTTTTATTTGTAGAACACATTTAATTAAAAAGTTTAACCATCATGGTCCCTACAGACAGTTTAACAGCTTCTTCCCTAAGAGACTGGGATGAGGAGCTGTAGGTATCCTCAGGGGGAAATCTCCAGAGATCACAGTGGCTCATAATTGCCTCCAGATCTCCATGTAGAAGCCTCCAGGATCCCAACAGGACTCAAGCTGACAACAGTTGAGAAGGGATGCATTGCTGCATTGACCCATCAGAGAGAGAGTCCCTGTCACCAGTGCAGGAGAGCTTCTGACCTGAGGACTGGCTGGGAGCCTGCAGCTTCAGCCACGGAAATCCCTTGGAGAGAAGTGACATGGAGGGACTTTTAGGAGGAACTGTTGGAGAAGAGATTTAGAGACCTCTCATTGTTTACAGATGCACTTCTGTGAGTTATGTGAGAGGAGTAATCACATGATGTTTATTTTATAGACGAGGGGAGCATTGTTCTTCCAAGGGGACAGAGGGATTCATGGTGTATATGGGACTTGATCTGTGTGATTGTCCTTTTCTCTATTTTTGCCTCCCTGCCTAAGAGACATTGAAAAATTAGAACATTGCTTAAGACAGAAGCAGCTCCTCTCATAGGACTTCAGCAACATACCATAAATATATTTATGATTTCAAAGCACTATTAATACTGACTATTGTTTCTCACTTAGCAAACTGGGAAGCTCCTACATTCTATAAACATTTTAGTCAGAAATGTAACTTAAACAGGAGCAGTGGCTTAAATATACACATATGATGAATTATTTAACAATACAAGTGTTTTCTAAATATTTTTAAATGGAGATGCACTTGTGGGATAAAATTCTTTCATAGAGAGTTTGGAGATTCACATGACAAATAATGCTTCTTTCTTCCAAAATATGAACAAAAATTAAGAAAAATGATCCTTTGAATTAGTAACATTATATTTGCATCATATATTTGTGTCTCATTTGGAGTTTAAAAAACAAACACAATATAAACCCAGAATAGTCAAGTGATTCTTCTTTAAATTATAAAAGGTTTTTAAACAAATTAATATAATCTAAGTTGCTCATTATTGGAAGATGACGTGAACTCACAGATCTTGAGTTTTTTCTTACCATAACATGATCTTGCAGCATAACATAATCTCTCATTTCAGTTTACTTACTGATATGTAAGAAAAACATATATAACAGATACCACCATTTCTATGTGAACACAGTGTACTTTAAACATAATTGTGTGTGTTAAATTTGATGAACATAATATCTTCATGGGCCTGGTTCACAAATTTAGATTACCAAAAGCTTATATAAAAGATGCTTAAATATAATAGTTTTGGGCTAAATATATTTGAAAAGATGGCATTTTAAATACTATGAAGAAATTTTAAATAGTGTTACTACACAATAAAGGTTCAAATAAAATACTTAAAACATCCAACTTGTTTCTAAAACATATTTGTGAATTAAGCATAGCACATAAACTAAATAGTTCCCATTTCTGCTGTCTGCGAATTTGCTATATGATGACAATAATGAATGAAACAGTGAGTTGAAGAATGATAGACTTTCTCCCCAAGTGAAATATGGATTTCAAAAAAGGAATTTTGAGTGAGGATATCCACATATAGTTGCAGCAGCTGCAATCACATCCATGGAGTAGATCGAGACCCTGAAGCACTGGAGAGCACAGAAAATTGCAGAGTCTTCTGTGGGGGAAAAGGTAAATGGGGAGGGAAACTTCAAGACTTCAAGGTCACCTGCAACCAAAGTCCTGAGTGTCACAGACCTGGGTCACAACTTCTTCAAAACCATTATTCCATCTTAATAATATGTGAGCTGCCACTCATCAGGATGAGCTTTACACCCATCATTGTACTGTCCTTTAGTTACTTTTAATTCTCAAAATAATGCCTGAAAGTCAGTCTCCTTGCTCTATTTATTGAGCAGATGACAATGTCATGTTCACTGTAGGTCCTGGAGGACTAACAACTGCTAGGTGGTCAATGTGCGGTCTGGCATGTGTCCCTTCAGAGCCTATACTCTGTGCTCTGCTGCCTCTGCTGCTCCTCCTTCCCTGGAATCCCCTGAGCCAGGGAGCGTGCTCCACCCTGGTGACCTCAACACACCCCCTGTGTCTAGAGAGAAGCCATGATGGTCAGAAGTTAAACTCCTCTCCAACTTGAGCAAAAGTTAATGCTGCTAACGACAGCATTGTCAGCAAGTGGAGATGCGCTCCTGGCAATAAGTAGGAGATAGTGCAGAAAAGTTTCCAGTTTCATTCAGAACTTGTTAACTCACTGAGACATTTTGTCATTAAAAAAATGTTGTTTTATTGTTTTAGGGGTTTTCATTATTAGCTATAGCTCCAGATGAAATTACCACATGACCAATAAGTCAGTTCCTGATGAAGCCTCAAACACCGAGTTGGAAAGAAAAGAGAAAATAAGTCATAATACATTCTATTAGATTCAATTTGACTTGAGTTTTCTTAAGAACCTCAGAATATGAAACCACTCAGGAAAGGATAAAGTTTAGCATGGGCACACAATAGAGACTGCCACTTAATGCCTGTGCAAACATGAATGAATCTCCCAACTTGTGGTGATCCATAATTTAACTTAATGAAATAACAAAACAAATCAAATATGGCTGGAAAGAGAGACAGAATGGACATATGAAGTGTATTTGGTAGGTAAGCAACTTGGAATGTCAGTTTTTATTGTGTTCTGATGGAGTAAATTTACTGATAGATATATCCACACAGTCATGTGCATGAAGTTCTTAAACTGTCTACACCTCAGTTCATAGATTGGCAATTTTTTAAACATACCTGAAAGATCTATTAAAATTCTTAAGATCTGAAAGTGTAAATGCACATGCTGTTAATAGAATCAGCTTGTGTTCCAAGAAAATTCATCTGGAGAATCTTGAGTATTAATTCTTCTATATTTACATAATAGCTATGGTACTTGTACTTTTATAATTTCAGTTCAATTGCTTTATGTTTCTCTTTGCTACAGCATGAGTAGAGGTTCTGGACAGCACTGATGGAGAACAGGTCAGAGGTGACCGATTTCAACTTGCTGGGTCTGACTGATGACCCACACCTGCAGGTTCCCCTCTTCATCACCTTCCTCCTCATCTACACCATCACTGTGGCTGGGAACCTGGGGATGCTCCTGCTGATCCTCCTGGACCCTCGTCTGCACACTCCCATGTACTTTTTCCTTGGTAACATGTCTTTGGTGGATTTTTCCTCTTCTTCAGTTATCACTCCTATAGTCATTGGTCAACACCTTACAGGAAACAAAATCATTTCCTACAATGCCTGTGCTGCTCAGATGTTCCTCTTTACAACCCTCATTTGTGTGGAAAATTATCTCTTGGCCTCCATGGCCTATGACCGCTATGCAGCAGTGTGCAAGCCCCTGCACTACACCACCACCGTGACCATAAACATGTGTGTGGGACTCGTAATTGGCTGCTATATCGTCTCATTCCTGAATGCTTGCATCCAAACTGGAGTCACATTCAGTCTCTCCTTCTGTAACTCTGATGTAGTCCATGATTTTTTCTGTGATGTTCCAGCAGTCATGGCTCTCTCCTGCTCAGACAAACAAGTTAGTGAGCTGGTCCTTGTTTATGTCGTGAGCTTCCATATATTTTTTGCCATCCTGGTTATTTCAACCTCCTACATCTTCATTTTTGGCACCATCCTAAGAATGCACTCAGCTGCAGGGCATCGCAAGGCTCTGTCCACCTGTGCCTCCCACTTCACTGCTGTCTCCATCTTCTATGGGACAAGTATGTTCATGTACTTACGGCCCACATCCAGTCACTCCATGGACACTGATAAAATTGCCTCTGTGTTTTATACTATAGTCATCCCCATGCTGAATCCAATGGTCTACAGCTTAAGGAACAAGGAGGTCAAGTGTGCATTCTTAAAGGTTAAGCATGCATTCATTTTATCAAGGAAAAATAAGCTGTAGCATTTGATGGTAACTTCGTGAAGTGCACTATCCTTGGAACATTTCCTTCACAGATCTCCAGGTACTATGTTCCATTTTGAGGTCCACACTGACATTCCATTTCTGAAGTAATACTCTAATTGGTCCAAATGCCTTTGACATGAAAAAAAATAAAAACCATGTGAAAAAATAAATACAGTTTGAATGATTAAGATATCCTGAGGTCAGCTGTCTAAAATATCCTTAAGGATGTTGAAATATCCATGCATAATACAGGTCTTCCTTTGCATACATTATACCATTGCAGACATGTGTACAACAGGCTTAAAGAAGCTCATAAATAGAAGCAATGTCCACAGTGGTCTCAGGATGACGAATAGAAATGGATGTCATAGGTTTCCCTAGACTTGAATATACTGTAGTATTTGTGGCAGTTAATTTTATGAGTTGATTTTCCTTGCTTAAGGTGTATTCAGGCAGCCAGGAAATGATCACTGTGTGTCTGTGAGTGTGTTTCCAGCAGAGTTTAGGATTTAAAGTAGTGGGCTCACAAGGGAGATCTGTCATCTTTGCTGTGGGGTAAGTTTTCTCTCTCTCCCTCCCTCTCTGACATCTAAGGCATTCACTTTCTGACAATCTTAGATATCAGTTAATGACCTGTACCTCTTCTTGGTCTTTGGTCTCCTACACTCACACCAGACCCTTCCCCTACTCTATCCCAGGCCTTTGTCTCAGACTCAGTGAGCCCCTGCCAGCCTTGTCCTTGTGATTGCTGAGGGAGCATCAAGGGACTTCACCACCTCCCTGTTATATCCTACTATGCCCTTAAAAAATATCTGCTTTCAGGTCTACAAGTATTTTGTTGATTCTTTTCATTTGAGATCCCTGCCTAAAACACTAGTGTTTAAAAGTTGTAATTTAACACTTGATTTGTGCAATAAAATACAGTATTTGTTAAGACTTCATTTTTTGATAATATGCTAGAGTCTAACTTTGAAAAAATAAGATTTTGAAATGAAAAAGTTTCTCTTTACATAGTTCAATGAGCAATGCATAAATCTTGCATCTCATATGAATTAGGATTTCTTTTTCACTGTGTCACTTGATACATCTAACATTTTCATATTTTAATTTTCAAAAGGATAAAAAAGATAAGAAAATTTCAGAAATATACTCACCATTTTTTTTTATTTTTATATTACTACACATTCAATTTAAAAGTTAAATCTAGCAATTTATAACATTTTATATTTTTTCTGCAAACTCACCAAATAGTAATGCTTATGTATTTGGTACTTTTGTTTAGTTGGATTTCCCCTCGCTCACTCATGTTTTTCCCGTCTTCTTTTGCATTGATTTTTTTTTGCCATTTACTTACAAATGCAACCAAACTCACACCACAGGCCCTTTGCACTTGCTCTTCCTGATGTGTGCATTCTCACTCCATTCAGGAGCCTGACTCCATGGGATCCCGACTCCATGGGATCCCATCATGGAGCCCTTCATTGTCCATCTTCTTTAGTTGCTCAGGCTCCTGTCATCAAGCACCCTGTCTCCTACTCATAAATCATACTCTGCACTTGTTATCAACCCTTCACTACTATACATGCTTATGTGTTGTTCATTTACCTTCCCCAAAGAGAATGCAAAATCCACAAGACCAGTGGTTTTATCTGATTTTCATAACATGATGACCAGTAGCTGAAAATGTCTCTGTTGCACCATAGACTCTCCATAAATACTTGTTAATTGTATGAAACGAAAATAGAGGTTTATGACTAATTGGGCAAACAAGTTGGGCCCTTGAAACATTGGTTGTGACAGTAAATCCTATAGAAGGAAACCTTCTGGATCAACATTTTGTGCATTTGAAGAGACAATGCTCATTTGGGGATTTGCCCAAATGGTTTTTCCTACATTCTCCCACTCCCTACTTGCAGACAAAATGATTTTCTGGAAATCCCATCATCACATGGATCATCTCAAATCTCTTGTTTTTCTTTTTTTTCCTTAAAAGCTATGATGCATTGAGGGGCAAATGATATCAACTAACTACTATTTCACAGGTGGAGGAGGCAGGAGGTAGGGAGTCCTTTGGAGTCCATGGGCCTGGCAGACCATTGATTGCAGACTTTCAGTTCATAGAACTGTAAAGGAATCAGTTCGCATTGCTGTAACCTCCACGTTTGTAGCAATTGATGACAGCAAGATAGTGATCTAATAAAATCCTGGCTGGCTCCTTCTGTGTTATGGTCTTATTTGATTACAGAACGTTTGATTGTGTAAATTCACTAGTAAAACCACTGGGGCTTCTCTCTCAGGAACTCACTTTTATTGTTTCTTGATCTCAGGTTGCTTTGGTTTTACCTTTCATGGCCATTTTGACTTTAATGCAGAGTCAGAAGTTAGACAGTGACAGATCTGGTAAAGAAGGTGCAGGAGGACTCACTGTAAGGTTTTCAGAGGATGGAAATTACCATAAACATTTTGAACCAAACAAGAACATGGAGGCAGGCAGAAGACACTCATGAAGGAGAATGTCCATAGGGTCATGAAGATGGCAGAAGAAAAACTACAGCAAACAATCAAAATGTACCAGAAGAGGAGCAAAGAAGGGATTCCAGAATTGCTTCCAGGGCTAGCAGTTTTTAATCTTATGAGTCACATTTCTCTTTGCCCTCTGTACAGTCTGTGAGTGTGGATGGCAGCTACTCGGTTTAAGGGACCTCTGTCCTCAGTCTCCTGTCTGTCGAAGCTGTTCAGGCTGTGGTGTTGGACCAGGAAAGGTGTGGGACCTTGGTTCTGAGGCTCCTGTCATGGGTTCTTGCTGGCTGGGGACCAAGGCTGGTTACACAATGTGTATTCAGGTGAATGTGGCTGTGGGACAGGCTCTGACACCAGGTGGAGGCTCCTGTGGAGCCAGCACTCCCAGAGAACTAAATCCACCTGAGTCAAACATGGGGAGATTTCTGCAGGCCCAGCAAGGTGGCAAGGCTCTGGGTACTGTCTCATAGGCATCCAAAGTACCAGCCAAAACAGGCAGACCCTTAGCCCTTGCTGCTAAACTGGGCAGAGAACTGGCCTACTGTGTGAGGCAGGAATTGTGCCTGGGTTCTGACAGTATGTAGAGGGGATATTCTGGTGTGCTTAGTGGAGGTGGAGTACCTAGGTGCTGAAGGGATGCTGCTGCAGTCCAGGTGAACCAGGTAGAGATTCACACAGGCTGGGAACACCCTGTGTAAGGCCAGGTTGTCTGGACACTAGTGCTACATGTCAGATGAAGTCTCTGGTGAATCTTGAAGTGGAGCAGGGCAGTGAGAACTGGGTATAGGCTCAAGTGAACCCAGAGTGCTGAGTTCGGACTCAAACTGGACTACTGTTAGCTCTGTGTGCCAGATGAATGTCCCAGTTGGCATGGGACACACTACAGGCTGCAGGCTTTGGCTTGAGTATGCATGGGATCCAGTACTGTAGACTCCCACACAGATAACTATCTGTCTGAAGACAAGTGGGTGCGGAAGGAGTAGTTCCCATCCTGGGTCACTCCCTCTTTATGTGGGCTGAGGAAAACGCTACCAGGCTGCAATGTTCTCGGCATTTGGAGAGGAGACTGGAGATGAAGGACCTGGGTACTCCCAGTTTCCCTTGATAGGCCTGACTCTGCTGCATTGCTAGGGATCTTTGGGCTAGCTAGGAACTTCTCAAAAATGGCTGATCCCACAGGAAACAAGGGCTGAGGCAGAGGTTCTGCCAGATCTCTTTTCCTCTTTTAAACTCCAGTGCTTATGTTTTATTTCAGCCACAGATCTCTTCTTTCAAATGCTTTCTTTTATTTTTGTTTTTTGCAGCAGGGTGTATGTGTCTCCCTCTCTTCCAATTACCCACGTTTTTAGGTGGTCTTCTCTGAGTCTCTCAGAGGAGGATCCTCTTCTATTCTGCCATGTTGGATTTCTCATATTAAAGCCAAAAGACACAAATTGGGAGACTGGATAAAAAAAAACAAACACAAAACCCAGCAGTCTGCTGCATTCAAGAAACACATCTAATGCAAAAAAAATATTCATAGATGAAAATCAAGGCTCAGAAACAATATTTCATGGATCAGAACAGTGGAAACTAGCAAGACTTTAAATTTTAATCTCAGACAATGTAAACATCAACCTAAAATTGTTCAGTAGGGACGAAATGGTCATTATGTACTAGTTAAAGTAACAATTGAATGGGTAGAGATAATGCTTCCAAATATTTGTGCATTGAATACTAGAGCACTTATCTTCGTATAATGACTACCACTAAACATACAAAATCAAATAAGTACTAACACAATGATACTAGGGGAACTTAACAATCCACTTCCACAAAGAGATCAACTAAACAAAAAAATCAATAAAGAAATATCAGAGTTGAATCACACCCTTGAATATATGGACTTAGTAGATATCCACAGATTATCTTAGTCTACTACAATAGAGCTTACATTCTTTTCTGCAGTACATGGTGCTTTTTCTAAAATAGATCACCTATTAGTCCACAAAACTTGTTTAAATATATACAAACAAATTGAAATCAGCCCATGTTTACTAACAGATCACTGTACAATGAAAATAGAAATCAACCTCAAAAGAAACCACAGAAAATTGAGAGCCACTTGGAAATGTAGTAGCACACTCCTGAACACAGTGAGTCAGAGAAGAAATCAAGAAAAAAAATTTAAAACTTGGAAGTTAATGACAGTACAACGTATCAGAAAATTTGGGATACATGGAAAGCACTCTTCAGAGGGAAGTTTGTTGTAATTAATTATCACATTTGTAAAACAGAGAAATCTCAAATAAATAACCTAATGAGGAATGCTAAGATACTTGAGAAAAAACAATCCTGACCCAAATGAAAATTAAGGAAGAAAATAATAAAGATTAGGGGGGAAATGAAATGGAGACTGAAAGTCAATACAAAGAATCTACAAATCAAAGGACTTGCTCTGTGAAAGAATAAAAAATAGACAAACTCTTAGCCAAACTTCCTATGAGAGAGAAGAGATTCACCTCAGTCCAGAGAAAAATGAAAAAGCAAAATAACAGAAAACACTATTGAGATCCAAAAGATAGTTACTCCTATGAAAAAATGTATTACAATAAATTGGAAAATTATGAAGAAATGATCAGATTCCTAGACACATGTGAAATACCAAAGCTAACCCAAGAGGACAAAAATGCTGAGAATTCATGTTGTGAAACTGAAATAGTAATAAAACCCCACCAACTAAGAAAAATCTCAGGACCTGGGGGATGCACTGCTGAATTCTATTTAACATTTAAGGATGTCATATCATCAATAATCCTTAAACTCTTCAATAAATTGAAAGAAATAGAGTACATCCAAATTTTTTCATGGCAGCAAGTAGCACTCAGATCCCCAAACCAGAAAAAGACCCAATTAAAAAAGAAAACTACAGGCCAATCTGCTTAATGGACATAGATGGAAAATCCCCAATACTATTAGTGACTAAAATGCAACACATTTTCAAAGAGGTCATACATTATGATCAAGTAGGTTTCATCTCAGAGATGCATATATATTTCAACATATGCAAATCATTAAATGTACTCCATCACATAAGCAGAAGTAAGGACAAAAGGGGATTTAGAGACTTGGGGAGGGAAGTGGTGGGAAGTGCATGGGGATGTCACAAAGAAACAAGCTGTGTTACCTACATGCACCTACATGCACTCCATGATGAGTGGAAAATTCATATACTGCAAATGGGTACTATAAAATAAAAAATTTTAAAAAGAAATTGTAAAGGGAATTCATCACACTGAAAGAACCATTAATGAATAAAAACTAGGAAAATAAAATCAACTCAGTTTTGACTAATCATAAGATAAATTTAAAAAGCTGTAATACTGTACACATATTGAGAAACATAACTTTTATGCAAATTTCAAAAATTAAAAATAACACTAACTATATTACTGTGTTAAAAGACAGAAAATGTGGAAAGGTGTAAGATATTGAAAGATCTCACTGTAAGGAATCAAGAAGTATTTGAAAAAGCAGATGGGTAGAACTTAAACATCAGAGAAGGTATACATATACACATGCACATCAGTACCTCTGTAATATGTGAAAGATTTATGTTTTACTTTATCAGTGTAAAACCCATTTAATTTAAAAATGTAGCCATCGTGATCCCTGCAGCAGCTTAATGTCTACTTCCCTAAGAGACTGGGATGAGGAGCTGTAGGTATCCCCAGGGGGAAATCTCCAGAGATCACAGTGGCTCATAATTGTCTCTAGATCTCCATGTAGACGCCTCTGGGATTCCAATAGGACTCGAGCTGACAACAGTTGAGAAGGGACATGTTGCTGCCTTCTATTGCATGCCACTGATCCATCCGAGAGAGAGTCCCTGTCATCAGTGCAGGAGAGCTTCTGACCTGAGGACTGGCTGGGAGCCTACAGCCACGGCCACAGAAATCCCTCTAAGTAAGTTATATTCATGGACTTTTTAATGATAAGCTCTTGGAGAAGTGAGTCAGAGACTTATTATTTTCAGAGGCACTTCTGTGACTTATGTGAGAAGAGTAGCCACATCATGTTTATTTTCTAGATGAGGGGAGTGTTGTTCTTCCAATGGGACAGAGGGATTCATGGTGCATATGGAACTTGATCCAAGTGATTGTCCTCTTCCCCATTTTCCCTCTCTGCCTTAGAGACGTCGGTAAATTAAAATATTCCTTTAGACAGAGGGAGCTCCTCTCATAGGAGTTGAGCAATATCCCCTGGATATTTTCATGAGTTTATATGACTATTCTGTACTGATTGTTGCTCCTCATTTAGTAAACTGGTAAGTTCTTCCATTCCATAAACATTTTACTCAGATCTATAATTTATACAAATACAGGGCATAACTATACCTAAGATGAATTATTTTATGAAGAAAAATGTTTCCTAAATACTTTGAAATGGAAAGATGAGCCTGTGGTATAAATATCTTTCATAGAGAGTCAGCACATTAAGGTGACAAATAATGCTTCTTTCCAGCAAAATTTGAATAAAATTTAAGAAAAATAATAGTTTGAATGATTAGTGACATTCTCTTTTGCACCATATCTTATTTGGAGTTTCAAAAACAAACACAAACATGAACTCAGAATACTGAGGTGATTCTTTAAATTGCAAAAGGTCCCTAAAGAAATGAGTATACTCCAAACTGCTTCTTCTTCAAAGGCAATTTGACCTCACATATCCTGACTATTTTTCTGACTACTTATAGACTCTCGCAGGATCATGTGACTTCTCTGTTCCGTGGTTTTCTTATGGATAATTAGGGAATATTACACATAACATATCTCTATATAAGCTGCATACTGCCAGTTATGTAATAGAGTACATGTGAACAATGACATTTGTGACAAGTGTGGTGAACATAATATCTTCATGGAGGTGGTTCATATGTTTAAATTACCAAATGCTTGAAAAATGTGGTAGGAAATAACAGTCAAATTTGGGTAAATATTCTTCAAAGATTGCAATTTATACTATTTTTAAATACTGTCACTGCTCAAGAAGAAATTCAAATAAAATGTTTAGAACAGAAACTTCTGGCTAAAACATATTTGTGAAATAAGCATGGCCAATGAGCTGGATACTTTCAATGTTTGTGCTCTGTAAATTTCCTGTATGATGACAGTAATGAATGAAACAGAGCCTTCCTGAACTCAAATATGGATTTCATAGAAGCAGTATTGACAAAGGATGTCCTATGTAGAGTTGCAGCAGATGCAATCACATCCATGGAGTAGATCGAGACCCTGAAGCATTGGAGAGCACAGAAAATCACAGACTCCTCTGTGGGGGGAACGGTAACTGGGGAGGGAAACTTAAGACTCAAGGTCACCTGCAAGCAAAGCCCTGAGTGTCACAGACCTGGGTCACAACTTCTTCAAAGCCATTATTCCATCCTAGTAATAACATGAGAGCTGCCACTCACCAGGATGAACTTTACACCCATTTCACTGTCCTTTAGTTACTTTTTAATTCTCACAATAATGCCTGAGAGTCAGTCTCATTGCTCTGTTTATTGTGCAGAAGGCAATGTCATGTTCACTGTAGGTCCTGGAGGACTAACAATTGCTGGGTGGTCAATGTGTGGTCTAGCCTGTGTCCCTTCAGAGCCTAAACTCTGTGCTCTGCTGCACCTGCTTTTCCTCCTTCCCTGGAAACCTCTGAGCCAGGGAGCATGCTCCACCCTGGTGACCTCACCACACCCCTGTGCCTAGAGAGGAGCCATGAGGGTCAGGAGTTAAACTCCTCTTCAACTTGAGCAAAAGTTGATGCTGTTAACGACATCAAAGTCAACAAGTGATGTGCTGCTGGTAACAATTAGGAGATTGTGGAGAAAAATTTCCAGTTTCATTCCAAACTTGTTAAGTCATGGAAACATTTTACCATTAAAGAAATGTTGTTTTATTGTTTTAGATTTTTTCTTTATTAGCTTTAGATCCAAATGAAATTACCACATGACCAATGAGTCAGTTCCCGATGAACTGAATTCGAATGAAAGACTAAAATGAGTAACAATAATTTCAATTAAATTCAATTTAACCGGGTCTTAAGACCTGAAAAATTGGAAACTGCTCTGCATAGGTTAAATTTTAGCATGGGCACACAATCGACACTGCCATTTACCATCTGTGCAAATGTGGATGAATCTCCTAACCTGCTGGGATCCATAATCTACATCAATGTCATAGCAAAACAATATCGCAG
>NW_004624864.1:2309093-2332960 GCF_000247695.1 Heterocephalus glaber | reverse complement strand
ATTAAAATTGCTGATGCATTAAGTGGCAAGTGACATCAAATAACTACTATTTGGTAATTCAGAAAGACACATTGAATATAGAATACCTCAAAGGTAATGTATCTGTTATATATAACTCTAGAACATAACATATGTGGTGGTATTTGAGCAATTTCTACATACACACAAGTTATAGAATGGACTGATAGGATTGTAAATGTCCCTGTAGGAAACACACACAGTTGTAAGTCTTGGGAGAACACAGTCTACATTCAATGTGCTAGTGAAAGTGTACTCTTTTTATCTGGCACTGCGATCTTCAGAGAGCCCAGCAGTCTACAATACCTACACTTAGCTTTGTGTGTCCAACACACCTTGTTTATATTCACCTCTGTGCTTATGATGACTGTTCTCCTGCTGGAATCAGTTCTCCTTCTGCTAGTACTGTTGAATTTTAGGATTGTTTGGGATTCATACAAACTTTCACACAGTGCAGAATGTCCCATGTGAGCCTGTGTCATTGATGTCTTACAAAGGGCCAAAGTCATCATTCTGAAATGCACAGTTTTACTCTATTTGGCCATAAAACACTAGTTAACTGTACACAATGGAAGGATTTCAGGAATCAGAGTTATCTGTGTGCCCACAGAGAAACCCCACGTGTCCCAGTTAAATGGAGTCAGAAATGTTTTGCATAGACGGCAGGGAGCTGGCAGAGCAGTTGGGCTCAGAGTCAGAGCAATGTGGCCACAGGGATGGAAGCCTGCAGCCTCTGGCAGACAGGAGAAACAGGAAGTGGATTCCTCTGGAGACCGGAAGGAACCACAGCGCTGACAGACTTGATTTCAGCTCTCAGGGATTCTTGCAGTCTTCCGGTTCATAGACCTGTGAAGGAATCAGCATGGGTTGTAACTTCCAAGTCAGCAGAAGTGTATGACAGTGGTCATGGTAGGATGTAATAAAAGCCCTTGCTTGTTTCTCCTGTGCTGTAATCATATTGACTGTGTAACACTTATTTGGATAAATTCTCCAGTGAAGCCACCTGAATTGGGTTTTCCTTTCTCCAGAAGTTTTCTTCATTATTTCCTTATCTACACTTGTTATGGTTTACCTTTCCTGGTCATGTTGACTATGGGACAAGCCAGAAGTCACCAGGTGACAGATGTGGTGAATGAGGAGGATGAGGATGCAATGTAATGTTGTCATTTGACAGAAATTGCCATGTACATTGGAATCAAGTCAGCACATGGAGGAAGCTAGATAGACACTCATGAAGGACTTCCCTAAGGATAAAAGTTGCCAAGAGGGTGGGATAGATGTGTACCACATGAGCGAGCACTGCTTTGAGGGGTATTAATGGCAATGTATCTCTTACTGCAATGATTTTTTTTCAAACTGAAACACACCATATATTTTATTACATCTCTAGCCAGAGCAAATAAAGGGTCTCTTTCAGGCCAGACATGGAAACCTTTAGGTCCTTTATTGAAATCTTTAGATGGAGACTCAAATCTCTGAGTTCATCCTATTTTTATGTATTTTGACCAAGGAACTTAGGAGAAACCAAGTCAAAGTCACTATGTTCATGCATTTGACAAATACTTAGAAGAACGATACACATGATGTGCCACTCATTTTGGCATACTATTACAAAACACCTGAGACTAGGTAATACATACACAGCCGAGATTCACTTCTCAGAGCTCCGTAGGCTGAGCAGCCACCACGTAGGCACCAGCAGAGTCAGAGCCTGGTGAGGATGCATCCATCCTGAGGGATGTCTTGCTCTATTTCCAGACAGTGGGATGCCAGGAGGAATGATGCTTTTGTAATCTCACCCAGTGGGGAGAGTGCTGTGACTCACAGAGTGTGAGGCAGAGACCCGAAGGCCTGGCTGGGCCTCCAAGCCCTGCCGTGAGGGTGCTAATTGCTATCTTGGGAACAGACCCCAGTTACTAATTGAGACTTTATCACTTCCTAGTGGTCCCTCCTCTTCCCATAATCACATTGCATTCTGGGCTCTACCAACTGAATTTGGGGTGTGGTGGAAATACTTTCAAATCTTAGCACTAATTCACTCAGATGCTTCTTTTCTCTTGAAAAGTTTTGTTAGCAATGAGTAATGGTGATATATTTGTATGCGTATCATTCTCCAATCAACATGAGAACCAGTTCAGAATCTCACCCATAAAATTCTGTTTCTCTGAGCCAAAGTCTTGGATATTGGATTTGCAGGGAATCAGAACCTCTCCCTCCCTCTCAGGCCCCGTCTCTCTCCATTTGGCTCATGTGATATGGAAGCTGAGAAATCCCAATGTGCAGGTGGCGGGTATGTTCAGGATCCAGGAGGGCTGAGAGTTTCCTGACCTGTGTAACAGTGTGCTGACAAAGGAACTGCAATACCATACAAAATCTCTGCTCCTGCAATGCAATATCCTTGTGCTTCATGCTATTATTGTCACAAAGTACATCTTTATACACTTTGTTCCCAGTAGTGGGATTATCATTATTTTCTTATTCATTTGTAAAACTAGGATAGGAAAACAGAATACTTACAAATGTAAAAAATAACATTGATATTTCAGTTTTATATAGTTTCCCTTATTTGTTTTTTAATATTAAATTATCACTTCATTCTTAATTCAATTTTTATTTAAAATTGAAACATAATAATTCCATATGTTCATGGTATATTCTGCAGTGTTCATGTGACTCTCAAGATTCTATCACTTTCAAGCTGCGGGTTTTTTTTTTTTTTTTTTTTACCATGTCTGTCAGAAAACTACTTGGACTGACTTTCAAATTTGATTCAACTAAGAAGGTCTACAGCTGACCCTCTTTTCTGGGGTTTTTTAGAATATAAATTGGTTTTACAGGTTTTTGTTGTAGTTATTCTGTTTGTTTTAACGATATTTTCTTAACTAAATCATCTTACTGTTTTTTGGCTTTCATGGTTTCTGATGAGAAATTGCCATTAATCTGACTAAAAATCCTGTATGTCTTGCATGAAAACAATGATCTCTCTCCTGCTGATCTTATGATCCTCTCTTTCATGGTGAACAGTTTCAATAGAAAGAAAAAATGAGTCCCCTCCTGCTCACTCTTGAAATTTGCAACCTTTATGGAAATGGAAGTTCATGTCTCTTATCAAATTTGAGTTTATAAACTTATTGATTTATTCTTGATTCTCTTTTTAAGATCTAACTGCTCCTTCTGAAATTCAAATTATACATGTGTTGGTGCACTTGGTAAAAAATGAGGCCATGGATTTCATGCAGGTTTGTCACACTTTGTTCTTTTATGCTCCACATAGATAATTTCACCAACTAATATTTCACTCAAATTCACTGACTCATTCTCCTCCCTCCTAAATCACCGAAAACCTCCTAGAAAATTTTACATTTCACTTTGTGTTTTTTAGCTCTATAATATCTATTCAGTTCCATTTCACAAGATTTGCCTCCTTATTGATAACAATATCTGTGGAAACCTCATTTTCCATGATTCTTCTAGTTTTTTTGTCAAATTTGTACTTGACGTCTCTGCATATATTTACAGCAATTAATTTGATCACTGATATTTTGGTCAAGATCTTCCATGTAGTAACTGCCAATGTATTTTCCCCTTTTTCCTTGGAATGAGCCCTCCTTTCTTGTTCTTTGTGTGCCTCTTATGTCTTTCATGAAAATGGCACATTTTTAAAATTACAGTGTGTTATCTCTGCAAGTGAAAATCCTCCCCCTTCCCAAAGTCACTGTGCTGTTATTGGCTGTGGGCTTCATTGTTTATGTAGTGAGTTTCCTAAAACAGTTTTAGAAGAGCCTTTTCTCCATTACTTGTGCTCTGAGGCCTGGGCTCCTTTCCTTGGTGTCATCTTTAAACTTTGTGGGTTAATCTATAGAACTCACAGTAACTCACAGTTTTCTTAATGTAGCTTCAACTTGTGCTCTGTAAATCTTTGAAAATTTCTCAGGTCCTATAGATTTTCAAATTTTTTCTGTAGAGTAACATGTTTTTGGGTTACCCTAATATCACATTATTGCTATCTCTGCATTGTAAGGAATGAGTAGCTATATTTAGGACCCAGAAAATAACCCAGGTAAACTCTGATCTTACTGTGCCTATTTGAATCACAATCCCATTGTCCATGATGAATGACACAACATTTACAGGTGTTACATAGTAGGATTTGATATTTTATGGGTGGCATTATTGCCCCTCTAATGGATTTCTTTCTCACTTAAGCTACTACTGACCATCACAGAGTTATACAAGCAAGTGGAGGTCCCTCTCTACACCTGTCACTCAAGACACCTGCTGATATATCATCACTCTGTGTAGCAGTATCTTCTGAAACAGGAAGTCACATGATCATGAAAGCAGGGGAGAGGGCAGCTCGAGATCTGTGTGTACACCAAAGAACATAACAATTCTTCCCACTTTATTATCTACATCTTGCCTTACTAAAATAGGAGAAATCATGTGGAGAAATAATGGATTCAGTTGATACCTCTGGTTTGTAGTCCATGGTCTATCAAATTGTACAAAAATTTCAATGTTTAATTACTACTCAATATTTAAATACTATTTCATATTTAATTACTATTTAATATTGAATTCATATTCAACCTGTGGCACCCCTAATATGTAGTAAAAATTATGCTATGACTTATATATATTTCATGAAAAAATGTTCTTAAAAATTCTGTGAGTATAATTAGATACCATTATCTCCTCTATTATGGAAGAGAAGTTGAAGTTTCATGGGTCAACTTGAAGTGAATCAAACTTGATGCATACAACAAATCTTTAACCATGACATTTGCTTGTGTCCAGAAAGAAGTGGTTACCTTGGGAAACACACTATCCCCAGGCCAGTGCTTACAGACAGACTCCAGTACTGCCTCAGAAACAGACAGAAATTAGCTCTTGATAGGAGGTACTTAGCTGCGGCCTGCAGCAATACTAGCTGTTTTAGTGTTCCTCTGCACTCCTAAGACTCTGTCTGCATAGTTGCGATACTAAGGAACAACCAAGTTTATTGCCAGCTGGGTGTCCAAGGGAATGCCTGCACCAGCACTACCCTTTCCCCACAGTACATACTATAAAGCAAGACTCCATTCACTGGGAGTAGATTCAAGTCATGAGCTCAGAACTTTGAAATGAATTTAGCAACTGGCACATGAAAACATATCCTAGGCTGATATGAAACCCAGCATCATGAGGTCTGCTGGTCAGAGGATCTGAAATAGTCACAGTGCTATAAGACAGGTGCCTTAAGTTTCTCAGACATCTGGTTCAGCCAGTGTCACTGCCCATTTGCATCAGTCTTGTACATAAATCCAACTCAGCAACTCAATGGCACAGTGAACTTGCTCCATCCCAGTGCTGTGTGTTTTGGGAAGCTATAGGCTGAGTGGGCACAGAATTGCAGTGTTGGTAGCCACAGGCTTTGACCTAAATGTCTGCATTGATTTCTCTGTGATGATTCTTCCTGATCTCAGGAAGAACACTGAAGTGCCTGTACACAGTGAACTGATGTGTGTAGAGTGTATTTTTTGCCTATTTTATCTCCCCTTGAGAGGCTTCTGAGCATGAATTATACTTCCTAGTCTACCCCTTAGATCATGATAAACATCACACCAGATATGAATTGGGACAAACCTGTGCTTGGTTTGCCTTCTAGTGCTGAAACAGTGACAACACATGGAGAGTAGATTTCTGGCAGAACTCAACTTGGGCTCCATCAAGTGGTGACACATTGGAAATAGATATAGGGTCAGAGAAAACAAGCAGCTTGGAATTTAGAAGGAGATGGAACACAACCCAGGTCAGATTGGGAAGACTAGAAGAAATCAGTGCCCGTATGACAATGCATAAAGAAGGAGCAAAAATTGTAGCAATCTATGATCTCACTCACCTAACAATTGAAATGAACTGCCAGAAACTGACCAGATAGTGATCAATATAGGAGAAATCTCAGACAGATTAAAACAGAGTTTAAAAACTAATCCTTTAAGAAAACTCAATTAACTTGAAGAAAGCAAAGAAATGATTCAATGCTAAAATTTCAGAAAGAGATTGAAGCAATTTTTAAATAAAACAAAAATTATAAGTTGGAAGTATATTGCAATAAATTAAAAACACCATGCAAAACATTAATTGGAGGACAGAGCAAGAAGGAAAAACAAAACAAAAATGAATAAATGTGCTCAATGACAGGCTACAGAGAAAAAAGAAAGATGAAAGATTGAAACTAATGGGAATATTTGACAGTATGAAAACAAGTATTTGACTTATTGAGACTTAAAAGGCTCCAGACAAACACAAAAGAGTTGAAAGATTATTCAAAGAAATAAGAGTAGAAAAATTCCATAAGTGGAGAAAGGTACAAGACACCAGAAATGAAGGGTCACTGGTGAGATTCAACTTAAGCAAGTCTACCCCAATTCACCTCAAAATGAATTCTCAGGCAAAACAACAGGAGAATGTGCTCAAGACAAGAGAGAGGAAAAAACATGTGAAACAGGCTGTCCTAATTTCTCCGAGAGCACATTGCTCAGCAGAAAGCTTACAAGCCAGGTGAGAAGAGAATGACAAGAGATTTGAATTGTGGTATAGGGGAAAAAAATGCAATCAGGAATACGGTACCCAGAAAATTTACCCTTTAGAAATGAAGATACAAAGACATTCCCTGAGAAATAGCTGCTGAGAGAATGTCTCAATGTGACCTGTCCTAAAAGAAATGTTGCATGTAATAAACCAGAACACAAGCTTAAATACCATTTGACATCTTCCATTTGCATAAGGCAAAGTCCACACAAAGAGCAGTGTACAGGATGGATAGAAAGGGGCAAGGGGATGAATCTCTTGCAAATGGAAAGAGGTTCAGGAGACCAAAGGTGAGGGAAGAGGGGGCGAGGAAGATGAAGTAAGAAGAATAAAGTTATGCCATGTACAGATACCAAATACCCACAATGATTGTAAACACTGTATGTCTTAAACATGGGCCAAGAATACTCACGACAACAAGAATCAGAGCTGGGAAAGGAGATTGAGAGGCAGAGGCAGGGAGGGGGTGGATGGTGATGGAAAAAAAAAGAGAAACATACATGAACCTGCCTCCAAGATGAGTGGAAACTGCATGTACTGCAAAAATGTACTAATAAAATGAATATTAAAACTAGAAAAATAAAAAAAAGAAATGTTAAAGAAAATTCATGAAATTGAAAGAAATGCCAACAAAGAAAAAAGTATGAGACTACAATAAACTCACTGTTTTAATGACACTGACAAATTCAAACTTCTGTATAATACTGTAAATATTTTTCAAACACTATCCATATCTTTAGCATATGAAAATGCTAACTGCATTACTGTATAAGAGATAGAAAATACAGAAAGGTGTAAAATGAGATACCAAGAATTTAAAATAAGGGAAATGGAGTGCTGGTGTAGAGCTTTCTTATCTACATTTTTCCTAAACTTCTAGTTTGTTCTTACCTTTCACAGTAATCTTGAATACAATCATTTCAAAAACCTCATTATAAGCAAAAATGCTTTTCATAAGCTTTTCAGTTAATATAAATGAAAATTTTAAATAGACAAACCAAACATTATAAGCAAAGAACCGAAGCACACTTCTACAATAATTCATCTAATCACAGAGTGAGAAGAAATCAAAGGAACTAAAGTAAAAACAAGTTGCAAAATGGCCATAGTGATAAACTATCTGCCAATAGTTAACCTGAATATAAGCGGAAGAACTTTCAGAATGAAAGATATGCAAATGAGAAGATTTTAAAACTACATAACTATATATTGCTAACCTGAAACTCACTTCACGTCTAATGAAAAAACACAAACTGAAAGATATTCTTTGTCAATAGAATCCCCAAAAAACAAACAAACCCTGAAGGGCCATACTTACTTAACTTAAAATAGACCAGCATTACCCTGACTAAAGCCAGATAAGGGTACACAATAAGGAAACAAAAGATGTGTATCTTTGAGAACATAGATGCCAATCTCCTCAGTACAATTTTAATTTTTCTTTCTTTGAGACAAGACCTTGTACATAGTTCAGGGACTGGCCTCAAAGTCATAGTGATCCTCCTGCCTCAGCCTCCAGAGTACTGGGATTACAGGGCTATGCCACTACACTCACCCCAGACCTCTTCAGCAATTTTAAAACACTGAAACTAGCAGTGTATTAGAGAGATTGGCCACCATAATAAAGTGAGATTTATTCCAGGAATGAGAGGATTGCTCACTATATGAGAGTCAATAACTGTGATATACCACATTAACAATATGAAAGAAAACAATCTATATAGTAAGGAGACAGAGGGAGACAGACAGAGAGACAGAAAAAGAGAGTGAAACTCAAAACTTCAAAAATAAACTGCTGGAATGAATACATAGTTTCAGCAAACTGCACGATATAAATCCAATCTAAAAATATAAAAACTCTGCTATAATACAATCTCAAATTATCTGGATGAGAAATCAAGAAGAAAATTCTTTCAGAATGACTACAAAAAAACTCTGCACAGCAAAAGAAGTAATTAACAGTCTGAAGAGAACACCTGAAAAATAAGAAAAATATTTGAAACCGATATATTTGAAAAGGAATAGATCTCCAGAATGTACAAGGACTCCCGAAGCAGTTAATAACAAAATCAAAGAGTTTGATTAAACATAGCTATGGAACAAGAGACATTTCCCAAAGCAAGACATACAAAAGATCAATGGTATATAAGAATTGCTGAAGTTCACCAATTGAGAGGGGAAATCAAAGACATTTAGACATCTCCTCGCTCCAGTAAAAATGGCTTCATCAGAAAGACTGAAGGTAAATAGAACTAGCAAGGATGTGGAGAAAAGGGAAGCCCTGTACACTGTGTGTGAGTATATGAATTAGTACAAGCATCATGGAAATCTATAGTCATACTCCTCAAAAAATAAAGAATAGTGCTACCCTGTGATCTTACTTTTTTCTTCTGAGGACAAATTCAAAGGAAATGAAATCAGTATGACAAAGATATTCCAAGTTCCTCCTGGCAATAAGATGGAAAAAATCTATGTGTCCATCCAAAATGGATAAAAGCAAATGTGGTCCATGTGCACCATGGGACTCTAGTCATTCATAAAGAGAGGGAAACCCTGTCACTCGGGACAATAAGGATATAATGGGAGTCACTGTTGAGTAAGTAAGCCAGGTTAGAAAAAAGAGTTACTGAATTACCTCACTCATTTATGAAGTTTAACAAAAATGATTTCATAGAATTTGAGAGGTGAACAGAGTTGGGCTGGAGAGAGCAGGGAGAAGGAGGGATGGGGAAGTTTAGAGAGTTGTTACTCAGTCACTGTGAGGATGGGAGCTCCTGTGTGTATTACAGAGTAGAATGATGATCGCTAACAATTATATACTGTAGTCTTCAGGTAGGTAAAAGAAAGGCAGAGTTCACTGGAAGGAAACAATAAATATTAGAAGAAGCAGACTTGTTTGTCTTGGTGTAAGCACTACCCAAGCTATTTATATAACCATGCATCTCAGAATAACTCTGTAATATGCAAAACATGTAAGTCTTCATTTATCAGTGTAAAACCCATTTAATTAAAACATGTAGCCATCTTGGCCCCCACAGACAGCTTAATGTCTCCTTCCCTAAGAGACTAGGATGAGGAGCTCCAGGTATCCTCAGGGGGAAATCTCCAGAGATCATAGTGGCTCATAACTGTCTCCAGGTAGAAGCCTCTGGGAACCTGACAGGGCTCCAGCTGACAACAGATGACAAGTGACTCTTTGCTGCATTGACCCATTGGAGAGAGAGTCCCTGTCACCAGTGCAGGAGAGCTTCTGACCTGAGGACTGGCTGGGAGCCTGCAGCCACGGCCACAGAAATCCCTCAGAGGGAAGTTACATTGAGGGACTTTTAAAGAATGAGCTGTTGGAGAGGAGAGTTAGAGACTTCTCATTGTTTACAGCTCCACTTCTGTGAGAGAAGTAATCACAACATGTTTATTTTACAGATAAGAAAGAAGTCATTTTTCCAGTAACATGTAAGGAACTCATGATACCTGTGCATCATGATCCATGTGAATATCCTCTTCTTCCTTTTTCCCACCTTGCCTTAGGAACATTGGAAAGGGTGACTACTGTCTGGGACAAAGAAGCTCCTCTCCTAGAACATCAGCAATGGTCAGGGAATATGTCTATGATCACAGAGCAGTGTTCTATACTGACTGTTGTTCCTCTCTTAGCAAACTGGTAAGCTTCTACACGCCACAAACATTTTAGTCACAAATGTAATTTATGCAATATCAGTGTCCTAATTCTACATATGATACATTATTAAACAATAAAGATGTTCTCTAAATATTGCTTAAATGTTGAATGAGGCAGTGGTATAAATGGCTTTCATAGAGACTTTGGTCATTCACAAGACAAATAATGCTTCTTTGCCAAAAAAATATGAACAAAAATGAAGAGAGATGATGCTTTGGGTGGCTACTGACATTATCTTTCTTGCCATATATTTGTATCTCACTTGGAGTTGCAAAAAAACACAAATATAAACCCACAATAGTGTGCTGATTCTTTAATTTGCAAAAGTTGCCTAGCTGAATTAGTATAATAAGAAATGCTTATTCTTGAAGGTGGTCTTCACTCTTGGATCTCAAGTTACCTATTACGTATATAATCTTGAAGCATAACATAAATTCCTAGTTCTGCTGTTTACTTATGGATATGTAACAATATTATATGTAACAAATTCACACTCTTTCCATACAAATTGCTTACCAAGTGTTGTAGAACATAGTATATGTTACAAGTAAACATGAGTGATAAATTTGATGAAATCATGTCTTCACAGGGATGGTTGATAAATGTAATTTGAAAGAAGCTTAGAAAGAAAAAGATGATAGGAAATAATAATTTCCTTCCAAAGACTGCAAAATCAATTTACAAATTTTAAATACTCTTACCACACAGGAAGTGATTCAAATAAAAAATTTAAGTCCTAGCTCTGTGTGAATTTGCTATATAATGAGAGTAATGAATGAAAGACTGAGTTTAAGAACAATAGATATTTGTCTCAACTGGAATATGGATTTCAAGGAAGCAATAATGACAAAACACGTCCCACATGGAGTTGCAGCAGCTGCAATCACATCCATGGAGTAAATCGAGACACTGAAGTCCTGGTGAACACAGAAAATCGAAGAGCCCTCATGTGGGGAAAGGTAAAGTGGGGAGGGAAACTTCAAGGTCACCTGCAAGCAAAGTCCTGAGTGTCACAGACCTGGGTCACAACTTTTTCAAAACCGATATTCCATCCTAATAATAACATGAGAGCTGCCACTCATCAGGATGAGCTTTACAACCATCATTTTACTGTCCTTTAGTTAGTTTTTAATTCTCACAATAATGCCTGAAGATCAGTCTCCTTGCTCTGTTTATTGTGCAGATGGCAATGTCATGTTCACTGTAGTTCCTGGAGGACTAACAACTTCTGGGTGGTCAATGTGCGGTCTGACCTGTGTCCCTTCAGAGCCTAAACTCTGCGCTCTGCTGCATCTGCTGCTCCTCCTTCCCTGGAATACCCTGTGCCAGGGTGCATGCTCCACCCTGGTGACCACACCACACCCCTGTGCCCTGAGGATCAGGAGTTAAACTCCTCTTTAACTTGAGAAAAAGTTGATGCTGTTAACACATCACTGTCAACATGTATATATGTGCTCATGGTAACAGGAGATAGTGCAGAAAAATTTCTGGTTTGATTCAGAACTTGTTAACTCACTGATACATTTTGTCATTGAAGAAGTGATCATTTCGTGTTTTTTGTGGTTTTGGTTAGTTGTACTCCAGATGAAATTCACACATAACTTATAAGTCAGTTCACTACAAAAAATGAAGACTGAGTTTGAAAGAAAGGAGAAAGTGAGTTATTACAAATTCAGTTAATATCAGTTTGACCTGACTCCACTTAAAATCCTTAGACTTCAGGCTCAGTCACCATAGGTCACAGTTCAGTGTGGGTGTGGAGTAGAGACTGCCATTTCACATCTGTGCAAATGTGAATGAGTGACCCAAGCTCTGTGATTCGTAATTTACTTGAGAGAAACCACGAATCCAAACCACACTAACACTGGATGGAGACAGCGGATTTTCATCTAAAGTGGAGGAGGGACAAGTTTATGGTAGAACAACTTGAAAGTGTCAGATTTTACTGTGTTCAGGAGGAGTGAATCTGCTGAAAGATGCATCCACAGAATTTTTGATCAAGTTACTGTATTAAGCCATCTGTATTTCATTTTACAAATTTAAACATTTTTAATTGACATAGATGATCCATTAAAATTTTAAGACTTTTCAACCTGCAAAGCTACACACAATTAGTAGAATGAGCTATGTTTTTAAGAAATTACTTCCAGAGAATCTTCAATTACCAATTCATCTAAGATTACACACTACATATGGTGCTTGTACTTTCTGGTTTCAGTTCAGTTTCTTTATGTTTCTGTACCTAAAGCACGTGTAGAGGTTCTGGACAGTACTGATGGAGAACAGGACACAGGTGACTCAGTTCCTCCTGCTGGGACTGACTGATGACCCACACCTGCAGGTTCCCCTCTTCATCACCTTCCTCCTCATCTACACCATCACTGTGGCTGGGAACCTGGGGATGCTCCTGCTGATCCTCCTGGACCCTCGTCTGCACACTCCCATGTACTTTTTCCTGGGTAACCTGTCTATGGTGGATTTCTGTTACTCCTCAGTTGTCACTCCCTCAGTCATTGGCAGGCTCCTGACAGGAAACAAGGTCATTTCCTACAATGCCTGTGCTGCTCAGATGTTCCTGTTTGCAGCCCTCATTTGTGTGGAAAATTACCTGTTTACTGCAATGGCCTATGACCGCTATGTAGCAGTGTGCAAACCCCTGCACTACACCACCACCATGAGGAGCAGTGTGTGTGTAGGTCTCCTCATAGGCTGCTATGTCCTTGGTTTACAGAATGCCTGTGTCCAGACTGGGGAAGCCTTCAGTCAGGCCTTCTGCAGCTCCAATGTGATCCATCACTTTTTCTGTGATGTCCCACCAGTCATGGCTCTCTCCTGCTCTGACAAACAGGTTACTGAGCTGGTTCTTGTTTATGATGTGAGCTTCCATATATTTATTGCCATGTTGGTTATTTCAGCATCATACATCTTCATTTTTGGCACCATCCTAAGAATGCGCTCAGCCGAAGGACATCGCAAGGCTCTGTCTACCTGTGCCACCCACTTCACTGCTGTCTCCATCTTGTATGGGACAGTTATTTTCATGTACCTGCAGCCCAGCTCCAGTCACTCCATGGACTCTGATAAAATCACCTCTGTGTTCTATACTATGGTGATCCCCATGCTGAACCCTATGGTCTACAGCCTGAGGAACAAGGAGGTCAAGAGTGCATTTGTAAAAGTCAAGAATGCATTGATTTGTGGGAGGCCCAGTAAGATGTAGGATTTTGATTGTAACTTTGTGTGATGAACCATTTCTTGCTTACTTCTTTAAATTCTTCTCCAAGAATGGTGTTACATTTTGAGACCTATATTAAAATTAAATTATTGAAGGAATTGTTTCATTTGTGCAAAAAATCTTTTGAGATGAAAAAAGCTACTGTACAGAAAAAATGCAGAGAGAATGCTTAAAATGTGCCCATGTCTAGTACCTAAACCATGCTCAAGGATACTGCTGTCTGTGTGCGTTACATAGTTGTTCTTTTTATACCTCATGGTAATGGAAATGTGTGTATCACAGGCTCAAAGATGTCCATAAATAGAAGCAATGTCCACGGGGGTCTCATGATGACAAATAAAAGTGGATGTGGTAGGTTTCATCAGATTCAAATAGAATCTGTTATTGGTGGCAGATAATGTTATGTCTTGATTTGGTTGAATAATGAGATGCTCAGGCAGGAAACATATTTAACTTTTTCTGTGTGTCTGTGAGTGTTTGCAAAGAGTTTGGTATTTAATATAGAGTACTAGTATGGAAGATCTGTCCTCTTCATTGTGGAAAATAGCAGAAAAATTCAAGAGAGGACAAGTTCATTCTCTCCCCCGCCTATAGGACATTTCAATTATGACACTCTTAGACATCAGTTAATGACCTGCACCTCTTCTTGGTCTTCAGTCTCCCACATTCACACCAGGCCCCTCCCTTCCTCTGTCCTGGGCCTTCATGTCAGACTCAGTCGCCCCCTGCCAGCCTTCTGCTTAGGGTTCCTGAAGGAGCATCCTGGGACTTCCCCATCTCCCAGTCATACACCACAGTGCCTCCACATGTCCTCTTCCATGTTTATACCTGTTATGTTTATTCTGATTCACTTGAGAACCACAAATAAAACAGTACTGTTTAAAAACTATACTTTAATATTTCATTTAGGTAATAGTATACAATTTTGGCTAATATTTCTTCAATTTTTTATGATATTACTAGAGTCTTACTTTAAGAAATCATGTTATATATTAAGAAAGAAAGGTCTTCTTCTTTCTTAATGTTATACATTAAGAAAGAAAGGAATTTAATGAACAATGAGTAAAACTTACATCTGTCATGAATTAATATTTACTTTTGATATCATCATTCTATACATCCAACATGATCATATTTTCAAAAGTATAAAATAGAACAAGAAAGTGCACAAAATGCAGCCATCTTTTTGATCTATTCATATCTCACTACACATTCAGATTGAGAATTAAACCTAGAAGAAAATAATGCTGCACATTTTACTTTCTGTAAGTCCCTTGAATTTTAATATTTCAAATTCATT
This sequence comes from Heterocephalus glaber, assembly GCF_000247695.1. Next base: position 2,318,155 of record NW_004624864.1, on the reverse strand, counting down.
TCTGCTTAGTTTAGTTAATTCTCCCTTGCTCTCTCCTCACTCTCCTGTTATTGCCCTCTTCTGTTCCACTGATTTTCTTCCCATTTCTTCACATCAAGCATGTTCATGACACAGGCCCTTTGCTCTTGCTGTGCCCAGTGTGAATGTTCTCTCTCCATTCAGGACCCTGACTCCATGGACCCTGTCCAGGAGCCCTTCCCTGACCACCTTCTTCAGCTGCTCAGTGTCCTGTCACCAAGCACACTGTCCCCCCTCTTCAGTCATTCTCTGCACTTGTTATCAACTCTTTTCTGAATTTGAGGTGAAGCAACCCAGATACACAGAACAAATTTTTAACCATGACATTTGCATCTACCAAGAAAGGGCTGATAACCTTGGGAAAGCAGAACCCACATGCCAGTGCTTACAGATCGATTTAGAACTGTCCCACGGCCAGGGAGACACTAGCATGGGATGGGAGGCACAGCTCTGGTCTGCAGACACACACTAGCTGCTTCATGTGCTTCAGTGGGCTTCCAAAACTCTGCCTCTCCTTACAGTTGTGATACACAGGAACAACAAGGTTTAGTGTCAGCCTGGCTGTCCCAGGGACTGCCTGCACCAATATCACCTTTCCTCAGAGTTAATAGTGTAAAGCAAGACTCCATTCTCTGGCAGTAGATTAGGGTCATGTCAGGGTTTGTGTCTAGGTGTTCCCCAAAGCCTTCTGGGGTCATGGGATTTTTCAGAGGTGACTTGATCTAGAGTGTGTGACACTTGAATTGATTCATGTTGCCATGCGGGGATCAAGGGCAATAGAATGAAGCGTGGAGTGGTAGTTACCCTAAGTAGTCTGGATAAGATAAAAGGGGCAGAAAGGTGCAGCTGAATTCCTTGTTACCTTTGCTCTTTTCCACCCCATGAACTGGTGCCTCTCTTTTATGTGCCACCCTGCCTTTCAGCCAGATGGTTATGGACTGAAACCTCTCAAACTGTGAGCTAAATAAACCTTTCTTCCTTTAGCTTTGGAAGTTGGCTATTTTGTCTCAGCAAGAAGAGAAAGGTAAGTAAGATAGATTGTAAGCTCCAAACTCTGACATGAATTTAGCAAGTGGCTCGTGAAAACATGAAATAGGCTGATGTAAAACACAGCACCATGATGTCTGCCTGTGGACAGAGGATCTAAAAGAGCTACAGTGCGATAAGACCTGTGGCCCAAATCTCTCAGACACCTGTTCCAGCCAGTACCACCTGTGGCTGTTAGCATCAGTCTTGGACTAAAGTCCAACTCAACAATAGAGAGTCAACAGCAGTGTGAACCTTTGTTCCTTCCCAGTGGTGTGCTCGTATTGGCAGACTGTGGCTTTGGAGTGTGCCACAGAATTACAACGCTGGTTGCAAAAACTTTGGCCTAAATGCTTAAGTCAGTGCATCCATGCTGATTCTTCTAGGACTTAGGTAGACCCCTGAACTGCCTTAACACAATGAGCTGAGGAGTGTGGACAGGGACTTCACACCTACCTTATAGCTACTGAAAGGCTTCTCAGCATGGACTATGCTTTCTAGGCAGTCCCCTCATCATGCTCAAAATCACACCAAATGTGAGTTGGGACAAATGTGTGCTTGGCTTGCTTTCTACTTCTGAAACAGTGACAATACACCAACAGCACACTGCTGGCAGAACAGAACTCAGATGATGTCCAGTGCTGAAATGTGGAAAATGACACAGGCACAGAGAAAATAAGCAGCTTAGGATTTCTAGATAGACAGGACATGACTCAAATCAGATTTGGAAGACTGTAATAAGTACTTCATCAATGCCCATATATTCATCAAATTGAAAGAGATATTAATGAATAAGGAAAAAGTATGATGCTATAATAAATTCCCTGATTTTAGTAATTACAGAGACAAATTCAAAATGCTGTAATACTGAAAAACATTTTATAAATTCTGCTCATATCTTTAGCATGAAGGCTGGAAAAATTCAAAATAATGCTAACTACATTACTGTTTTACAAGACAGACAATGCTGAAAGGAGTAATATGAGATATCAAGAATATAAAATAGGATGGAATGGAGTGCTAGTGTAGAGCTTTCTTATCCACAATTTTCTGAAGTTCTACTCTGTTGTTAACTTTCACAATAATCATAAGTGCTATCCTTTCAAAAAAAACTTGTAAAAAGTAAAAGATGGTTTTCATAAGCTTTGCAGTATATAGAAATAAAAAATTTGTAATAGACCAACGACATATATTAAGCAAAGAATTGAGGCACATACAGGTTTATTATTTATCTATAATAAATCATTAAACCAAGGTGGGAAATAAAGAAAAAAACAATATAAAATGAGAAAAGAAGTTACAAAATGGCTGTAGTAATACACTGCCTGTCAAGAACTAACTTGAAAACAAGTGCAATAAATTCTTCAAATGCAAAGCAACAAATGATTGAATTTTTAAAAAATATCCAAGTACATCTTGTTAACCTGAAATTCTCCTCAATCTGAAGACCACAGTCACTGAAAAACATGCTTTGCAATAGAATCCAAAACACCTGGAGAGCCATACTTACGTCAGTTAAAACAAACCAAAATTATCTTGATACCAAAATGAAATAAGGATACATAAATAAGTGAACAAAAGCTTGATTTTCTTGAGAACATAACTGCAAAATTTCTCAGAAAAATTCTAAAAAAAGCCTAACTGAGGAGCATATTAGTGAGTTTATGAAGGAAGACAAAGTGAGATTTATCCCAGGGATGAAAGGATTATTGCTCAGCACATGCAAATTAACAGCACATATACCACTTCAACAAACCAAAAGAAAAACACCTGAATGACAATGAGAGGTGAAGAGGAGGCAGAGAGAGAGGGAGAGAAACAGAAGCAGGAAGAGAAGCACAGAGAGGGAGAAACAGAAAGGGAGAGAGAGAGATTTGAAACTACAGAAATAAAGAAACTGTTGGTACTAATACAGTATTTCAGGAAAATTGCAGGATGAAAATCCAGCATAAAAATAAAGATAACATTGGCTTATTTAAATATTAAACTGTCTGGAATAGAAGCCAAGAAAGCAGTTTCATTCAGCATGAATACAAAAAATACTCTGCCCTGCCAAGGAAACAACCAACAGATTGAAGACCTGGAGAAGAAGAGAAAATATCTGAAAACTATACTATTTAAAAGGAATTAATCTCCAGAATATACATGGACTTCAAAACAGTCAATAACAAAAACAAGTAGTCTGATTAACAATAGTGTACAAACTAAGTACACATTCCTCAAAAGAAAACATACAATGGACCAATTATATATGAAAAATGCTTAGCTTCATTGAGGAAAATCAAATCAAAACCATATGGAGACATCTCCTCAGGACAACAGGAATGGCTTTATCAAAAAGTGTAAAAAATGACTGGTAAGAGTGTGGAGAAAGGGAAGTCTTGCACACTGTTGGTTGGAATGCAAATGGATATAAAAATTATGGAAATCGAAATCATATTCTTCAAAAGATTAAGAATAGGACTACTACATGATCCTGCTGTCCCTCTACCAAGTACAGATTCAAAGAAAAGAAATCAGTATGCCAAAAGAGATTCCATAGTTCTTGTACTGAGAAATGGAAACAAACTATGTGTCCATCCTGAATGGATCAAGCAAATGTGATGTGTGTGCACCACGGAACACTAGTCATTTGTGAAATCCTGTCACATGAGACAATGCAGGTGAAACTGGAAGTCACTATATGAAGGAAATAAGCTCAGTTAGAAAAACAATTACAGGATAACCTCACTTATCTAGGAATCTAATGAAGTCAATGCCTGTGGGGAACAGGGAAAGGGGACGTTACTAGGACCTCTGCAGTGAGTCCTAGTCCCCTGCAAGGCATGGCAGCACAAGGTGAATTAACTTATTATACAGGAAAGGTAGAAAAATGAGACTTGGAGAAGAAGCTGAGCTTTGGGTCTGATCAGTGATAAGAGTCCAGGAAAAAGCAGGAGGAAGTACAAATGACACACAAAAAAACTGTTCACAGAAGTAAGAGTAGAAAACTTCCCAGACAGAGGCAGAGAAATTGCCATACACATAAGTGAGGCATATAGAATTCCAACTAGCCACGATCAAAAAAATCTACACCTAGACTTATAATAGTCAAGATCCCAAAAACCCAACTGAAGAACAAAATCCTACAAGAAGTTAGAGAAAAGGAACAAATCACCCACAAAGATAAGCCCATCAAAATCACGGCAGAGTTCTCAATACTACCGTCAAGTTCAGGAGAGCCTGGAGTGAAGCATTTCAAGCCCTAAAAGAAAATAACTTCCAACCTAGACTGCTGTATGCTGCAAAATTATCTTTCAAAATCGATGGGGATATTAGATACTTCCATGACAAAGAACAACTGAGAAATTTCATGAACACCAAACCAGCACCCCAAACAATTCAAAACAATATCCTAGAAAAACTCAATGAAGGTCACAATTACATGAACAGAGCAAAGCCACCAGGCAATGCAAGAAACTAAATGGAAAGGGGGGAAAATAAAAGAGCCAACAACAGTAAAAGATCATGACAAGGATGAGTCAATATTGTTAATGGCCTCGATCCACCAATCAAAGAGACTGGATTGGCAAAATGGATTAAGAAGCAAAATCCAACAGTATGCTGTATACAATAAACACAACTAATTCAAAAAGAAATTCATAGACTGAAAGTAAAAGGATGGAAAACATTTCTCCATGTGACAGAAAGCTGGGAAAAAAACTAAGGGTAGCTATCTTATTTACAGACAAAGTAGATTTCAAGCCAAAACTAAATAAGGGAGACAAAGATGGTCACTACATCCTTTTAAAGAGAACAATCCAAGAGGAAGAGATGACAATCATAAATATACATGCACCAAATATGAATGACCACAACTATACAAAACAAATATCAATGGACATGTAAAACCAAATAACACTAATACAATTGTAGTGGGGGACCTCAATACCCCACTGTCACATATAGATCATCTAGAGAAAAAATCAACAGTGAAATTCTAGAACTGAACCAAGCTATTGAACAAATGGACTTAATAGATGTCTAGACAGTGATCTATCCAGCAAAAAGAGAATATACATTCTTTTTGGCTGCACATGGGTCATTCTCCAAAATAGACCACCTGCTAGCTCATAGGACATGTTTAAGTAAATGCAAAAGAACTGAAGTTACCCCCTGTTTATTATCACACCATAGTACAATAAAATTGGAGATCAATAGCACAAGAAACAGCAAAACTCCCAGAAACACATGGAAATTGAATAACACTATCCTGAACAACCAATGGGTCACAGAGGAAATTAAAGAAGAAATCAGACAGTTTTTACAAGTAAATGATAATACCAGTACAACATACAGGAATCTATGGGACACAATGTCTAGCAGGGAATTTCATAGCACTGAATTCCCATACTAGGAAAACAGAGCGAGTTCAAATGAACAACTTAATGCTGAAACTCAAGCTCCTAGAAAAAGAAGAGCATGACAAGCCTAAAGCTCATACAGGAGAGGAAATTATAAAGATCAGATCAGAAATCAATGCAATGGGGACTAAGAGAACAATACACAAAATCAATGAATCAAGGAGTTGGGCTTTTGAAAGAATAAATAAAATCAATAAACCCTTAGCCAACCTTATCAAAAAAAGAAAGAAAAGGCTCAAATCCATGCAATTAAGAATGAAAAAGGTGAAGTCACAACAGATCCAGCAGAAATACAGAGGATCATCAATACTTACTTCAATAACCTGTACTCTAATAAAATGGAAAACACAGAAATGGACAGATTCCTAGATACATATGAATTGCCAAAGTTAAATAAAGAAGATATAAAAATTCTAACCACACCAATTACAATGAGTGAAATTGCAAACATAACTAAAAAATTACCAACAAAGGAAAGCCCAGGTCCTGTTGGCTTCATTGCTGAATTCTACAAGACATTAAGAGAAGAACTATCACCATTACTCTTCAATCTCTTCAGTGAAATTGAAAGGAAAGCAAAGCTTCCAAATTCATTACTGGAAGCAAGCATTACTTTAATTCTAAAACCAGGCAAAGACCCAACCCAAAAAAAGAATTACAGGCTAATCTCACTAATGAACATAGATGCAAAAATCCTCAATAAGATACTAGCAAACAGAATACAAAAGGTCATCAAGAAGATCATACACCCTGACCAAGTCAGATTTATCCCAGGGATGCAAGGATGGTTCAACATCCATAAATCAATACATGTAACACACTATATTAACAGAGCCAAGGACAAAAACCATATGATCATCTCAATAGATGCAGAAAAAGGATTTGATGAAATCCAACACCGATTCATGATTAAAAAAAACCCTACAGAAAATTGGAATAGAAGGTCTTTATCTCAACCTGATTAAGGCTATCTATGAAAAACCAATAGTCAACATCATACTAAATAATCAAAAACTGAAAAATTTCACACTAAAATCAGGAACAAGACAAGGATGTCTACTATCACCACTCCTGTTCAATATAGTTTCAGAAACATTACCCACACCAATTAGACAAGAGAAAGCAATAAAAAGAATAAAGCTAGGAAAGGAAGAATTTAAACTCTCATTATTTGATGACAATATGATACTCTACATAGAAGACCAAAAAAACTCTGGCAAAAGACTTCTAGACTTCATTGACAGATTCAGTATAGTAGCTGGATAGAAGATCAACATTCAAAAACCTATAGACTTGTTCTACAAAAATAACAGACTCACTGAGAGAGAAATTAGGGGAAGAATTCCTTTCACAATAGCATACAGAAAAATGAAATACCTAGGAATCAATCTAAGGAAGAAAGCAAAAGACCTCTACACCAAAAACTATAGCACTTGGAAAAAGGAGATTGAGGTGGATATAAGAAAATGGAAAGACATACCCTGTTTCTGGGTAGGAAGAAGCAATATAGTGAAAATGGCCATACTTCCAAAACTATTACATAGGTTTAATGCAATGCCAATTGAAATTCCAACAGTATATTTCACAGAACTAGAGAAAACAATCCAAAAATTCATTTTGAACCAGAAGAGACCTAGAATAGCAAAAGAAATTTTAGGCAACATAGATATGGCTGGGGGTATTACAATACCCAACTTTAAACTATACCACAAAGCTACTGTCATAAAAACAGCATGATATTGGCAAAGAAACAGACCCAAGGATCAGTGGACTAGATAAGAAGATGCAGAAACAACTACAGATATGCTCAGCCACTTCATCATTGACAAAGGAGCCAACCATCCTCATTGGAGGAAAGATAGCCTATTTAATAAGTGGTGTTGGAAAAACTGGATTTCAACTTACCAAAGATTAAAACTAGACCCATACCTATCACCGTGCACTAAATTAAGATCAAAGTGGATTAAAGATTTAAATATTAGGACAGAAACACTAAATTTTCTGGAAAATAAGTTAGGTAGAACTCTTGAAGATATTGGTATTGGGAAAGATTTTATGAACAAAACCTCAGTGGCATGGGGACTTACACAAAGAATCAACAACTGGGATCTTATCTTATTAAAAAGCTTGTTCACTGCAAAAGAAACCACCAACAGAGCTAAGAGACAACCTACCATGTGGGAAAAAATTTTTAGCAACTGTACCTTAGACAAAGGTCTACTATCTAGAATGTATAAAGAACTGAAAAAAAATCAGACCCCCCCCCCAACTCAAGACCAAATTCAAAAATGGGCAACTGAAATGAACAGACATTTCTCAGCCATAGAAGTAAAAACAGCAAATAAATATATAAAAAAATGTTCAGCATCACTGGTTATTTGAGAAATGCAGATGAAAACAACACTGAGATTCCATCTCACCCCAGAAAGAATGGGGCTGCTATTAAGAAATCATCAAATAACAAATTCTGGCAGGGGTGTGGGGAGAAAGGAATAGTTCTCCTCCATTGTTGGTGGGAGTGCAGACTGGTGCAACCACTGTGGAAATCAGTATGGAGATACCTCAAAGAACTAGACTTAGAAGTCCCATTTGACCCAGTTCTCCCTGTGCTGGGTATCTTCCCACAAGAATTAAAAGAATCTTGCCACAGCGATGTATGTGCACCCATGTTTGTAGATGTACAGTTTGTAATAGTGAAAGCTTGGAAACAACCCAAATGCCCATCAAGTGGAAACTGGATAAATAAGATGTGTTTCTTTTTTTTTTTTTTAACAAAATGAAGTACTACTCAGCCATAAGGAATGAGAAACTAGAGACATTTATAGCTCAATGGATGCATATTGAGGCCATCCTCTTAAGTGAAATAAATAGGACACATATGTGTAAATTCCGAATAGTTTCTCTAGTGTGAGAAACTGAAAGTGTATTTAATGGTGCACATGGATGAAATGGCCTAGCAACATACTGGTGGATTGTGTTTCCATTATGTGTCATATGATTGTATCGAAATTTAAATTAGGGAGAAGTTTGGCTTATGTGGAGTCTGCTAACTAACTGGAGTGTTTTTCCTGATCAATATTTGTATCATGTTGGTTTGGGGGATCTTTCTGAAACAAATCACATCCTCTGGTGTCTTGTTGGTGCTTGAGATACTTTTTAAAGCTATATGGAAAAATGTTTAAGTGCTTTTCAGTTTTGTTTTGGTTGAGTTCTACTGTTTGAATATTATTGTGGTTTTTTCCCCTTGCATTCCTCTGTTTTGAATGGTTTCAATTTTTTGTATGTGTGTGTGTTTGATAATAAAGTTATTTAAAAAAAAAGAAAAGAAATCAACCAATAACAAATGTTGGTGTGGTTGTGAGTAGAAAGGAACCCTTCTCCATTGTTGGTGAGAGTGCAGACTGGTGCAACTACTGTGGAAATCAGTTTGGAGATCACTCAAAGAACTAAGACTACAGATCGCACTTGACCCAGCTATTCCTCTTCTGGGTATCTTCCCAAAAGAATTAAAAGAATTAAAAGAATCATACCACAGTGATATATGTGCACCCATGTTTATAGCGGCACCATTCCCTATTTGCATAGACTTTCCATTTTTTTATTATTATTATTATT
>NW_004624864.1:2212387-2238349 GCF_000247695.1 Heterocephalus glaber | reverse complement strand
TCATGTACCTGCAGCCCAGCTCCAGTCACTCCATGGGCACTGATAAAATCGCCTCTGTGTTCTACACCATGGTGATCCCCATGCTGAACCCTGTGGTCTACAGCCTGAGGAACAAGGAGGTCAAGAGTACATTCTTCAAGCTCAAGAGTAGACTCATCTATTGCTCAAAATAATTTCTAGTTTGGGGTTTTGGTTTGTGCAGTGCACAATTCCTAGATTTTTTTCCTCTCAGATCTTCACCATGTACCACCTCACAGCAAAGGTAAATTCCTGAAATGATACACACTTATCTCTCCAAAGTCTGTTGTCTGGAAAACAGAAACGTTCTGTCCAGAAATAAATACCTAAATGAGAATGGCAATGAAATCTTAAGATCTCCTTTTGCAAAGCCACATTAGGGACATGGATGTTTCACTTATTTTCTTGCATTTTTCCTACATCAGGTGAATACAAACGTGTGTGCAACAGGCCCTCGTAGAGGCCACAGCACAAGAAATGCATTCAAGTTTCTCATTTTGTGTCTCACATACGGATGCTGTGAATGGGTTAGAATTAAATGCAGTGTGGCTATCTGTGTCGGTCAATTTTATGTTACTCTCAGTGAACGAAATGATGCCCAGACAATGGGGAAACATTGATGTTTGTGTGTCCAAAAGAGTTCAGGACTGGAAGCAGCGGGCTCAGGAAGGCAGATCTGCCCTCCCCGCTGTGGGAGTGAACCCCAATCCTGGAGAGCTCTTGGGAAACAGCATCAGGAGGGGATGGCGCTCTGCCTGTGTGTGTCTGCTTCCTCCCACTGTGCCCCTCTGTCCCTCACTGGGAGGTCCTGCTTCTCTCAGTCTGCACAGCAGAGCTGGGGCCTGAGCCTGGGTCCCACCCCTTGAGTCTCCAAGGCTTCACCTCCATGCCGTCTCGGGCCTGTGACCCAGACTGAGTTGTCCTGCTGCCGTCCTCGGGCCCAGCCTGTGGGGAGCACAGCGAGGGACAGTGTAGCCTCCACACAACCCGATCTGACACCACACCAAGCCCTCTTACACATAGGTCCTCACAGCGTGCTGGGCTCCTGCACTGGGGATGCCCACTCACCATGAGTACATAATTATGGATCATTGAACTTTGGTGTCAGAATATCTGTCTTGATGAAGATTTCTTTCTTTCTTTCTTTCTTTCTTTCTTTCTTTCTTTCTTTCTTTCTTTCTACCCTAGGAGTCCTATTTTGAGAAAAGTGTGATATTAGTAAATGAAAATGTGTGCTTTCCCTTTGTACATTGCACTGAGAGATCCATAAATATGGCATCTCACACAAATTGATATTTATGTTATTTTGTACAAACACACTCTAGTTTAATGTACCAAAGGATACAAGAGACTACAAAAATGCAGGAAAAGGAAAAGTATTTTAATGTACTAATGAATTACTACAAACTTTCTGTTTAAAAATTGACAAGAAACCGATAAAGTTCTACAGTTTTCTTTGAGCAAATGCTTTGAAATTGTTTATTCTGACCACACATTTTTAGTTGAATCACATTCTCTCTGGTCACTCCTCAGTCATTCACCCCTCTAATTTCTCATTGATTGTCTTGCCATTTCTTCACATCAACCAGGCTCAGGCCTCATGGCCTTTACACTTGCCGTTCCCCCATGTAGAAGTTTCTGATAACATCTGGTTCTTGGCTTTACAACTATTGACTCATGGGGTCCATGATGATCAACTGCATGCCCTAGTCACTCCCTACTCACCATGCACACTGGCTCCTCTTCCAAGTCCTTCATTATTTTTACCAGCACTCACTTACTACATACTCCTGTTTTTCTCATTCCATATCCCAGATTAATGTGTCCACCAAGAAGGGCACTGGTTCTCTCCGGGTTAGCTCACACGGTCATCTGCCCCTGAGGAGATGTGTTTTTGTGGCAGCCTCTCAATAAACATTTGTCAAATGAATTAATAAAATTCTTGAACTTGGTTTTCCTGCCTGCTGTGCAAGCACAAGGACCCAAATTCGATCCCTGGTACCAAAAAATAAAATAATATAAAATACTTGAACTTTAGGGGATTGTACCAAAATTTGGAGCCCCTGAAACATTGGCTACGATAGTGATTCATGCAAAAAAACTTTCTAGGTCAAGATTCACTGCATTTCAAGAGGGAGGGACCATTAATTTTCTGCCTTGCTAAAATGTTTCCTTCCTACATTCTCAATCAGTTCTCCCGATCCTCACCTGTAGACAAAATGATTTCCTGGAAATCCCACTATGGAGTAGATCATCTCAAAACTTCTCATCATTTTGACCTGAAAGTGTCATCTCATTAGGTGGCAAGTTCACATCAAATAACTAGTGTTGGGTAATTCACAAGGACATGTAAAATATGAACAATTTAAAGGGCTCCTTTCTGATTATATTTCAGAAATTGCTCCATAAACATGAATTATACATTTAAGTAAAATGATTCTCAGGATGGTACAGAATGATGCCATTTGGGATTGTGACAGGCTCAATAATGGCCCACAAAAGAACCAAGTGCTCATTCTGAAATGTTTCAGTGTTATTCTGTGTGGCCCAAAACACTGCAGATGTGATTAAGTGAAATATTTTAGCAAAGAATGGTCCTTCAAGGTTATCTGTATGTGCCCTAAGCCTAAAAGCAATCCCTTGTATCCTTATAAAAATGAAATTAACAAGATTGAATCATAGACAAAGGAGGAGTCAGGGAAAACCTGTGATGTGGCCACAAGCCATGGAATGCTGGTGGTCACTGGAAGATGGAAGTGGTCAACAATGAAGTCCACTCTGAAAACAGTGAAGAGACCATAGATTTCTGCTCACTGACATGATTTCTGTCATCTGGTTTCCAGAATGTGAAAGAATCAAACAGTACACATTGATTAAGTTTGCTGGAATTTGTTGCAGCAGCCACAGGAATCTAACAAAAACCCTCATTGTTTTCTTCTGTGTGATAATCTTCTTTGCTAATGAAATATTTGTTTGGAAGAATTCACCAGTGAAGCCACCTGTGACTGGGATTTCCTTTGTTAGGAGGTTATTTCTTGTTAATTTATCTCCACAAGTTCTAGATACCTTCAGGTGTTCTCTTTCTCTGAAGTCAGTTCTAGTAGTGCACGACTTTCCAGAAATTTATATTTTATCTGTGTTACTCAATTACTTTGTGTACAATTACTCATAATATTTGCTTATAATCATTCTTACTTCTATAAGGTAATTAGTTATTTCTTTGCCTTCATGTATAAGTTTGGTAATTTTGAATTTTCTCTTTTTCATAGCTTGTGCAGTTTTTGTCATTTTGGTATAAAACACACTCATACACAATAATGAATGAAGTTATATCAAAGGAGAAATTATAAAGTAGTTTGAGAAAAATGATCATGAAAACAATACATGCAATTTTTGTTGTAGCAAGAAAAAAAAAAGGTCAACTGAAATTTATCAAAGGATTATTTTAAGTGAACAACCTACCCTGAAATTTTAAGGATTTGACATTAAAATATGAAAACTAAAACTGAAAGTAGCATGAAGAAAGAAACAAGATTAGAGCAGAGTAAAACAAAGAGAATGAAGAGAAAATAATAGAGGAAATCAACAAAAACCTAAAGTTGATTCTCGATTTTCATTCAAAATTTCCTTAATATCTTTGCACATATTTAGCCAGTTGAGGTGAACATAAAGTGTGTGCATCTTCCACTTAGTTACACTCAGTTTTTCTCTCTCTTTTGGAATTAAGCATACTTCTGTTCTTCACATATCTCACATTTATGCTGGGAATTTGACTTTTGTAATATAGCAGTGTGATACTTTCCCCTCTGCAAGGCTATTTTGTGATTTCTTGGAGTGGGTCTAGCTGTTTATTTAGTAAATGGCCTAGAACAGTTTAAAAAGTGTTTTGTTTCATTTTGTTTTTCTTTGTGTGCTCTGATGTTTTGGTTCCTTTCCCTGGTGTTAGCTTTCAGTATCGTAGACATGCTTGTCTGTTTTTTCTTTTTCTTGATTTTTCACCTATTTTCTGTAAATATTTTGACAATTTATCAGAGTCTTAGCAAAGTCTATTCTGAGAGTTTTCCTTATATTTGCAATATTTCTGTAGAGTAACAACAGGCCCTTGAAATACTCTGGTGTACCATTTTTCCTGCCTGTGTCATAAAGGACTCAGAAGGTGTACTCAGAACCCAGTAGAAAAACACTTCAATTCTTATCTTCCATCCTTTATTTAACTACAATCACAGTGCTACTGTCACATCAGGTTATGATTACAGATGTCAGGTATTAGGATCTGATATTGTGGGGCACGGTTCACCCTCTAATGGGTTTACTTTGCACATAAGTTACACAGATTAAAAGGGTAAGCGGAGGTCCCACTACATGTGCTGCTCCAGGCACTGGCTGAAGGGGGCATCACCATCCAGAGCTGCAGGGGCTGGAGCAGGAAGACAGGTGACAGTGACCCCAAGAGAGAAGAGAGAACAACTCGGGCTCTGTGTGTTCCAAACATCATAATGTCTTCCCCATGCACTATCAGTCCTGCCTGGGTGAAACAGGGCAAGATTGCATGGGGAAACAGATGGCTTATTTTGATACAGGATTGTTGTGACCCACACTGATTCTAATTTCATAAATAATGCATACAACATTTAACCCTGAAACTCCTGACGGTTCAGAAACTGTGTTGTGCTTTGTATAGTAATCCTTTTGGAAATCCTATGAGGACAACAAACAGTATTTCCCCCTGTTAGGAAAGACATGGTGAGGCAGAGAGAGATGAAACTCTGACTTGGGTTTCTGGTGAAACCACGTAGATGGACAGAAAAAATACTTAAGACCACCCTTGCCTGTGCCTAGGGAGATGTGGTGAGTCCTTGTGGGAGTGCAGAATGGAGAGAGGGCACAGGGACAGGGAGACTCTGTCGGTTATTGTAGAAATGCATTCCCAGGACAGAAGTCGGATGGTAACCTAGCTGAGTCTGTAAGAATAGGGAGGTTTCTTGAAATGTAATAGAGAATGACAAAAAATAAGAATAAAACAAAAACAGTAAATAAAAAACTGTTAAAAAAAACAAATGTTGATGAAGATGTGAAACATTCGGCCTGGCTGAGTTAGGGAAGATCAGACTTGAAGGACTTCTTCAGGAAGCAGTTTGGCTGTTTCATATTCAAAAAAACAAACACATACTACTGGATAATCCAACCTGACCACTAAGTATTTACTGATATGACCTGAAAATCTATACACAAACAAAAACCTACCTGCACATGTTTACATCAGCCTTAATTATAATACCACACACTGAAACCAACACAATGTGCCTCAACTGCAATGTGAAAAAAAATAGTTTGCAATGTCCACACAGTGGAACATTACTCTGCAGTGAAAAGATTGCAGAATCTCTCTTGGAGAGAGGGGAGGGGTGAGGAAAAACAAGGGAGGGTAAACAGACCAAAAATGATCAAGATGTGTTACACATGCACTGCTTCCCCAAAACAAACCACACCAGGCTGTTTTGCAAACATACACTCATAAAAGTCTTAAAAGGTGATTAGCCCATCAAGAAAAGATAGGCTAATCACAGGTCCTTAGGTGACAATAGTAAGGGCAAATGACAGAATCAGGGACCTCGGATTCTAGGATGATGCCTAAGGACATTCTCACAATCACAAAATTACACAGTGTACTCGATGCAAGAGGTGCTACATGGATGAGGATGAGTCAAAGAGAAGCTGGGGTACACGGGTTCCTGCGGCTGGAGTGGTGGTTACGTGATTACGGGTGACCACGCGCTAAACACGCGTGGGTGTTACTGCATGTGAGTTACAGATCAACCAGAAGCTCCAAAAAGAAGCAAGCAATGTCGAACACTGCAGAAACATTTACTCTCGATCCCCGCAGACAGCTTAATTGCTTCTTCCCTGAGAAAGGAGGACGTGGAGCCAGAGTCAGTCTCACAGGAGAATTCTCTGGGGCCTCCAAGTCTGTACAGTTCTCCCCAAGCTGGGTGAAAGCCTGCTGCGACTCAGCATCATGCTATTTGAGGAGGAAAACTGCCCGCCTCACCGCCCGGGAGTTACTCCTTCAGCTGTGGTGGTCATTCTCATGCACACGGGCCCTCTTCTCACCCGAGGATTTGCTCTGAGCCCTCAGCCCTGTCAGGGAACCGTCTCAGAGACAAGAATTACCCTGGCTGACTTGCAAATGAGAAGCTCTCATGAGACGCCTTCTAGGCTGCTCTTATTTGTTATTGATAGACTTGACCTGCAGCTTATGTAAGGTGCATTTTTTAAGGATAAGGGAAGTAGTCTAAGAAACAGAATGAATTCGTGGCAGATTTGGAACTTGATGCGTGTTAATGCTCTTTCCTCCATTTTTTGACTGCTCTCCAGAAGTTGGAATCTTTTGGCCACTGCCAGGGAGAGAAGTCCTGGAAGAGAATTGGATCATATCCAATGTCTGATAGAGCAATTTCAGACACACCATTAGGAACTGACTCTTCTGCCTCTTCCCCCAAACTGGTAATCTTGTGTATTCTATAGTTAATAACTCCGGAGAGTTACTGAAAAAGAGAAAAAGTTGGCTTCAATACTTTTCCAAAAATTCAGGTGAGCCTGTTGTGTGAATGTCAGAACTTCCATAGAGGCAGGTTAGGGATTGTCGTGACACTTCGTGTTCATTTCTCCAAAAATACAAAGAAAAAATAAGGCTCATTGACACTGGTTACTGGATGCTCCTGTATTTTTTCACTATTTAACTATCACTAGAGGTAAACAAACAAAAATAAACATACAGAAACCCAGAACAGTGGAATGATCCTTCTTTGAATGACAAAGGGTCCTAAATGGATTAACATGTTCTGAACTACATTTCAGCCTTTGCCCCACAATGTCATTCAGATTCATGTGGACAGTGACATGGAAGAAGTGTATGTCATTCATTAAGGAGCAGATGGCTTTACATCTTGCTCTTTGTGTGTATTCATATTAGCTGTGCAATTTTAGAGGGTCAAATAACTAATCAAATTTCCTTGATGATAAAGGAAGAATAATAATACTGATGTTGCTAACTCTATTACACATGAATACATACATAAACACATTTATATATAAAGCTTTGCTTGCTGGTATTTGCTAGTCATCAGTGTGTTGACTACATAATTATTGGTGTAGACAATTATTAATGTGTCAGGCTTATAGTTGAGTTTGAAGAAGGTTTAGAAGACATGGTAGGTAATAGTAGAAAGCTTGAGGTGTAGATCCTTCCAAAGACATCAATTCAAATAAATCATGCAAGTGCAGTACCACATGCCTAGGGTCCCAGGTACTCAGGCAGGAGGATGGTTTTGGCCCAGAAATTTCAGGAAGGAAGGAAGGAAGGCAGGAGAGGCACTGCTGGGATTCAGGTGCTAAACTCATCTTCAGCCCAATCAAAAGTTGATGTTTTTAGTCACCTGATGACAATGTGTGTAAAAGTGCTAGTTGTAATAACCATGTGACTGTGTTTAAAAGGTCACAGTGTGACTCAGAGCTGGTCAACTCATTTGGGACAGTTTGTAGATGAAAGCAGGGTCATTTTGCTTTCTTGGACTTTGATATGTTTGTTTATTTTATCTCCAAATACATGAAAATATATAGTAATCAACAGTGCAACCTCATGAATCACTTAGTTCATGGTGAAATTGAAAACGCTGTGTTGGGTCCCGAGAAGACAAGGATGGATTGTTGGATGAGTTTTATTCGATTTCATTTAAATTAACCTTTAAACATAGGTACCCTGTGAATGGGTTAAACTTTGGCATGGGGCCAGAGTAGAGATTTCCAATTAACACTTGTGTAAATGTCAAGGAATTTTTCAATGTCACATGATCCAAAAATTGACACATATGTATGAAGCAATCAAATACAGAATGCTGCAGGCAGGAGAGAGTGAGTGCACTTTAATGTGTCCACAGGAGGTTTTCATGGGTAAGCAACACTGAAGTCTCAGCTGTTGCTTCATTCAGATGTAAATTACCATATGCATCCAGGCAAACAAGTAATTTTCATTAAGTTTTAAACTTATCTGGCACTCAGTTTATAAATGTATAAACATTTTAAAAGGTGATAGATGAGTCATGGAGATGCTTCAGGAACAGCATTATGTACACTGTGTGTATTGAAAGCACCATATTTAGTTTTCTACACCTTGCAATTTTCTGAAGAATGCTGAAATACAAATCATCACAATAAGGACAAAATATGGACGTTACTTAATGGTTTCCCACTACAGTTCAGTTTATGATGCTTTTGTTTTTTACATTGGTAAAGAGCAACTAAAGTGTTGATTCTCAGATGACACTGATGGAGAACAGGACAGAGGTGACACAGTTCCTCCTGCTGGGACTGACCGATGACCCACACCTGCAGGTTCCCCTCTTCATCACACTCCTTGTCATGTACACCATCACTGTGGCTGGGAACCTGGGAATGATCCTGCTGATCCTCCTGGATCCTCATCTGCACACTCCCATGTACTATTTCCTGGGTAACCTGTCTCTGGTGGACTTTGGATACTCCTCGGCTGTCACTCCCATGGTCATGGCTGGGCTGCTTACAAGAGACCAGATCATATCGTACAATTCCTGTGCCTCTCAGATGTTCTTTTTTGTAGCCTTTGCTACTGTGGAGAGTTTCCTCTTGGCTTCCATGGCCTATGACCGCTATGCAGCAGTGTGCAAGCCCTTGCACTACACCACCAACATGACCACAAATGTGTGTTCTTGTCTCATCACTGGCTCCTATATCTGTGGCTTCCTGAATGCCTCCATCCACATTGGGGACACATTCAGACTCTCTTTCTGTAAAAACAATGTGGTCCATCATTTTTTCTGTGATATTCCAGCAGTCATGGTTCTCTCCTGCTCTGATAGACATGTGAGTGAGCTTGTTCTTGTTTATGTTGTAGGTTTTAATATCTTTTTTGCTCTCCTTGTTATCTTATTATCCTACATTTTCATTTTTGGCACCCTCCTGTGGATGCGCTCAGGTGCTGGATATAAGAAGGCTCTGTCCACCTGTGCCTCTCACTTCACAGCTGTCTCTATCTTCTATGGGACAGTCATTTTCATGTACCTGCAGCCCAGCTCCAGTCACTCCATGGACATGGACAAAATTTCATCTGTATTTTACACCATGGTGATCCCCATGCTGAATCCACTGGTCTATAGCCTCAGGAACAAGGAGGTCAAGAATGCATTCACAAAAATTATTTTGCGGCAATATCATTAAGACTTTGATTTTACTGGTAGTGTGGCAATGTCTAGTTTCAGATATCTCTAACCTTCATGAACCAATTTTTATTTTAAGGCCCACACTGAACTCCTATGCCTGGAGTGACACTCAATCTTGGAGAAAAAAGAAAACATTATGTGCTAATATAACATTTGTACTCAAGTAGGATATCTCAGGATCTAATTGAGGTAGTAAGTCATATTACATCTGTATTAAACCTGAATCACTGCTTTGAATAATGGGAGCACAGAGAAGCCCAATAACAAAACTGCTTTTCAAAGTCCCCTGAGGACACATGCAGATGTGGCAGGAGAATTTGCCTGAATTAATTGTAGGATGGATACCTGTGACAGATAATTTTATATATCACTCTGCCTGGGTTCAGGACAAACCCATATACCTGTGAAATATATTTGTGTGTGTTTCTATTAGGGTATTTATAAATGTCTCCATATATTAATCCTGAAATGAAGGGAGACCACTATAATCCACAGAGTGGGCAGCCATCATGTATGCCCTGCAGAACACAGACCTGCAGAAAGGGCAGATCCTATGTCTCCCTCTTCTTTAACTGGTAGCTCTCTCTCTTCTCCCTCTGTGCCTCAGAGCTCCTGCCTCATTGGCCTAGGTGTCCAGACTCTTGCCAGAGTTACAGCTCAGCCTCTCCAGGTACAGGCTTTTGACTCAGACTGAGCTGCACCCCCAGTCTTTCCAGTTCTGCAAATTGGAAGGATCTTCAATCCATTAGTACAGTCAGCCCAGAAAATAGGCTACATGGTTGTGAACAACAAGACTGTAGGAATGGGGCTTCCTGGGTCCTGTAAACTCATCTCACCATACACAGGCTGTCTGATGGAATAATACTACTTAATGTTGGCCCTCTGGATTTTGGTTTGGCTTTGGTCTCATTCTTTTCCACTCCCCTATTCATTTGTGTCTGTTTGTGATGGGAAATTTTATGCTGTTTTGTTATATTTTGGGATTATGTAAGTTGCTTCTGATTTTTATAGATATTTATAGCTAAGAGTTTGCCTTGAGTCTCAGAAGAGACTTGAACTTAGACTTTTGAAAAGTGCTAAAACTGTTGAGATCTCCAGAAAGGAATTCTTCATTTTGTATTGTACACAAGATAGTTTTATCATCTTAGGTGGAATTGTGACCTCCGTTTATTTGGAGAGAAAGTATGGTGTAAGGAAATGTGTTCAGAGTATCAAGTTGTCAAGGGTGAGATGTGGCCATTAGGATGGAGTAGCAAATTAATTGACCTTGGGATCCACCTCAGGGCTGGGAGGAGCAAACTCTACTCTATCTGAGTGGGTCATAGAGGCCTGCTTTACATCAACATCTGTCCTCTACCCCTTACTTTCTGCCATTGTTCCCCTCCTATGTATACCAAATAGCTCTGCTGTGACACTCCCTCTGCTGTGGTATTTCTGCTTTGAACCTGCCAACCATACTGAATCTCCATCATCCAGGAGCTAAATGGGACTTTTTCTCCCTGGGCTGTATGTGATGCATTTGTGTCTCAATGGCAGGAAGGCTATAATATAGTCTGGATCTCTATCATTAAGGAACTATCAAGGGCTTTGATGTTTACTTGTTTTTGTTTTCAAAATCAGGAAGTATCAGTCTTATTCTCTTCATTTTCAAGACTGTTTGGACTACTCATGGCCCTTTGCACTTATATATATACATTGAAGCATTAGTTTTTCCTTTCATGGAGCAGGCCTTTAGAATTTTGACACAGGCTGCCTGATAGAGGGGAAAGCATTTCCTGTGCAGTTATTCTCTAATTTAGGCTGACAAAGACTTCACCTGCAGCTGCACCTGCAAGACCATGCAGCCTCCTCAGACTCTGAGACAGGAGAGAGACAACTGGAGAGTAATGGGTGTGCTTCAACCAACAGAAAATATTCCCATCAATTCTTCCTAAAGTGCACTGTCCACACTAATACATGTCTCAGACACAATTGACCAAGCACATGTACAGAAATACACAATGTTGAACACCACTATTTTCTGTGCTCTGTGTTACCCAGGCTGGATTAATTTAAAAAAATAAAACATTGCTATTTAACTTTACGGAATACTTGGTGTCTACTACAAATGTCCTGTGGTTTGTATATATAGTCTGATAATATTCTTAGCCATTATTAGAGGATGAGATGATATTATCAATCTTTTCTGTGTTAGTCAGCTTTCCCTTCCCAGGACAAAATACCTGACCCCAGAAACATAAAGGAAAGTTTAATTTTGGCTTAGAGATTTAGAAGTTTTCATCCATGATTGTCTGACTGCTGCCTAGAAACAGCCTGTAGGAAGGGCATGGTAGAGGACGGATGCTCAATTCTTGGTGAGAAAAAGCAGGAAGCCAAGGGACAGAGCAAGAGCAGGAAATATCTCCTCCAAGTGGGCCCCACCTCCCAACAGCCCATTCAGCCGTGAATTCACTGACTCACCCTCATGTTCCAATCATCTTCCAAAAGTCCCACCTCTAAGCACATGAGAGAGTGAGCCACATCTTACATCTAAACCATAAAATATTTCTTACTGACATAAGCTGAAATTTGGAAAGGTTAAGTTCCCCAACTGGAGGCTCAGCTGCCTTCGTCACAGAACCAACTTGCAACCACACCCACGCTTGTGGCCATAAGAGCAGTATGATAAGCCTTCCAGGCACTGAGAGCTCAGAGAGGACTGTGTAGAGGACAGAATGGATCAATCCCCTTTATGGGAGAAAAGCCATTCCCGGGTCTTAAGTGTAATAATGTGGTAAGGTTGTGGGGATTTTTCTTTTTAAACATTTTTTGGGAAGGTGCTTTTAGGAAACAGAAAATAATCTATTACACAGAGGGTGACTGTCATGAACAGTATTGTAGTATATAATTCAAAATAGAAGAGAGGATTTTGAATATAGTATTTGAAACACAAGTAGTAACTATTTGGAGTAATGGATAACTAAAGTGCCCTGAGCTTGAAAGTACACCTTGTATATGTGTACTCAAAAGTCACACTGTACTTCATAAAGATATTCAATTATTGTCTGTCAATAAAATAAATCGTTAAATAAATACATAAAAATAAAATAATATAACAATTTTTTCTGAGAAGATGAAGCATCGTTGAAAAATAGTAAAACTGATACTAAAAAAAATCTTAAAACTACAACGAAATAGGAACGCATTACACTTGGGAATGGAAAATGATAAAGCCATTTCCATAAACAGTGGGGAGTTCTTATTCAATTAAGTATACTTACCATATAACCAACCAAACCAATTACTGAGTATTTACTCAAATGAAATAAAAATCTATATTCACACAAAATTGTTAGCCAATGTTTAGATCAACTTTTTTCATCATCACCAAACACAAGATCAAGCAAAGTTACCCTGAAACAAGAGTGAGAAAAATAATGTTTAAACTTCATTTTTGATATATAACTCCCTAATAAAAATATTTTGCCGCAGATATAAGTAACAAAATGCACCCCAACTGAGTTTGTGCTAAGCAAAAGATCCTGCCATCAGAGACCACATTTCTAGGATTTGAAGAAAGGACATTTTTGCAAAGGCCAAATTATATAGAAAAATTGTTTACTAGTTCCCAGGAAACTGGGTAACGAAGTTGACAACAAAGAAATCAGTAAACTAGACAGTGCTTACATGACTATACATTTAACAGACATTTTTAGAACTCTTATACTTTGTGCATATTGCTGTGTGTGATTTATGCATTAACGAGTAATTTACAGAGCATATGTAAATACTCAAAATATCCAAGTTGTTCCCCACAGGCAGTTTGTTTCTTCCCTAGGAAAGAGGTAGAGACCTACAGATGCTCTCCTGGGGAAGTCCCCTGAGAGCTCCGTGCCTTTATAATCTACCCCTGCTTCCCATCCTGGGCTTCTGATACACCACATGACTCCAGGCCACTTCATTTTATAGGGACCAGACTGCAGTCTTACCCCTTGAATAGCCTTTATTTTTCTGAATGTAGACAGTTGTTCATGCAAACAGGCTTTCTCCCAATTTTATGACTTTCTAGGAGCCTGCAACATAATTAAAGACATACCTCAAAATAAAAATTATTTTAAGTGACTTGAACATGATAGCATCTAGTTATAAATACAACCTGTGAATTGTGTGGCAGAGATCATTTTATTGATTTTATTTTACAGTTGAGGAGGAGGTAAGTGACTCTTCTAAGGAGCTAAAAAATATTCATGGTAGATTCAGAACTTGAATCCATATTAATGCCCTTGTTCCATAGGTCCCTTCCTGCCTCAGATACCCAGGAACCATTGACCGGAGGGACAGCTTTTCTGCTAGAAGTGGTCCATTAATCCATGCTTGAATTTCTGATTTTAGCTTCACTGTCGAGATTGCTGCATGTTTTCAAGGAGCTAAGCAAGCTACTATAATCAAAATGCACTCTTAGCAAAACTGTATGTTGTGTAGGAGACATGGAACAGCTATACTCACTGTGATTTAATAAGCACAGAAATCTGTTTTAATTTTTTTTCCTTAGAGGTGACTAGGGAATACAAATGGCTAAAATTCCATTGGTAGGCAGTCAAAATTGTTTAAGGTACAACATTTTGGTCCTCTAAAAATTTTAGCCAAAAACAACAGTACAGGTGATGCAGTGACTGGTGGTGGAAATGTCCTCTTCTTCCCTACATGGTAACAGCACTGGGGATAAAGAAAAATGAAACTGAGGGGTGAAAGAAGCCTTATTTAGGTTAAAGAAAGGATCAAAAAGAATTAGCAAGTTCTGAATTTCATTTTAATATCTTCTCTATAACTTTGTCCTTATCATTTCTGGCACATCCATCCACAATAATACAGTGTGACTAAATCACAAGTTGCTAATTATGTTGTTAATATGTTACTGTAGAGTGTCATAAAGCTCTCAAATCTTCATTTGCCTTAATGGTAAAAAACAAAGTAGCAGTACCTGCACATGGGTAAGACACACACACACACAAACACACACACACACACACACACACATCAAGCCAGGACTATTGTTAACATAGGAATATTTGCTAAATAGGCCCTGGGTGTTGAGTCTGCAAACGTAATACTCTCAGGGCTTTGGATCATAAAGTGAAGTTGCCAAAGGTTAAGGAAGAAGGTGGCTGGGAATAGCATTTAGCCTGGGATAGAAGCCTTTCAAAGACTTCACCTTCAAATGAAAAGCATCAAAACACTATTCCTCCACAACACCAGCCTCAAGTGAAATATTTTTAAATTTTGCTACATTTTGTTTTTAACTGACAAATAATAATTGCACATATTTATTAGGTTCAATGTGATGTTTTAATATCTATTTCCAACACTGAGTGTGCCACGGAAGACAGACTCCAGGCTAAGGTCGAGGCGCAAACTGAATGTTCAACCCTCAATCTCAGTAGCTCAAATACTGGTACATACTACTGAGAGAAAGAAGGAGCACAAGAAATGAACACTTTCTTTCCCTCTTCCTTTCTTCCTTCCATTTTGTTTTGTGGGGTTTTTTTAGCTTCAGCTGTTGTTTATTGCCACACAGGTGGGCTCTGTAGCAAGAGGCCTGGAGGTTGTGGCCAGATTCTTTCAATGCCAAGCTAAACTGTGGATTTCAAGAAAGAAATTAAACAAAAACAAAACAAATGAAACTCCATGGTACTAAAATAAAACTACATGAGACAACTAAAGCAGCCAGAGAATAGCTGGGGTGCATAGAGAGAATCCCAGTGACCCTATTGTGTGAGCAGAGCTACTGGGGCAAGCAGGTTTCAAGACTTCAAAACTCACCCACACCTGAAAACTGGCATAATGTCTCAAGAAACATAGAGTCCCCCATTCTGTTTGAATAATTCCTGTATTCATGCAGCTCACAACTCAGAATTTAAAGATACTTTTTATGCATCTTCATCTTTACTTTTAATAATAGTGCCTTCAGTAGATATCATTACTCTTTCTTGTTCACACACTATGTACATATTTATGTATAAAACTTCAGACATATCATGATGAATCATTCAAAAATTTACCAAGTATTAGTTTATAAGTACATAAAACTTGAAAACTGGAGAGAGTATTCCTGTAGATATTTCCAGTTAAACAGTCTGTAACTCTAAAGATAATTAAGGAAGTCAGTTTTGTAGTTAACCCCACATTCAGATATGGAGAAACTTGAAATACATATTTTTCTAACAAAGAACTCCACATGCCATATAAACACTTTTACTTCAGTGGAAGATCTCTTCCACAATATCTATTGACATTCTTGGTCTTTAATTTCCTTTGTTGCAAGGCATCTTTGGTTCCCAAATAACACTGATGGAGAACAGCACAGAAGTGACCCAGTTCCTCCTGCTGGGACTGACCGATGACCCACACCTGCAGGTTCCCCTCTTCTTCACCTTCCACCTCATCTACACCATCACTGTGGCTGGGAACCTGGGGATGCTCCTGCTGATCCTCCTGGACCGTCATCTGCACACTTCCATGTACTATTTCCTGGCCAACATGTCTCTGATGGACTTTGGATACTCCTCAGCTGTCACTCCCACAGTCATGGCTGGGCTGCTTACAGGAGACCAGGTCATTTCCTACAATGCTTGTGCTGCTCAGCTGTTCTTGTTTGTAGCCTTTGCCACTGTGGAAAATTACCTCTTGGCCTCCATGGCCTATGACCGCTATGCCGCAGTGTGTAAGCCCCTGCACTACACCACCACCATGACAACAAGAGCGTGTGCATGGATGGTCATAGCCTCCTACAGCTGTGGCTTCCTGACGGCCTCCATCCATGTCGGAGACATATTCAGTCTCTCCTTCTGTAACTCCAATGTGGTCCATCATTTTTTCTGTGATGTTCCAGCAGTCATTGTTCTTTCCTGTTCTGATAGACATGTGAGTGAGCTGGTTCTTTTTTATCTTGAGTCCTTTAATATGTCTTTTGCTCTCCTCATTATTTTGATATCCTATGCCTTCATTTTTGTGACCATCCTAAATATGCACTCGGGTGCAGGATATCAGAAGGCTCTGTCCACCTGTGCCTCCCACTTCACTGCCGTCTCCATCTTCTATGGAACGGCCATCTTCATGTACCTGCAGCCCAGCTCCAGTCACTCCATGGACACAGACAAGATGGCGTCCGTATTCTACACCATGGTGATCCCCATGCTGAACCCACTGGTCTACAGCCTGAGGAACAAGGAAGTCAGGAGTGCACTCATAAAAATTATTTTGAAGGCAAAAAATCCTTAGAGTCTTGATGTTACTGGTGCAGAATGCCAATATCTAGGCACAGCCATCTCTGACCTCCTTCTTTTACTCAGTTTCATTTTAAGGCTCAGATTGATGTAAATCCTGGAGTGATATCCTTACTTCTGAGATCCTTTTTGTAGAAAAAGAAAACATTTTCTTTAGAAATATAATACTGACAAGAATAACAAAGACATCTTAGGATCGATCTGATTGTGGTTTTCACTGTTATTGCCTGTAATGTTAAATGAAATCATTGCTAATCATTTTTTAAAAGAGGAGCACAAAGAAATCCAATAACAGATCATGCTTTGTAGCAATATATTTATGAAAATTAGTATACTTTCCAGCCCTGCTTTTTAAAAAAAAATTACTTCAAATTCTTGGTTATGTTTCTCTGTTAGAGAATTGAGTCCTTTCTCCATACCTTCTTGAAGCTCATGGACTTTTCTTCAGGTATTTTGAGAATTCGCAATTTTTCCCTGATAGTTTGAAGATCTCTGTTTCTGAGTGATTGGGATTTTGCACCTTGTGCTGTCAGTAATGTGAGGTTAAGGTTTCCTAAAGATCCTGGTTCTCGCTGACAGGCAATATTTTCTGTACATTATCTGATTGCACACTGCAGATTACATCTTCATCCTCTGACTTTCTTTGTGCCTGTCCTTCCAGAGCATCTGAGCAGCAGGCTTTTTTGTTCCTCTCAGCCTAAGACCACTTCTACTATTTTAGCATGAGATGATGACTAAAGTCCAGGTTTGTCTTGAATCCATTTTTAGTGTATTGTCACCATTTCAGCACTAGCGGGTACCCCAAGTCCGTGTGTGTTACAACCTGAAGTTGTGTTTTTCCTGTGAACTGTGGGATTCCCTCACACTGGTAGTCTATCCCTGAAAGCCTCTACCCAGGCCTGGGTGCTTCATGGACAGTCACAGACTTGTGTTCGAGAACTGCAGGACTAAGCCCAGGTCTAGGCCTCCTCATGAAGAAAAATAATCTAACGCCTCTGCAAGGACTCGATACTCACCTCACTTTTCATTCCCCAGCAAACAATTGTACAATTGCTCTCTCCATGCTGTATTTAATAAGGTTGAGAAGAAATAGAGTGGACAGTCCACTGCATATAAAATCTAAAACATGGGCTCATCCCCAGAGCCCATTAGGAACAATGCAGCACAGAATTAATACTAAGATGCTGAGGTGGATTCATGGCCCAAGACTACTACAAATAGTCGTGTGTGGTGCTGGCTCAAATAGAAATTCGGTTGCCTGGATTTACAGATCTCTGCCTGGCTTGGGGTTGGATCTGGAAGCTATCTGTGTGTGGGCACTGTGCTAGGAAATAGCCATTAGAGCTGCCCAGTTTTAGGTTTTGCCAGCTCAACACCAAGTCTCAAGGCACAGCCCTATGCTCAACATCCTGCCCCACCAGCCTAGAGGAAGGGTCTTAACCTCTACTATGCTTCTTAAGTTTGGAAGAGTCCTTTTGCCACCCACATAGGCTGGCACTGAGCTGGCTTCACCTTGGTCTCCTAGCCACAGGGACCCATGTAGATTTAAGGGATCTGCACCAGGCCAATGCCATTGCAGGCAGCAATGCCATCCAAAATACAAGACCATCCTATCAGGGCGCATGTCTCTGCCTGGTGCTGGGGTCTAGAGGCTGCATCTGTGAGCACTGGCCTGGGGATGGGGTGTTCATTTTCTGCCCTGCACTGAATCTGACTATAGTGGGCCTGGCACTGACTTCCAAGGCAAAGACATGTGCTCACTTGTTTGCCTTACTTCCTAGTGGGTGAGGTCTTGCTCCTCACTTTGCCACCTGAGGTTGAGAGAAGTGTGGTGGAAGCAACCAATTGGACATCTAGCTAAATTCAGTCCTGAGGCTCAGGCTCATGCTCTTGACTGGGACACAGGCTGAGAGACTCTGCCTAGTCCTGGGTTTCACTCTCCTGCACCTGGTATAGTGTATTGTATTGTAAGTCTAAAGTCTGGACTTAGTCCCTCCCCCCAACACACACACACACACACACACACACACGCACACACACGCACACACGCACACACACACACACCCCTAAGTTGGAGGACTCTCCACAATGCACTGGTTGGAGCAGGGGAAGGGTTATGTAAACAATGCTCCCCCTCCTGGTTTCTTCAGTGTGTCTATTGTGCTCAAACCAGGCACCATGGCCTCTCTCCTGGCTTCCTTGGCTCTTTTGAAATTAGTGTAGGGCATTTCCGTTACTCAAACTCATGTCTCTGTAGAGAATCACTTGAGAACCTTACTTAGTTGCAGTCTTATTCCCAGTGTTTAGTAGTTTTCTGTACTGATAAGGTTTCATTCATTTTCTCTTTCGTGTATCTGCTCTTCTGGTGAGTTTTAAAACTTCACACACTTTTCTGATGCTTATGCTTCACTTGTACAGATATAAGACTTCCTTAAGCATCTTCTGTAAGGTCAATCTAGTGGGGTTGAATTCCTAGTTTTTCACTTGTCTTGGAAAGTCCTTATTTCTTCTTTATTCCTGAAAAAGTTGTAATAGCTACAGTAGTTTTGACAGGCAGTTCATTTTTCATTTAGAATTTTGAATATGTCATTCTGTTTAATCCTGGCCTGTAAGAATTCTGCTGAGAAATCAGGTTTAGTCTAATTGAGTTTTTGTTTTCTCACATGGTCTTAGTTAATCCTCACTGTAAAAGGTGGATCACATATCACTTTTCCCATAAAGAAACAGTCCATGTCCTGTCCAAGTTCATGCAGTGGTTTTGCAGTAGTTATCTGGCACAGTTTCTTTCAAGTATAACTTGATGTTTTTCCTTTGCTGTTTTTAGAATTCTCTCTATCTTGGGCTTTCCACAGTTTGACTTTATGCTATTGTGGTGAGGTTCTGTTTTGGCCTAACCTGTCTGAGACCCTTAGAGCCCATGTGCCTAGAATTTCCTATCTTTCCCACCATTGGAAAGTTTGTGCTCTTATTCCATTGTATGTATTTGTTCTGCCTTTCCCTTCACGAGCTGACTTTATCACTATCACTAATTTCTTCTCTGGTTTCACATGGCTATTCCAGAAGATCTGTCTTCCCATTTAAAAATTCTTCCTTCTGCTCCATCTAATTTGTATTGAGTGTCTCTTCTATTTGGCCCACATTATTACTGTGATGAAATCGTAGAGGCAGACTATGTTATGAAGGAAACAGGTTCATTTTGGCTCATAGTTCTGCATGTTCAAGGTCAAGGGGTCTCATGTGGTGCTAGCTTCCTCCTGACAGAGTACAAAGGTAGCAAAGAGTGTCATGTGGCAAGGAAAGAGCACATCATGTTTGTCTGTGTGGTCTCTCTTCCTCCCACTGCCATCAGGTTTCAGCCATGAAGTTACATCCCAGGACCTTCTTGAATTCTCATCAGTTCCCAAAGGATTTACCTCTAAACACCGTGGTCGGATAGGTTTCTACTCCCTAAATCATTAACTTATGATTTGGGGTTTAAACTTCTGCTTGGCTTCAGTGGCCAAATCACATCCAACCCACAGCATTTCTCAACAGCCTCTATTGCTTTGCTAATTTATCATTCATACTATGAATTGTTTTCCTAATTTCATCAAATTGTCTATCTCTATTGCCTTGTATCTCATGGGGTTTCCTTGGAATCATTCTTTTGAATTCTTTATCAAATATTTCATCAATATCATGTTCTTTGAGGACTGTTGTAAAGAGTTATTATGTTCTTTTGGATGTGCCATGTTGCCTTGTTTTTTCATATTTCTTTTGTCCTTATTGTTGACATTTGCATCTGGCCGATAAGTTGACTCCACACATTTTGTGCGGTAGCTTTCATAGTGAAGGAATTTCTCCCGAAGATGCCTGAGGGAAGGAGTCCCAGTTAGGAGCAGGCTGCACAGCCATAGCTCCCCATCACTCTGCTACCACCTGAGTGCCCACTCCTGGCAGAGCAGTGTTGGTATTAGCTTCTTCTCATGGGAGTGTCGACCTACTGTGAACTGTCTCCCATCGTCCTCAGAGGGGACCATCTAGTCGCAGGGAAAAAAGCTTGGTTCTGTATTCTGCTTTATGGTGAGGGATAGAATTATGTCATTATATATTACAATGCAACAATAGCATAGAATGTATGTATTACAATGTAATTATGATAGAAATAAAGTGTTCAGTGAAGGTAATGAGCTTGAATTATCCAGGAACCATCTCCACCCTCACCCCACCTCCCACCACACTCTGTGCAAAAATTCACTTCCGTGAAATTAATCCTTGGTGATAAAAAAGGTCTTTGGCTTCCATCCAGGACTTCTGTCTTAGGGTGTCAGTTTGGGAGGCACTGGACATTGGTTCCAGCAATCTCCCTGTCACTCCTTCATGTATCCGTAAATGGTGGATTTGAGCATTGTGTGTGTGGTGTCTGGGTCAGAGACACCACCCATCTCTGAGGGACATGTGAGGTTGGAGCTCTCTAGTAGTCCCGGTGGGTACGATGCACAAGAGTCGGGGTACAGCACCCACTGTGTGGCTTTTTGGGCAGTGTGGGTAGTGGCACCAGGGACATAGATAGAGTGGACATCTCCTCGGTCTCCCCTGGGTGAGCACTGGTGATGGGACTTGCAGCAATGGCAGTGCTGTGGATTGCAGAGGATATGTTCCTAGTCCCCATCTGCACCAATACCATTGACATCAGGGGCCTCTTGTGGCTGTAGGGCAGTGTTGTGGCAGGTATCCTATATATAGAAACCCCCCAAAATCAACAAAAGATGTTACAACTGATGAATGAATTCAGCATAGAAAATTAACATGCAAAATCAGATGCATTTCTGTACACAAATAATAGCCTATCAAGAAGAGGATCCCATTTTAAATAGCATCATCAAGAAAGAAAAATTTAGGGATAAATTTAACCAAGGAAGTAAAAAAACTACTGAAATATACAAATTTCTAATGAAAGAAATTGAAAGAGAGATAAATAAAAAACATAATTTGCAAAGGTTTCCTGTGTTCACAGATGCAAGGAATTGATGTTGTTTACATGTCCGTACTTTCTAAAGCAATATGAAAATTCAATAAATCTCTATCGAAATTATAGTGGCACACCTTACAGAAATAGAAAAACACTTCTAAAATTCATGCAAAATCACAAAATGCCCCCAAAAGACAAAATCATCCTAGAAAGAAAAAGTTTGAGTTACCATACATCCTAATTTTGAATTATATTACAAAGCTACAGTGAGGAAAACAATATTCTACTGGCATAAAAACAGCTAAGTGACTATTACGTTGTGATGAAAGCATTTAATGTCTGCTCCTTCAGGAATTTTGAAATAGACCATGTGAAACTGTTCACTAAGTCTTGATCCTCCTGTCTCACTGAATCTTCGATTCCTTGATCAGCACCCACGTTTTGTCATCCACCCCTCCATGTCTGGTCTCTTAGCCATTATTCTCGCCACACTGTGCTTCATAAGTACATATATAATTACATCCTTCACAAGTATCAATCATATATTATTATTTGTCAATTAAAATAATTTTTTAAATTTTGAGGTATAAAAAGTGAAAAACAGACACATAACTGAATGCAACAGAAAGGACAGCCCACAAATAAACCCAAATATACATAATTAACTCATTTTCTACAAAGAAAATGAGTCAAGAAGACAATCAAGAAGACAGAATAGAGAAATATAATTCTGTTAATGCTGTTAAGAAAGTTGTATTTGCACATGCAAAAGAATAAAATTGACCTTTATTATCCATCATACACAAAAATCAACTCAAAATGGATAAGAGCCCTAAACATTAACATCTCAAATCATAAAACTTAGAAGAATAGAAAGAGAAAGGCACTGTCCTTGGTAATGATATTTTTTATATCACATCAAAGCTCAGGCAACAAAAAGCAAAAATAAAGTGAACTATATCAAACAAGAAAGCTTTTGCACAGCAAAAGAAACAATCAGCAAATGAAGAGACAGCCTATAGATGGAAAAAGTGTTTACAAGCCATGTATCTGATAAAGATCACTCTTACTATTTCTACTCTGCAGCAGTCTTAGTTACATCCCACACTGCTGCAACAAAATACCAAAATACACCCACAACTTGAGGAAGAAGTTTATTTGGGCTCAGATTTCAGGCACAGTGAAGGTCATGTGTATGCACACATGTGCTACTCGACACAGCACACCATATTTCTGCACACAGGTTAATGGCTTCTTGCCTGGTCAGGATGGATGAGGAGAGGTGCTGGGCCTCTGCCAAGGAACGTTCCCCTGAGAGCCCCATGCCTGCCCACCTGGGCCCATTCACCAGGCTAAAATCCCACAGTGACCCAACACAACATTATTTTAAAGAGTCCAGGTTCTGCACGGAGCCTATGGTGGTTGTTTATTGAAATGAAGGCTAAGACTTTATTTCACTGTAGCCTTTCCCCAAACTGAATATATGCACCAAGTCTTGCAACCACAGACAGGGACAGAACCCAAAGAAGAAAACTGTATTGGTTCATGCAGAGAGTAATGCTTCACCAAGATCTTACGTGCTCATCTTCCCTTGCTATGTACACACGATTCTGTAATGTATATAGGAAGGTCTGTTTCATTATTTTTAAACTGCAAATAAGGAAACTGGGCTCAGCAGAAGATAAAATAACCCTTCTGAGTACACAGTTAAATTCGTGACTGATACAAGGCTGAAAGATGCATTTCTGAACTCCATGTTTATGATATTTCCATTTATGCATCAGGAACATTGGGTCATTTCTACTACTTCTTGAGAGAGTTTCTCCAATATTATTTATTCATTCTTTCAGAGATGAATTTTTGACTTCAGACACACAATGCAAGATTCCCTTTCCCTACTTTTCAAGGTACAAGGTAAGCTTCCATATTCAACAAACATTTGTAATAAAAATGAAGTTAATCCAGAAGCAACTAGATCAGCTACAGCATATTCTGTGGGCTTTTAAACTTAGATCTGGTTAAACGCTTCTCCTTAAACACATTCCTAAACACTTTCCTTTGTATAGGACTCAAAAATAATTTGTTGTGGGGCTGGGGATTTAGCTTAGTGGTTTCGCCGCCTGCTGCGCAAGCGCAAAGACTCGAGTTCAATCCACAGTACCAAAAATAATAATAATAATAATAATTTGTTCTGGATACAGTACAGTATTTATGAAATGGCATGCTGCCTTCACTACCAGGAAGAGCAAAACCTATGACAGATTATGGTCTCACTGAGCACCCTGTAACTTCTTCCTGTCTAGAATGTGTGGTGCTGTCAAAGGGGGAAGTTCACCAAAACAGGGCGAAATGACACACTGTTAGTCACCGGAAAGGTCATCATTTAATTAAGAGGATCTATATTCCCTTTCACTTTAATTCCCAAAACGCACCCTTTCTTCTTCATATAGGAAACCTGAAATGTAGTGATTAAAGGCACATTTAGTGCTCCTGACAGGAAACAAGGTCATTTCCTACAATGCCTGTGCTGCTCAGATGTTCCTGTTTGCGGGTCTCATTTGCTCAGAAAATTATCTCTTGGCCTCCACAGCCTATGACCGCTATGCAGCAGTGTGCAAGCCCCTGCACTACACCACTACCATGACCACAAATGTGTGTGTGGGTCTCGTCATAGGCTGCTATGTCATCTCATTCCTGAATGCCTGCATTCAAACTGGAAACACATTCAGTCTCTCCTTCTGTAACTCCAACTTGGTCCATCACTTTTTCTGTGATGTCCCACCAGTCATGGCTTTCTCCTGCTCTGACAAACAGGTTAGTGAGCTGGTTCTTGTTAACCTTGTGAGCTTTCATAGCTTTTTTGCCTTCCTTGTTATTTCAACATCCTACATCTTCGTTTTTGTCACCATCCTAAGAATGCACTCAGCTGCAGGACATGGCAAGGCTCTGTCCAGCTGTGCCTCCTACTTTATCACCATCTCCATCTTCTGTGGCACTAATATCTTCAAGTACTTATGGCCCAAATCCAGTCACTCCATGGACACTGATAAAATTTCCTCTGTGTTCTACACTATAGTCATCCCATGCTGAACTCTATGTTCTACAGTCTGTGGAACAAGGAGGTCAATAATGCGTTCTTGAAAGTCAAGCATACATTCCTTTTATTGAGGCCAAATAAGATGCAACACTTTGAATGTAGCTTATGAGATGCACCTTCCCTGGAGAATTTCCTCTGTGATCTTTCCCAGGTTCTGATTTGAAGTGAACACTGACAGTAATAGTCTCACTTGTGCAAAAGTTTGACATGAAAAAAATGGTGTGTCCAAAATAAATACAGAGTGAAGAGTAAAGGTATCCTGGGTTCTGCTGTCTAAACCATCCTTAAGGATACTGATGTATGCACACACAACACAGTGTTCTTTCCATGCCTCGTGTTAATGTGAATATGTGCACAAAAGGCTCAAAGATGCCCATAAATAGAAGAAATGTCCTCAGGGGTCACATGATAACAAAAGGATGTGGTAGATTTTGCCAGTCTTGAATATAATGTGCTATTTGTGGCGGTTAACTTTATGTGTTTTTGGCTGGGTTAAGAGGTTTGCTGGCTAAGAGACAGCCAAAAATTGATGTTACTGTGTGTCGGTGAGTGTGTTTCCAGAAGAGCCGTGTGCTTAAAGCAGTGGAGTAGTAAACAGGGTCTGTGCTCCTCACTGTGGGGCCAGTTTTCTCCCTCTCTCTCCCTCTGACCTTTAGGGCTCCATCTCTGACACTCTCAGCCATCATGGAATGACCTGTGCCTCTTCTTGGTCCTTTGCTCTCTGACACTTATGCCAGTAGCAAGTCCCCTCCTCTGGCTCAGGTCCTTGCCTCCGACTCAGGGAGCCCCTCCACCATTGTCCTTGTGATTGCAGACAGAGCATCGCTGGACTTCACAGGCTCCATGTTGTGTATGATGATGCCCTCAGCACGCATTCTCTTGCGTGTCTGGCTGTGTTCTGTGGATTCTTTTACTTGAGGTCCCTGACTAAAGCATACTTGTTTAAAAGTTGTAACTTAACATTTGATTTGTGCAAGAGAACACAATTTTGGGTAAAAGGTTTTGTCTATTTTTCCCATTAAGTTTATTGGTACATTTTAGGTATAAAACGCAGTTGCATTTATCATTGGGATCTTGTACCATAACATGAGTATCTTGGTTCTTATGTTTTCCCCTTCCCCTGCCCTCCCTTCACACCCTCCACCCTTCCTTATTTGCAAAGACTGTTTCCATTTCTTTTCTTTTCTTGTATTTTTTCTTTTCCCTTCTTTCCCTTCCCCTACCCCTCCCACTTCCCCTACTGCTTTAGACCTTTTCTTCCTATTACACAATATCAAAATATATATTTTTAAAATTATAATATCAAGATCTAGGAGACATTACCACAGATTTTACAGAATTTAAAAGGATATAGAGAGCATATTACAAAAATCTTTTTTG
>NW_004624864.1:2180417-2196280 GCF_000247695.1 Heterocephalus glaber | reverse complement strand
GAAAGAAAAAGAAACAAGTGGCATTATGTACAGGGATCTACTCTCCAAGATGAAGGTAAACCTCATGTACTATGAACATGTACTAAGGAGATAAAATAAACAATAAATTTAATTTTAATTAGTGTTTGACATTTGATTCATATTGGACCTACAAAATTATGATTGATAGAAATAATTGTGTTATAACTTGTATATATGTCATGTAAAAATTTTTATCAAAATCCTCCCAGATGATCAAATATCATCTCTTTAGTTACAGAAGAGACGCTGAAGTTTAAAACAGAGAATACATTCTTTCTCTAAATTTGAAGGGAAGCAACCTTGATACACGTAACAAATATTTCAATGCGATATTTCATTTGTCTGTCCCAAGAAAGGAGTGATTACTTGGGAAACACACTATCCCCAGGCCAGTGATCACAGACAGACTCTAGAGCTGCCTTGGGAACAGGTAAAATGTAGCATTCTGATCTACAGCAATACTACCTGGTCGGTGTGCTTCAGTGTGCTCTTGCCACACTTCCTGTTCTTATATTTGTGAAGAGGAAATTATGAAGATCAGAGCAGAAATCAATACAATGGATACTAAGACGATGATATAAAAAATCAATGCATCAAAGAGTTGGTTTTTTAAAAGAATGAATAAAATTGAAAAACCTTTAGCCAACTTTATCAAAAAAGGAAAGAAAAGGCTCAAATCCATGCAATTAAGAAGGAAAAAGGTGAAGTCACAACAGATTCAGCAGAAAACCAGAGGATCATGAATACCTACTTTGAGAACCTGTACTCTAATAAAATGAAAAACACAGAAGAAATGGACAGATTACTAGATACATATGAATTGCCAAGGCTAAATGAAGAAGATATAGAAATTCTAAACACCCTACTTACAATGAATGAAATTGAAAATGTAATAAAAATTAAAAATTTACCAACAAAGAAAAGCCCAGGTCTTCATGGATTCACTGCTGAATTCTACAAGACGTTTAAAGAACTATTGCCATTATTCTTTAAACTCATCAAGGAAAATGAAAGGGAAGCAATACTTCCAAAATCATTCTTGGAAGCAAATGATACTTGATTCCAAATCCAGGGAAAGACCCAACCCAAAAAGAGAACAACAGGCCAATCTCCCTAATGAACATTGATGCAAAAATCCTCAATAAGGTACTGGCAAACAGAATACAGAGGGTCATGAGGAAGATCATACACCCTGAAAAAGTCAGATTTATCCCAGGGATGCAAGGACGGTTCAACATTCATAAATCAATAAATGTAATACAGTATATTCACAGAGCCAAGGACAAAAAAACCCATATGATCATCTCAATAGATGCAGAAAAAGCATTCGACCAAATCCAACACCAATTCATGCTGAAAACCCTCCAGAAAATTGGAATAGAAAGTCTTTATCTCAACGTGCTTAAGGCTATCTATGAAAAACCAACAGCCAACATCATACTAAATGGTCAAAAACTGAAAACTTTCATGCTAAAATAGGAACAAGACAAGGATGAGCTCTATTACCAATCCTGTTCAATATAGTTCTGGAAATGTTAGCGGTAGCAATTAGAAAAGAGAAAGAACTACAACAAATAAAGATAGGAAAGGAAGAAGTTAAATTGTCATTATTTGCAGATGATATGACTTTACACACAACACAGAAAAAACTCTGCCCAAAGAATTCTAGACTTTATTGAAAGATTCAGTAGAGTAGCTGGATGCAAGTTCAACACTCAAAAAACAATAGCCTTCTTATACACAAATAACAGACTCACTGAAAGAGAAATTAGGGAAACAATTCCTTTTACAATAGCATCCAAAAAAATGAAATATCTAGGAATCAATCTAACAAAGGAAGCAAAAGACCAATACATTGAAAACTAAAGCACTCTGAAAAAAAGAGATTGAAGAGGATATAAGAAAATGGAAAGACATCCCTTGTTCTTGGGTAGGAAGAATGAATATATTCAAAATGGCCATACTTCCAAAACTACTATATAGATTTAATGCAATGCCAATTGAAATTCCAACAATATACTTCACAGAACTAGATAGAACAATACAAACATTCATTTGGAAGCAGAAGAGATCTAGAATATTAAAAGCAATTCTAGGCAACAGAGATATGGAAGGGGATATCACAATCCCCAACTTGAAACTGTAGTACAAAGCTACTGTTATAATAACAGCATGGTACTGGCAGAGAAACAGACCTGAGGATCAGTGGACTAGATTAGAAGATGCAGAAACAACTCCAGACATACTCAGCCACCTTATCTTTGACAAAGGAGGCCACCACCCTCATTGGAGGAAAGATAGCCTCTTTAATAAATGGTGTTGGAAAAACTGGATTTCCACCTGCCAAGGATTAAAACTAGACCCGTATCTATCACCATGAACTAAACTAAGATTGGAGTGGATTAAAGATCTAAATACTAAAACAGAAACTCTAAACTTGCTGGAAGATAAGTTAGGTAGAACTCTTGAAGACATTGGCATAGGAAGACTTTATGAAGAAAACTTCAGTAGCATGAGAACTAGCACAAAGAATCCACAATTGGGATCTCATCTTATTGAAAAGCTTCTGCACTGCAAGAGAAACCACCGACAGAGTTAAGAGACAACCTACAATGTGGGGGAAAAAAATTTAGCAGCTGTACCTCAGAAAGAGGACTATTATCTAAAATATATAAACAACTGAAAAAATCAGACACACCAAATTTAAAGATCCAATACAAAAATGGGCATATGAAATGAACAGATATTTCTCAGACAAAGAAGTAAAAGCAGCAAATAAGCATATGAAACAATGTTCAACATCACTGGTCATTTGAGAGATGCAGATGAAAACACCACTGAGATTCCACCTCACCCCACAAAGAATGGCTGCTATCAAGAAATTAACCAATAACAAATGCTGGCAGGGATGTGGGGATAAAGGAACCCTTCTCCATTGTTGGTGGGTGTGCAGACTGGTGCAACCACCACAGAAATCAATATGGAGATACCTCAAAGAACTAGGGCTAGAGGTCCCAATTGACCCAGCTATTCCCCTCCTGGGGTTCTTCCCAAAAGAATTAAAAGAATCATACCACAGTGATATACACACAACCATGTTTATAGAGGCACAGTTTATAATAGGTAAAGTTTGGAAACAGCCCAGCTGCCCACCAAGTGGAAACTGGATTAAGAAGATGTGGTTTTTTAATCAAATGGAGTACTACTCATCCATAAAGAACTAGAAACTAGAGACATTTATAGCTAAATGGATGCATATTGAAGCCATACACTTAAGTGAAGTAAATAGGACACACATGTGTAAATACTGAATAGTTTCTCTAGTGTGAGAACCGGAAAGTGTAAATAAGGATTAAAATGATTAAAACAAATAATTGATAATTTGAAATAGGAAGAAAAGTTCCAAAGGAGTAAGTAGGGGAAGTGGGAGGAGTAGGGGAAAGGAAAAAGGCAAAGGAAAAATTATGAGAAAAGGAAAAAATGGAAACAAAGTCTGTGTAAATAAGGAAGGGTGGAGGGGGTGAAGGTCACAGAGGTAATGGGGAAAAAGTTAGAACCAAGATACATCATGTACAGATACAAGCACCCAAAGATAAATGTGAATGTATCATATATGTAAAATGTACCAATAAAAGAATTTAAGCAAAAAAACAAAATTTGAGAGGTGAACAGAGTTGGGCTGGAGAGAGCAGGGAGAAGGAGGGATAAGGAAGGTTAGAGAGTTGTTACTCAGTCACTGTGAGGACGGGAGCTCCTGTATGTATTACAGAGTAGGATGACAATCGCTAACAATTATATACTATAGTCTTCAGGTGGGTAGAAGAAAGGCAGAGTTCACTGTAAGGAAACAATAAATATTTGAAGAAGCAGACTTGTTTATCTTGGTGTCAACAATATGAAAGGTATTTTTATAATCATGGATTTCAGAATAATTCTGTAATATGTAAAATATGTAAGTCTTCACTTATCAGTGTAAAACCCATTTAATTAAAACTTGTGGCCATCTTGGTCCCTGAAGGCAGCTTAATGTCTTCTTCCCTAACAGGGTGGGATGAGGAGCTGCAGGTATCCTCAGGGGGAAATCTCCAGAGATCACAGTGGCTCATAATTATCTCCAAATCTCCAGGTAGAAGCCTCTGGGATCCTGACAGGGCTAAAGCTGACAGCAGTTGAGAATGGATGTGTTGCTGCCTTTGCTATTGGACCTCAATGTCCCATCCAAGATAGAGAGTCCCTGTCACCAGTGCAGGAGAGCTTCTGACCTGTGGACTGGCTGGAAGCCTGCAGCCCTGGCCATGGAAATCCCGCAAAGGGAAGTGACATCAAGGGACTTTTAAAGGATGAGCTGTTGGAGAGGAGACTTAGAGACCTCTCATTGTTTACAGCCCCCCTTCTGTGAGAGAAGTAATCACAACATGTCTATTTTACAGATAAGAAACGTCATTTTTCCAGTAACATGTATGGAACTCATGGCACCTGTGCATCATGATCCACGTGAATATCCTCTTCTTCCTTTTTCCCACCTTGCCTTAGGGATGTTGGAAAGGGTGACTACTGCCTGAGACAAAGGAGCTCCTCTCCTAGAACATCAGAAATGTTCAGAAAATATGTCCATGATCACAGAGCAGTATTCTGTACTGACTGTTTTTCCTCTCTTAGCAAACTGGTAAGCTTCTATGTGCCACAAACCTTTTAGTCAGACATGTAATTTATGCAAAATCAGTGTCTTAATTCTACGTATGATACATTATTAAACAATGAAGATGTTCTCTAAATATTGTTTAAATGTTGAATGAGCCAGTGGTATAAATGGCTTTCATAGAGACTTTGGCCATTCATAAGACAAATAATGCTTCTTTGCCAAAAACTATGAACAAAAATGAAGAGAGATGATGCTTTGAGTGGCTACTGACATTATCTGTCTTGCCATATATTTGAATCTCACTTGGAGTTTCAAAAAAACACAAACACAAACCCAGTATAGTGAACTGATTCTTCTTTAATTTGCAAAAGGTGCCTACATGAATTAGTATAATCCTAAATGCTTATGCTTGGAATGTAGCTTTCACTCTTGGATCTCAAGTTACCTATTACTTATATAATCTTGCAGCATAACATAAATTCCCTGTCCTGCTGTTTACTTATGGATATGTAAGAATATTATATGTAACACATTCACACCATTTCCATATAAATTGTTTACCAAGTGTTTCAGGACATAGGATATGTTAAAAGTAAACATGTGTGATAAACTTGATGAAATAATTTCTTCATGGGGATGGTTGATAAATGTAATTTGAAAGAAGCTTAGAAAAAAAAGATGATGAGAAATAATAATTTCCTACCAAAGATTGCAAAATAAATTTACAAATTTTAAATACTCTTACCACATAGGAAGAGATTCAAATAAAATATTTAAGCCCTAGCTTTCTGTGAATTTGCTATATGATGAGAGTAATGAGTGAAAGACTGAGTTGAAGAACAATAGACATTTTTCTCACACTCGAATATGCATTTTGATGAAGCAATTTTGGCAAAACATGTCCTACATGGAGTTTCAGCAGCCTCAAACTCATCCATGGATTGGAGCCAGACCCTGAAGCACTGGAGAGCACAGAAAATTGCAGAGTCCTTTGTGTGGGGAAAGGTAACTGGGGAGGGAAACTTAAGACTTCAAGGTCACCTGCAACCAAAATCCTGAGTGTCACAGACCTGGGTCACAACTTCTTCAAAACCATTATTCCATCCTACCAATAACATGAGAGCTGCCACTCATCAGAATGAGCTTTACATCCATTTTACTGGCCTTTAGATACATTTTAATTCTCACAATAATCCCTGAAAGTCAGTCTTCTTGCTGTTTATTGTGCACATGGCAATGTCATGTTCAGTGGAGTTCATGGAGGACTAATGACTACTGGATGGTCAATGTGTGGTCTGACCTGTGTCCCTTCAGAGCCTAAACTCTGTGCTCTGCTGCATCTGCTGCTCCTCCTTCCCTGGAATCCCCTGTGCCAGGGTGCATGCTCCATCCTGGTGACCTCACCACACCCCCTGTGCCTAGAGGGGAGCCATGAGGGTCAGGAGTTAAAGTCCTCTTCAACTTGAGCAAAAGTTGATGCTGTTAATGACATCACTGTCAACATGTATAGATGTGCACATGGTAACAAATAGGAGGTAAGGCAGAAAAATTTCGAGTTTCATTCAAAACTTGTTAACTCACTGACACACTTTGTCATTGAAGAATTGATCATTTCATGTTTTTTGTGTTTTTGGTTAGTTTTATCTCCAGATGAAATTCACACATAGCTTATAAGTCAGTTCACTATAAAAACTGAAGACTGAGTTTGAAAGAAAGGAGA
The DNA here is from genome assembly GCF_000247695.1 of Heterocephalus glaber. The sequence continues at coordinate 2,189,897 of NW_004624864.1, read as the reverse complement.
AAATGAGCTATTGCAAATTCAGTTAATTTCAGTTTGACTTGAATTCACTTAAAAACCTTTAGACTTCAGGCCTAGTCACCATAGGTCACAGTTCAGTGGGGGTGTGGAGTAGAGACTGCCATTCCACATCTGTGCAGCTGTGAATGAGTGACCCAAGATCTGTGATTCATAATTTACATGAGAAAAACAATGAATCCAAACCACACTATCACTGCAGGGAGACAGTGGATGTACATCTAAAGTGGAGGGACAAATTTATGGTAGGAGAACAACTTGAAAGTGTCAGATTTTACTGTAATCAGGAGGAGTGAATCTGCTGACAGACGCATCCACCAAATTTTTGATCAAGTTACTGTATTAAACCATCTGTATTTTATTTTACAAATTTAAACATTTTTAGATGACATAGATGATCCATTAAATTTTTAAGAGATTAAAGCCTGTAAAACTACATACAATTAATAGAATGAGCTACGTTTTCAAGAAATTGCTTCTGGAGAATCTTCATTTACAAATCCATCTAAGATTCACACTACATATGGTGCTTGTACTTTCTGATTTCAGTTCAGTTTCTTTATGTTTCTGTATCTTCTTTCTCACTGCTGCAGCTCATGTAGAGGTTCTGTACAGCACTGATGGAGAACAGGACAGAGGTGACTGAGTTCCTCCTCCTGGGACTGACCGATGACCCACACCTGCAGGTTCCCCTCTTCATCACCTTCCTCCTCATCTACACCATCACTGTGGCTGGGAACCTGGGGATGCTCCTGCTGATCCTCCTGGACACTCGTCTGCACACTCCCATGTACTTTTTCCTGGGTAATCTTTCTCTGGTGGACTTTGGATACTCCTCAGTTGTCACTCCCTCAGTCATGGGTGGGCTCCTGACAGGAAACAAGGTCATTTCCTACAATGCCTGTGCTGCTCAGATGTTCCTGTTTGCAGCCCTCATTGGTGTGGAAAACTATCTCTTGACTACAATGGCCTATGACCGCTATGCAGCAGTGTGTAAACCCCTGCACTACACCACCATCATGACCACAAATGTGTGTGTAGGTCTCCTCATAGGCTGCTATGTCAGCTCCTTCCTGAATGCCTGCATTCATGTTGCCAACATATTCAGCCTTTCCTTTTGCAGCTCCAATGTGGTCCATCACTTTTTCTGTGATGGTCCAGCAGTCATGGCTCTCTCCTGCTCTGACAAAAAAGTTACTGAGCTGGTTCTTGTTTATCTTATGAGCTTTCATATCTGTTTTGCCATCCTGGTTATTACAACATCCTACATCTTCATTTTTGGCACCATTCTAAGGATGCGCTCAGCTGCAGGACATCACAAGGCTCTGTCCACCTGTGCCTCCCACTTCACTGCTGTCTCCATCTTCTATGGGACTACGATGTCCATGTATCTACAGCCCACATCCAGTCACTCCATGGACACTGATAAAATCGCCTCTGTGTTCTACACCATGGTGATCCCCATGCTGAACCCTATGGTCTACAGCCTGAGGAGCAAGGAGGTCAAGAGCGCATTCTTAAAGGCCAAGAGTGCATTCAGTTTTTGGAGGCCCAGTTAGGAATAGGATTTTGACTGAAAGTTTGTGAGATGAACCATCTCTGAGTTTCTTTCTTTCAGCTTTTCTACAGGTATTGTGTTACATTTTGAGGCCTACTTTAAAATTAAATTATTGAAGTAATTCTTTCACTTGTGGAAAAGTTGATGAACATGAAAAAAGCTACTGTGTCCAGAAATAAATAGAGAGTAAAAATGCTTAAAATATCCTAAAGCCTGGTGCCTAAAGCATTCCTTAGGATATTGATGTGTGTGTGTGTTACACAGGTGTTCTTTTTTATACCTCATGTCAATTGAAATGTGTGTATAACAGGCTCAAAGATGCCCATAAATGGAAGCAATGTCCACAGTTGTCTCACAATGACAAATAGAAGTGGATGTGGTAGGTTACATTAGACCCAAATAGAATCTGTTATTGGTGGCAGTTAATTTTATATCTTGATTTGGCTGAATAATGAGATACTTAGGTAGCGAGGAAACATTTTCAACTTTTTCTGTGTGTCTCTGAGTGTTTTCAAAGAGTCTGTTATTTCATGTAGAGGATTAGTAAGGAAGATCTGTCCTCTTCATTGCAGGAAATAGCACAAAACATCAAGAGAGAGCACTTGCTCTCTCTCTCTCACTCCCCCCCCCCACCTTTAGGACATTTCCCTTCTGACACTCTTAGACACCAGTTAATGACCTCTACCCCTTCTTGGTCTTCAGTATCCCACACTCACACCAGGCCCCTCACTTCCTCTGTCTTGGGGCTTCATGTTAGACTCAGTGAGCCCCTGCCAGCCTTCTGCTTAGGATTTCTGTGGGAAATTCCTGGGATTTCACCACCTTCCTGTAATATAAACAGTGCACACGACACACATCCTTCTACATGTCTATACCTGCTCTGTTGATTCTGGTTTACTTGGGAAACACAAATAAAACAGTACTGTTTAAAAACTCTATCTTAATACTTGATGTAGGTAATAGTACAGAATTTTTGCTAAGATTTCTTGACTATTTTATGATATTCCTATAGTCTTAATTTGAGAAAACATGTGATACATTAAGAAAGAAATGTCTTCTTGGAATTTAATGAGCAATGAGTAAATCTTACATCTGAGGTAAATTAATATTTATTTTTGATGTCAAAATCATTCTGTGCATTCAACATGATCAAATGTTCAAATGGATAAAATAGAACAAGAAAATTCAGAAAATACAGCCATCTTTTTCATCTATTCATATGTCACTACACATTCAGATTAAGAATCAAACCTAAAAGCCAATAATATTGCACACTTCTTGCTGTAAGTACTTCAAATTTTAATGTGTGCCATTCATTTCTACTTAGCGCAGTTAATTCTCCCTTGCACTCTCCTCACTCTCCTGGTTTTCCCCTATTCTACTGCATTCATTTTCTTGCCATTTCTTCACATCAATCAAGTTTGTGCCTTAGGGCCTTTGCTCTTGCTGTGTTCCTTGTTGCCTCTGCTCTCTTCCACCCCATGAAATGATGCCCCATTTCTCTGCCACCCTACCTTGGATATGGCAATTGTGGATTGAAACCTCTAAAACACTGAGCTAAATAAGCCTTTCTTCCTTTAGCTTTGGATGTTGCCTATTTTGTTTCAGCAACAAGAGAAATGTAACTAAGACAAATTATAAGCTCAGAACTCTGAAATGAATTTAGCAACTGCCTTGTGAAAACATGTGAGAGGCTGATGTAAAACACAGCTCCATGAGGCCTGCCTGTGGACAGAGGATCTGAAAGAGCCACAGTGCTACAAGACCTGTGGCCCAAATCTCTCAGATATCTCTTCCAGCCAGTATCACGTGTAGCTGTTAGCATTGGTCTTGGACTGAAGTCCAACTCAACAATAGAGAGTCAACAGCAGTGTGAACCTTTGTTCCATCCAAGTGATGTGGTCATATTGGCAGACTGTGGGTTTTGAGTATGCCACAGAACTGCAATGCTGGTAGCCATGACATTGGCCTAAATGTTTAAATCAGTGCATCCATTGTGATTCTTCTAGGACACAGGTAGAACCCTGAACTTCCTGAACACAATGAGGTGAAGAGTGTGGACAAGGACTTTGCACCTGCCTTATAGTTAATGAAAGGTTTGTCAGCATTGGCTATTCTTTCTAGGTAGTCCACTCATCATGCTAAAAATCACACCAAATGTGAGTTGGGACAAATCTGTGCTTGGCTTGCCTTCTATTTCTGAAACAGTGACAACACACCAACAGCACACCTCTGTCATAAATGAATGAGGACAATGTCCACTGCTGAAATGTGGGAAATGATAAAGGCCCAGAGAAAACAAGCAGCTTAGAATTCATAGATAGACAGGACATGACTCAAATCAGATTTGGAAGACTGTAATAAATACTTCATCAATGCCCATATATTCATCAAATTGAAAGAGACACTAATGAATAAGAAAAAAATGTGAGAGTATAATAAATTCCCTGACATTAGTAACTATAGAGACAAATTCAAAATGCTGCAATATTGTAAATATCTTATAAATACTGCTGATATCTTTAGCATAAATCCTGGAGAAAATTAAAAATATGCTAACTACATTACTGTGTTATAAGATGGACAATAGGCCCAGAGATTTATCTCAGTGGTTCTGCTGGCTGCCCCACAAGTGTAAGGACTTGAGTTTGATCTCCGGTACCAAAAAAAAAAAAAGGTGGACAATACTGAGAGGGGTAATATGGGGCAACAAAAATATAAAACAGGAAGGAATGGAGTGCTAGTGTAGAGCTTTCTTCTCCACATTTTTCTGAAATTCTATTCTATTCTTAACTTTCACAATAATCTTAAGCGCTATCATTTCAAAAACAACTTGTTTTAATTAAAAGATGGCTTTAATAAGCTTTGCAGTATATACAAATAAAAGTTTATAATAGACAAACCAAATACAATAGGTAAAAAAATCACTGCACACACAATTTATTGTTTTTCTAGAGTAAATCATTAAACCAAAGTGAGAAGTAAAGAAAAGAACTATGTAAAATGAGAAAACAAGTTACAAAATGGCTATAGTGATACATGACCTGTCAATAACTAACTTGCATATAAGTAGAATAAATTCTTCAAATAAGAAACAGTAAATGGGCCCCAGGGACACCACCAGTTGCCCCACAAGATCATGCCCCATGGGGCCCATTAGTATCTGAATCCACACAGCAGAGGTGCCAGGGGGAATATAAAGGCTATGGTTATGAGCCCCAGAAGATAGGGCAGAAGTAAAGAACAGAGAGGGCCTCTCTGTGGCTCCTCAATGAAAATTGAAGCCCACTGGGAAAGTGAAGAAAATCTCTTCAATAAAAGCACACTGGACCATCGTGGTTGGTAAGTTGGTGGGATCAGCACCTCCCACAGAAACCTGGGCTCACATAGTGGGGAGGACAGCTGAAACCTGCAGAAGAACCTTGAAGAGTTTAATCCTGCAGGAAGTCAGGGACCTCAACTTGGATCTTGCAGCTAGAAATCAGCCTGAATATCAATAGACTACAGCTGGCTTGCTGAGATTAACCAGCTTAGACTCTTACACATTGTCTACCAGGACAGCAGAGACATATCCTGAGGGAGACCATTTTTGTTTGTTTGTTTTATTATATATATATATTTCCTTTCTTTTTTGTTCTTTCTTTCCCTTGTGGCTCTATATTTCTCTCCCTCATTGTTCCTGTTCCTGTCCCATTCTGAACTGTTTTTCTCTCTCTGTCCTCTCCACCATCACTTTTATAGGAAGCTGAATACAATTTCTAGCTTCCTTATTCTTGTCAGTTTGTTCTGTATTTGCCTCTATTCTTTCACTCTGTCTTCTCCTCCTATCATCAACAGATCTCCACAATTTTCATGATTTTTCAATGTCCTCTACCCCACCTTGAACCTTTCCCTCTCCCTCTATCTCTCTATTCCTCCCTCCCCAACCCCTTCTAAATCCTTATCCCAAAGGGTAAATTTGCCATATTGAAGGGTTTACTTACTACAAACTTATTATGGGCTGGCCCTAGATTTTGATCTAGCTCATATGGTTAAAGGAGACAGAAAAACTGATACAAAAATTGTCATTGTCTATGCTGTGTTTGATGCTGATTGTGTCAATTGGGCTAAGGTGTCATAGTCGATCTAATCAGTTGCCCTCCCTGGTATACTGAAAACAAAATTGCCTCAGAGTCATTAGAATCTCAAAGTCTAAAAAGTCCAGATCTACCTGGAAGATATCTCAGAGAAGCAATCACTCCATAGGGGCTCTAAACACCAGTAATAAAGACATAAGAAATATTGAAGTATCAGCCCAGGAATTAAAACAAAAAACAGTACCAACAACACAATTAAAAATTATAAGACACCTTGGCAGGACACAAACCCAGACTTTGAGCTCACCAAAGGCATATTCAGGGGAAAATAAGGCAGAAAAATATAATCAACCACCTGGACACCCTGAAATGATAGCACAGGAAATAACAAAACAGATCAATGAGGCTCTTGAAAAAAATCAAAACAGAAATAATTTCCCAGATAACTACAGAGAGGATGAGCAGAGTGAAAGACATGATTAGAGGCTCTAGAACAGAAGCAGATAAAAAAAAATAGATGAGCTCAGAACCATGCTGGAAGCCATGAATGTCCAGCATAAGAAAGAAATGTGAACAATGAATGCCCAACATAGGAAAAAATGGAATTCATGAAAAAGATTCAAACAGATATCCAGGAGATTAAAAATTCCACTGAAAGTATTCACAGTAGATTGAGAGAACATGAAGATAGAATATCAGATATAGATGACAGGATTGCAGTTAGAGGCCATGAAAACAGAGATTTCTTAAAAATAGCAAGGTTCCATGAGAAATCAATCCAGAAGCTGCTAGATGTTGCAAAGAAGAATAACATAAGACTGATAGGAATCCACGAAAAAGCAGGAGAAAGTACAAATGACATAAAACACTGTTCACAGAACTAATAGTAGAAAATTTCCCAGACAGAGGTAGAGAATTTGACATAGAGATAAGTGGGGCATATAGAACTCCAACTAGCCACTATCAAAAAAATCTACACCTAGATATATAATATAGTCAAGATCCCAGAAACCCAACAAAAGAACAAAACCCTACAACCACTTAGAGAAAAGAAACAAATCACCTACAAAGGTAACCCCAACAAAATCACGGCAGACTTCTCAACACAAATTCTCAAGTTAAGGATAGCCTGGAGTGAGGTATTTCAAGCCCTAAAAGAAAATAACTTCCAACTTAGACTACTGTATTCTACAAAAGTATCTTTCAAAATCGCCTGGGAAATCAGATACTTCCATGACAAAGAACACCTGAATAATTTCATGAACACCAAACCAGCACTCCAAACAATACAAAACAATATCATAGAAAAAGACAATGAAGGTCACAATTCCATGAACAGAGCAAAGCCAACAGCCAATGCAAGAAACTAAATGGAAAGGGGGAAAAATAAAAAATAAGAGCCAACAACAGTAAAATATCATGACAAGGATGAGTCAATATTTACCGATTATAACCATCAATGTTAATGGCCTCAATTCACCAATCAAACAGATTGGATTGGCAGAATGGATTAAGAAGCAAAATCCAACAATATGTTGTATACAAGAAACACACTTAATTCAAAAAGAAATTCATAGGCTGAAAGTGAAAGGATGGAAAACAATTCTCTGTGTGACAGAAAGCTGAGGATAAAAAGCAGGAGTAGCTATCATCTTTACAGACAAAGTAGATTTCAAGTCAAAACTAATTAAGACAGACAAAGAGAGTCACTACATCCTTGTGAAGGGAACAATCAAAGAGGAAAAGATGACAATCATAAATATATATGAACCAAACATGAATATCCCCAACTATACGAAACAAATATTAATGGACATGAAAAACCAAATAACATTAATACAATTGTAGGGGTTACCTCAATATGCCACTGTCACAAATAGATCATTTAGAGAAAAAATCAACAATGAAATTCTAGAACTGAACCAAACTATTGAACAAATAGACTTAATAGATCTCTAGAGAGTATTCCACCCCACAAAATCAGAATATACATTCTTTTTGGCTGCACATGGGTCATTCTCCAAAATAGACCTCCTGATAGCTCACAGGACATGTTTAAGTAAATGCGAAAGAGTTTAAGTTACACCCTGTAAATTATCAGACCATAGTACAATAAAATTGGAGATCAAAAGCATAAGAAACTTCAAAACCCCCAGAAACACATGGAAACTGAATAACACTCTCCTGAATAACCAATGGGTCACAGAGGAAATTAAAGAAGAAAATAGACCATTTCTACAAGTAAATGATAATGTCAGTATGACATTCAGGAATATATGGGACACAATGAAAGCAGTTCTACCAGGGAATTTCATAGCACTGAATTCCCATATTATGAAAACAGAGCGAGCTCAAATAAACAACCTAATGCTGAAACTCAAGCTCCTAGAAAAAGAAGAGCATGACAAACCCAAAGTTCATAAAGGAGAGGAAATTATAAAGATCAGATCAGAAATCAATGCAATGGGGACAAAGAGAAAAATACAAAACATCAATGAATCAAAGAGTTGGATTTTTTAAAGAATAAATAAAATCAATAAACTCTTAGCCAATCTTAACAAAAAAAGGAAAGAAAAGGCTCAAATTCATGCAATTAAGAATGAAAAAGGTGAAGCCACAACAGATCCAGCAAAAATACAGAGGATCATCAATACTTACTTCAAGAACCTGTACTCTGGGCCTGGGATTTAGATCCATGGTTTCGCTGCCTGCTGAGCAGGCACAAGGACCCGAGTTCAATCCCCAGTACCAAAAAAAAAAAAAGAGAGAGAGAGACAGCCACCTGATTCCACACTATAAAGACGCAGAGAACACCAGACCACCAGACCACAGTGCTGGGTCCCGCCGCTCCCAGCCCAAGGTAGGGGCTGCTGAGCCACCATCAAACTGCTCCTGGTCCAGAGGAAAGGGCTTCTTGACCAGATTCCCTCCCGCTGCTCCCAGCCCAGAGGTAGGGGCTTCTAAGCTGCCGTCCTACTGCTCCTGGTCCAGAGGAAGTGGCTTCCTGGGAACCATCCCTTCCACAGACTTACAGATCACCTACAGCAACCCCAAAGGGAAATGAGATGGAATACTCTCATACTCAATGACCTGGACCCAATGAACTGGCAACAAAAGGGGATCCGGAAAAAATGAAATCAGAAATAATTTCTCAGATAACAGGAGAGACTGTGCTCCTAGTGCAAGACATGATTAATAAATCTAGAGAGGAGCTGAGGAACATGATGGAACCACAACATAGGAAACAAATGGAATCCATAAAACAGATGCAAATAGATTTCCAGGAGAAGAAAAACTCCACTGAATGTCTACACAGCAGAATGAGCCAATGTGAGGATAGAATTTCAGATATAGAACATTAGATTGCAATTAATGACCTGGAAAAGAAAAATTGCTTCAAAATTATAAGGGAACTGCTGCAGACAGGCAGGTCTGGCTACACCCAACTGAGGTCCTGAGTCTGACAGAAGCTGATGCCGAATCTCCCCGCTGCAGACAGGCAGATCTGCGCACACCCTACCTAGGTCCCGAGTCATGTGGAACATGGCGAATCACCCCGTGGCAGACAGACAGGTCTGTGCACACCCTACTGAGGTCCCGAGTCATGTGGAAGACACTGAATCACCCTGCTGCAAACAGGCAGGTCTGCCCACACCCTACCGAGGTAGCGAGTCTCACAGATCACACCAAATCAGCTCACTGCAGACAGGCAGCCACCTGGTTCCACACTACAAAAACGCAGAGGACACCAGACCACCAGACCAAGGTACTGAGTCCCACTGCTCCTGGTCCAGAGGAAGGGGCTTCCCAGTCACTATCCCTCCTGCTGCT
>NW_004624864.1:2151162-2165996 GCF_000247695.1 Heterocephalus glaber | reverse complement strand
ATAAGAACCAAGATGCATCATGTAAAGGTACAAGTTCCCAATGAGAAATGTAATTGTGCTGTATACCTACAGTGTACCAATGAAAGAATTTAATTAAAAAAATTTTTGAGAAAACAGGTTATATATTAAGAACCAAAGATGTTTTTCTTGGAATTTAATGAGCAATGAGTAAATCTTACATCTGAAGTGAATTAATATTTATTTTTGATGTCATCATTCTGTACATCCAACATGTGTGTCCTATTTATTTCACTTAAGAGGATAGCCTCAATATGCATCCATTTAGCTATAAATGTCTCTAGTTTCTGGTTCTTCATGGCTGAGTAGTATCTACTTAGTTTAGTTAATTCTCCCTTGAATTCTCTTGTTTTTCCCCTTTTCTATTCTGCTGATTTTCTTGCCACTTCTTCACATCAAGCACATTCATGCCTCAGGCCCTTTGCTCTTGCTGTGCCAGTGTGGATGTTCTCTCTCCACTCAGGAACCTGACTCCATAGACCCTGTCCTGGAGCCCTTCCCTGACCACCTTCTTCAGCTGCACAGTGTCCTGTCACCAAGCACACTGTCCCCAAGAACACTGTCCCCACCTCCTCATTCTCTGCACTTCGTATCGACCCTTTTCTGAATTCGAGGTGAAGCAGCCCAGATACACAAAACAAATATTTAACCATGACATTTGCCTCTACCAAGAAAGGACTGATAATCTTGGGAAATGCAGAACCCACATGCCAGCACTTACAGATCGACTTAGAACTGTCCCAGGGCCAGGGAGAGACTAGGACAGGATGGAAGGCACAGCTCTGGTCTGCACACACACTAGCAGCTTCGTGTGCTTCAGTGGGCTCCTGAAACTCTGCCTGCCTTTACAGTTGTGATATTGAGGAACAACCAGGTTTAGTGTCAGCCTGGCTGTCCCAGGGACTGCCTGCAGCAACACCACCTTTCCTCAGAGTTTATAGTGTAAAGCAAGACTGCATTCACTGGCAGTAGATTAGGGTCATGTCAGGGTTTGTGTCTAGATGTTCCCCAAAGCCTCCTGTGGTCATGGGCTTTTTCAGAGGTGACTTGATCTAGAGTGTGTGACTCTGGAATTGATTCATGATGTGATGCTGGGCCAAAAGGCAATAGGATGAAGGCTGGAGGGCTACCTACCCTAAGTAGTCTGGATAAGACAAGAGGAGCAGAAAGGTGCAGCAAAATTCCTTGTTGCCTTTGCTCTCTTCCACCCCATGAAATGTTGCCCCTCTTTCTCTGCCACCCTGCCTTGGAGCCAGCTGGTTATGGACTGAAACCTCTAAAACTGTGAGCTAAATAAACCTTTCTTCCTTTAGCTTTGGATGTTGGCTATTTTGCCTCAGCAACTAGAGAAACTTAACTAAGTGAGAATGTAACCTAAGAACTCTGGAATGAATTTAGCAACTTACTCATGAAACATAGAATAGGCTGATATAAAACACAGCACCATGAGTCCTGCCTGGGGACAGAGGATCTGAAGGAGCCACAGGGCTATAAGACTTGTGGCCCAGATCTCTCAGACATCTCTTCCAGCCAGTACCACCTGTGGCTGTTAGCATTGGTCTTGGACTAAAGTCCAACTCAACAATAGAGAGTCAACAGCAGTGCGAACCTTTGTTCCATCCAAGTGATGTGGTCGTATTGGCAGACTGTGGGTTTGAGTGTGCCACAGAACTGCAATATTGATAGCCAAGACTTTGGCCTAAATCTTTAAATCCATGGTGACTCTTCTAGGACCTAGGTAGAACTCTGAACTGCCTTATCACAATGAGCTGATGAATGTGGACAGGGTCTTTCCACCTACCTTATAGTTACTGAAAGGCTTGCTAGCATGGGCTATTCTTCCTAGGCAGTCCCCTGGTCATGCTAATAATGACACCAAATGTGAGTTGGGACAAATCTGTGCTTGCCTTGCCTCCTACTTCTGTAGCAGTGACAACACAACAACAGCACACCTCTGGCAGAACAGAACTCGGATGATGTCCAGTGCTGAACTATGGGAAATAATACAGGCTCAGAGAAAACAAGCAGCTTAGAATTTCTAGATAGACAGGACATGACTCAAATCAGATTTGGAAGACTGTACTAAACACTCCATCAGTGCCCATATATTCTTCAAACTGAAAGAGACACTAATGAATAAGAAATAAATATGAAACTCTAAAAAGTTCCCTGACATTAGTAATTATAGAGACAAATCCAAAACTCTGTAATATTGTAATCATCTTATAAATACTGCTCATATCTTTAGCATGAAGGCTGGAAACACTCAAAATAATGCTAACTACGTTACTGTGTTACAAGATGGACAATACTGAGAGGGGTAATATGAGACACCAAGAATATAAAATAGGAAGGAATCAAGTGCTGTGGCAGAGCTTTCTTTTGCACAAATTTCTGAAGTTCTATTCTGTTCTTAACTTTCACAGTAATCTTAAGCAACTATCATTTCAAAAAATCTTGTTATAAGTAAAAGATGGTTTTCATAAGATTTGCAGTATATACAAGTAAAAATTATACAACAGACAAACCAAATACAGTAAGTAAAAATTAGAAAACACAGAAATTTATTATTTACCTATATTAAATCATTAAGCCAAAGTGAGAAATAAAGGAACTATATAAAATGAAAAAACAAGTTACAAAATGGCTCTAATAATACACTGCCTGTCAATGACTAAATTGAATATAAGTTGGAATAAATTCTTCAAATACAAAACAACAAATGAACAGATTTTTTAAAAGGATCCAACTGCATATTGTTAACCTGAAACTCACTTCATTCTAAAGACCACACACACTCTGACAAACATGCTTTGCATATAGAATACAAAACAGCTGGAGAGCCATACTTATGCCAGCTAAAACAGACCAACATTACCTTGATACCAAAATGAAATAAGGATACACAAATAAGTGAACCATAGTTTGATATCCTTGAGGACAAAGCTTCAAAATTTCTCGGCAAAATTCTATAAAGCTTAACCTAGAAGCATGTTAGAGAGTTTATTCAGAAAGACAAAGTAGTATTTATCCCAGAAATGAAAGGATTATTGCTCAGCACATGCACATTAATAACCATAAACCACTTCAACAAAACAAAAGAAGAACACCTGAATGGCAATGAGAGGAGGAGGGGGCAGAGAGAGAGGGAGAGAAACAGAGGCAGGAGGAGAAGCATAGAGAGGGAGAAACAGAAGGGGAGAGAGAGAGACTTAAAACTTGAGAAACAAACAAACTGCTGGTATTAATACATTATGTCAGCAAAACTGCAGGATGAAAACCCAGCATAAAAATAAAGATAACATTGGCTGATTCCAATATCAAATTGTCTGAAATAGAAGCCAAGGAAGCAGTTTCATCCAGCATGAATACAAAAAATACTCTGCCCTGCCCAGGAAACAACTAACAGATTGAAGACCTGGAGAAGGAGAGAAAATATCTGAAAACTATGCTATTTAAAAGGAATTAATCTCCAGCATATACACGGACTTCAAAACAGTTGATAACAAAAACAAGTAGTCACATTGAAAATACTGAACAAACTAAGTACACATTCCTCAAAAGAACACATACAACAGACCAATGATATATGAAAAATGCTCAGTTTCACTGAGGAAAATCAAATCCAAGCCACATATAGACATCTTCTCAGGCCAGCAGGAATGGCTTTATCAAAAAGACTAAAAAGAGAGTGACAAGAGTGTGGAGAAAGGGGAAGCCTTGCACACTGTTGGTTGGAATGCAAATGGATGCAAAAATTATGGAAATCTATAGACATATTTCTTAAAAACTTAAGAGTAGGGGGGCCAGAGATTTAGCTGAGTGCATCCACTGCCTGCTGCACAAGCACAAGGACCTGAGTTTGATCCCTGATACAAAAAAAAGAAAACAATTAACAGTAGGACCACTACATGATGCTGTGCTCCCACTACTGAGAACAGGTTCAAAGAAAAGAAATCAGTATGCCAAAAGAGTTTCCATAGTTGTTGTACTGAGAAATGGAAACAAGCTATGTGCCCATCCTGAATGGATCAAGCAAATGTGGTGTGTGTGTACCATGGAACACTAGTCATTTGTGAAATCTTGTCAAATGGAACCATGAAGATGAAACCAGAAGTCACTATATGAAGGAAATAAGCTCAGTTAGAGAAACAATTACAGGATAATCTCACTTATCCAGAAATCTAATGAAGTCAGTGTCCCAGAATTTGAGAGTGAACAGTGTTCCTGAGAGGCTGGAGAGAGTAGGGAGTGGGAGGGTTGTGGAAGGCTGATGAATTGTTACTAAGTCATTGTGAGGACCAGGAAGTGCTGTATGATAGGATGACCACAAGTAACAGTGTATACTGTATTCTTCAAATGGGAGGGGAGTGGAGAAAGGATTGGCAGTTTCTACTGTAGAGGGACAATAAATATTTGAAGAGGCAGAGTTGTTTATCTTGACTTATTACAGAAAGTATGTGTGTGCTTGCATCTGAGTAACTCTTTAATATATAATTTATTTACATTTTCATTAATCAGTAAAAATCACCTTGGTCCCCACAGGCAATTTAATGTCTTCTTCCATAAGACACTGGGACAAGAAACTGACCTATTCTCATGGGGAAATCTCTAGAGATCACAGTGGCTCATAATTGTCTCCAGATCGCTGACAGGACTCCAGCTGACAACAGTTGAGAAGGGACACATTCCTACCTTTGCTATTGGATGTCACTGACCCATCGGAAAGAGAGTCCCTGTCACCAGTGCAGGAGAGCTTCTGACCTGAGGACTGGTTGGGAGCCTGCAGCAGCAGACAGGGAAATCCCTGAAAGGGAAGTGACATGGAGGGACTTTTAAAGGATGACCTGTTGGAGAGGAGAGTTAGAGACCTCTGTGAGAGAAGTAATCACAACATGTTTATTTTACAGATAAGAAAGACATCATTTTTCCAGTAACACAGAAGGAACTCATGGTACCTGTGCATTATGATCCATGTGAATATTCTCTTCTCCATTTTTCCCACCTTGCCTTAGGGACATTGGAAAGGGTGACTACTGTCTGAGATAAAGAAGCTCCTCTCCTAGAACATCAGCAACGGTCAGGGAATATGTCTATGATCGCAGAGCAGTGTTCTGTACGGACTGTTGTTCCTCATTTAGCAAACTGGTAAGCTTCTACGTGCTACAAACATTGTAGTCAGAAATGTAATTTATGCAGTGTCCTAACTCTACGTATGATACATTATTAAACAATAGTATTCTGTAAATATTCCCTACATATTGTTTAAATGCTGAATGAGCCAGTGGTATAAATGGCTTTCATAGAGACTTTGGCCACTCATAAGACAAATAATGCTTCTTTGCCAAAAAATATGGACAAAAATGAAGAGAGATGATGCTTTGAGTGGCTACTGGCATTATCTTTCTTGCCATATATTTGTTTCTCACCTGGAGCTTCAAAGAAACGCAAACATAAAGTCTGTATAGTGAACTGATTCTTCTTTAATTTGCAAAAGGTGCCTACATGAATTAGTATAATCCTAAATGCTTATTATTGGAAGGTGTCCTTCAGTCTTGGATCTCAAAGTACCTATTACTTATATAACCTTGCAGCATAACATAAATTCCCAGTTCTGCTATTTACTTATGGATATGTAAGAATATTATATGTAACACATTCACACCGATTCCATATAAATTCCTTACCAAGTGTTGTAGAACATAGTATATGTTAAAAGTAAACATGTGTGATTAATTTGATGAAATAATATCTTCCTGGGGGTGGTTGATAAATTTAGTATGAAAGAAGATTAGAAAAATCATGATAGGAAATAATAATTTCCTACCAAAGATTGCAAAATAAATTCACAAATATTAAATAATCTTAACACACAAGAAGAGATTCAAATAATATATTTAAGTCCTAGCTCTCTGTGAATGTGCTATATGATGAGAGTAATGAATAAAAGACTGAGTTTAAGAACAATAGACATTTTTCTCACACTCAAATATGGATTTCAAGGAAGCAATTTTGACAAAGCATGTCCCACATGGAATTGCAGCAGCCTCAGTCACATCCATGAAGTGGAGCCAGACCTGAAGCACTGGAGAAAACAGAAAATCACAGAATCCTCTGTGGGGGAAAAGGTAAACTGGGGAGGGAAAGTTCAAGGTCACCTGCAATTGAAGCCCTGAGTGTCACAGACCTGGGTCACAACTTCTGCAAAACCATTATTCCATCCTAATAATCACATGACAGCTGCCACTCATCAGGATGAGCTTTACACCTATCATTTTACTGTCCTTCAGTTACTTTTTAATTCTCACAAAAGCGCCTGAAAGTCAGTCTCCTGCTCTGTTTATTGTCCAGAAGTCAATGTCATGTTCACTGTAGTTCCTGGAGGACTAACAACTACTAGGTGGTCAATGTGCAGTCTGACCTGTGTCCCTTCAGAGCCTAAACTCTGTGCTCTCCTGCATCTGCTGCCTCTCCTTCCCTGGAATCCCCTGAGCTATGGTGCATGCTCCAATCTGGTGAAATCACCACACCCCCTGTGCCTAGAGAGGAGCCATGAGAGTCAGGAGTTAAACTCCTCTTCAATTTGAGCAAAAGTTGATGCTGTTAACACATCACTGTCAATGTGTATAGATGTGCTCATGGCAACAAGTAGGAGATTCTGCAGAAAACTTCATTCAGAACTTCCAACACATTGAAAGATTTTGTCATTAAATGAATGATCATTTTATGGTCTTGTATTTTTTGGTTAGTTTTAGCCCCACATGAAATTGCCACATAACCAATATATCAGTTCCTGATGGAGCCCCAAACACTGAGTTTGAAAGAAAAGAGAAAACTAGCAATTATACATTCAGTAAGATTCAATTTGAGGCAAATTCACTTAAGATCCTCAGAATTACAAACCTTTCAGCCTAAGTTAAAGTTAAACATGGGTACACAGTAGAATGTGCCATTTAACATCTGTGCAAATATTACTGTCACCTTACCTGTTGTGATCCATGACTTCAATTAATGTAATACCGAAACAAAACCACAATAGTGCTGAAAGGAGATGATGAAACACATCTAACATGGTCTCCAGTTCTTGATAGGTGAGCAACTTGGAAGTGTCAGTTTTCACTGGGTTAAGGAGCAGGAAAATTTCTGCTGCATACATCCAGCAGTCATATTCATCAAGTTAATGAACTCTCTATAGCTCACTTTACACATTTAAATTTTTTAAATTACATAGATGATACATTGAAGTATATTAAGGTTTAAAAGCATGTAAATGTGCATACAATTAATACAATCAGTTTGATTTTCAAGATACTGACTTTTCTAGACAATCTGAAGTATAAAATCTTCTACAATAACAGAATACATATGGTGCTTACACTTTTAACTTTCAGCTCAGTTCTTTATAATTCTTTCTCTTCTTTCTCTTTGCTACAGAATGGGTAGAGGTTTTGGACAGCACTGATGGAGAATAGCACAGAGGTGACCGAGTTCCTCCTGCTGGGACTGACTGATGACCCACACCTGCAGGTTCCCCTCTTCGTCACCTTCCTCCTCGTCTACACCATCACTGTGGCTGGGAACCTGGGGATGCTCCTGCTGATCCTCCTGGACTCTTGTCTGCACACTCCCATGTACTTTTTCCTGGGCAACCTGTCTCTGGTGGATTTCTGTTACTCCTCAGTTGTCACACCCACGGTCCTGGTTGGGCTCCTGACAGGAAACAAGGTCATTTCCTACAATGCCTGTGCTGCTCAGATGTTCCTGTTTGCAGCCCTCATTTGTGTGGAAAATTATCTGTTTACTGTAATGGCCTATGACCGCTATGTAGCAGTGTGCAAGCCCCTGCACTACACCACCACCATGAGGAGCAGTGTGTGTGTAGGTCTCTTCACAGGCTGCTATGTCCTTAGTTTACTGAATGGCTGCATCCACACTGGGGAAGCCTTCAGTCAGTCCTTCTGCAGCCCCAATGTGATCCATCACTTTTTCTGTGATGTCCCACCAGTCATGGCTCTCTCCTGCTCTGACAAACAGGTTGGTGAGCTGGTTATTGTTTATCTTGTGAGCTTCCATATCTTTTTTGCCATCGTGTTTATTTCAACCTCCTACATCTTCATTTTTGGCACCATCCTGAGGATGCACTTGGCTGCAGGACATCGCAAGGCTCTGTCCACCTGTGCCTCCCACTTCACTGCCGTCTCCATCTTCTATGGGACTACAATGTTCATGTACCTACAGCCCAGCTCCAGTCACTCCATGGACACTGCCAAAATCACCTCTGTGTTCTACACCATGGTGATTCCCATGCTCAACCCTATGGTCTACAGCCTGAGGAACAAGGAGGTCAAGAGAGGATTCTTAAAGGCCAAGAGTGCATTGATTTGTGGGATGGCCAGTAAGGTGTAGGGTTTTGATTGTAACTTTGAGAGATGAACCATCTTTTTGCAGTTTTTCTCCAGGTGTTGTGTTGCATTCTGAGGCCTATGTTGAAATTAAATTTCTCTCTCTCTCTCTCTCTCTCTCTCTCTCTCTCCTTTAGGATATTTCCCTTCTGACACTCTTAGACATTAGTTAATGATCTGCACCTCTTCTTGGTCTTCAGTCTCCCACACTCCCACTGTTCCATCCTCTGTCTCGGGTCTTCGTGTCAGACTCAGTGAGCCTATGCCAGCCTTTTCCTTAGGATTCCTGAGGGAGCATGCTGGGACTTCACTACTTTCTTGCCATATACCACAGTGCCTCCAACACACATCATCCTACAAGTCTATACCTGTTCTTTTCATTCTGATTTACTGAGAACCAAAAATAAAACAGTACTCTTTAAAAATTGTAATTTAATATTTGATGTAGGTAATATTATACAATTTTGGCTAAGATTTCTTCATTTTTAAAGATTTTTTGTGATATTCTAGAGAAAACATTTTTATATATTTAAGAAGAAAGATCTTGGAATGTAATGAGGAATGAGTAAATCTTATATCTGAGGTGAATTAATATATATTTTTGATGTTATCATTTTATACATTCA
Source organism: Heterocephalus glaber (assembly GCF_000247695.1). The sequence goes on along the minus strand of NW_004624864.1, from coordinate 2,156,950 downwards.
ACAGGATCATATTTTCAAAAGGATAAAATAGAACAAGAAAATGCAGCAAATACAGCCATCTTTTTCATCTATTCATATCTCACTACAATGCAGATTAAGAATTAAACATAGAAGTAAAAAATATTGCACATTTTTCTTTCTGTGAGTTCTTGAAATTGTAATGTTTGCCATTCATTTCTACTTAGTTTAGTTAATTCTCCCTTGCTCTCTCCTCACTCTCCTATTTTCCCCTCTTCTATTCCACTGGTTTTCTTGCCATTTCTTCACATCAAGCACATTCATGCCTCAGGCCCTTTGCTCTTGCTGTGCCCAGTGTGGATGTTCTCTCTCCATTCAGGACCCTGACTCCATGGAGCCTGTCCTGGAGCCCTGCCCTGACCACCTTCTTCAGCTGCTCAGTGTCCTGTCACCGAGCCCACTGTCCCCTCCTCCTCAGTCATTCTCTGCACTTGTTATCAACCCTTCGCTGCTACTCAAGCCTACGTGTAGCTTATTTCTCTTCCGAAAGAGAATGCGGACTCCAGGAGAGCAGAGAATTTCTCTGTTTTTGTAGAACACGATGATCAGTAGATGAAAATATCTCTGTTGCACTACTGAGTCTCAAGAAATGTTTGTTAAATGTACAAAAATATAACTGAGTATTGATATGAATTGTGCCGATATGCTGAGCCCGTGACTCATTGGCTGTGACAGTGAATCCTGCGTACTCAGAACCTTCCGGATCAAGGTTCAGCACATCTGAAGAGACATGTTCATTTGTGATTTGCTGAAGCATTCTTTCCTACACTCGCATCCTCTCACTTATAGACAAATGATTTCCTGGAAATCATCATCACATGATCATCTCAAAACTTCCATTCTCTTTTTACTGAAAATCAACGACTCATTAAGCAATGAATAACATCATGTAACGACTATTTGGTAATTCATAAAGATACATCAAATATGAAAGAGTCCATACCTGGTTATATTTGAGCAATTTCTACAAACACACAAGGTATACAGTTCATTGAAATGATTTTAAAGGTCCGTGTAGAAAATACACATAATAATATTTGTGAGTGGAAAACAAAATACATTCAACCTGCTAGTAACAGTGCACCTTTCCATCTTGCATTTGGATCTTACCAGAGCTCAGTCATCTATAAAACCCAAGCCCACTTATGTGTGTCCTTCCACAATTGGTTCCTATTCACTCTTGTGTCACTGGTGACTGTGCGCTTGGAATCATTCCTAATTCTTAGGTTAATAGGTACTGAATTTTAGAATCTTTGTATTATTTTATTTTTTTGCACTGTTTTATTATTTAATTACTTTTGTACTGGGAATAGAACTCAAGGCCTCTCGCTTGCCAGGCAGGTGTTGTACTGCTAAGCTACATCGCTGGCCCTGGAATCTTTCTGAGTCACAAAACTTTCAGACACTGCAGAATGTTCCCATGCCTCCCTGGGGTAGGGTCATGATAGTCCTCAAATGATCAAAGTCCTAATTCTGAAACATTTCAATATTACTCACTCTATGGTGCCCCAAGTCTGTATGGGGATGTCAGTAACTGCAATACTTTAGGAACTAGAGACCATCAGGGTTATCTCTGTGCCCTCAGAGAAACCCCATGAGTCCCGGTGAAGTGGAGTCAGAAATGTTTCGCATGGACAGCAGGGAGATGGCAGAGCAGTTGGGCTCAGAGTCAGAGTGATGTGGCCACAGGGATGGAAGCCTGCAGCCTCTGGCAGATGGGACAGGCAGAAAGTGGAGTCCTATGGAGACCAGAAGGGACCATGGCACTGACAGACTTGATTTCAGCTTCCTGGGATTCTTGCAGACTTCTGGTTCATAGTCCTGTTAAGGAATCAGCATGAGTCATAACTTCCAAGTCAGCAGAAGTTTGTGACAGTGGTCATGGTAGGATGTGATAAAAGCCCTTACTGTTTCTCCTGTGCTCTAATCATATTGACTGTGTAACACTCATTTGGATAAATTCTCCAGTGAAGCCACCTGAATTGAGTTTTCCTTTCTCAGGAAGTTTGCTTCATCATTTGCTTATCTACTCTTGTGATGGCTTCCCTTTTGTGGTCATGTTGACTATGAGACCAGCCAGAAGTCACCAGGTGGCAGATGTGAATGAGGAGGAGAAGGACACAATGGAACATTTTTGTTGGGCAGAAATTGCCACACACATTTGAATTAGTGCAGCACATGGAGGCAGGCAAAGATACTCATGAAGAGGACTTCCATAAAGTCTTCAGCAGGCAGGGGAATGGGGAAAAAGTAAGAACCAAGATACAGCATGTAAACGTTCAAGATCCCAATGACGAATGGAACTGGATTGTATACATAAAATGTACCAATAAAAAAAAGACGTCAGCAGGTGCCAGAGAGGGTGTGATAAGTGCGTTCTAAGTGAGGGAGTGCTGATGTATATACAATTAATGGCAGTGTAAATCTTACTATAATGCATTTTTCTCCAAATTTCATTCATCCAACCTTTATTTTTTACCACATCTTATACTTACAGGAGATAAGGGCCTCTTTCAGGATAGATATGTAAGCCTTTGGGTTATCTATGGAGGTGTCAAGATAGTAACTCAAATCTTTAAAGTTTCCTGCCCTTTAGCCAATGATGTCAGGAGAAACCAAGTCAAAGTCACTGCATTCCCAATTTGACAAATATTCCAAAGAACCATAGGTATGGTGTGTTCCTCACTTGGGGCCACTATTACAAAACAGCTCACAGTAGATAGTTCATAAGCCACAGAAACTCATGGCTCAGAGTTCAGGTAGCTGCAAGGCCCACCTGAGGTGACAGCAGAGTCAGAGCCTGGGAGGGCTTGTTCCTCCTCTGGGACCTTGGGTTGTATTTTCACAGGGTGCAGAGGGAAGAACAATGCTGTTGTAAATTCACAGGGCACAGAGCTCTGTGCTTCAGACAGTGCAAGGCAGAAAGAGCCAAAGGCCTAGTGAGTTCTGCAAGCCTATGAGGGCACTAATCTCTACCAGGGGCAGCGCTCAATTAGCTCCTAACCTAGACTTCATGGCCCCCAGTGGGTGCCCCATGAATGGGTGAAGAGCACATGCTTCCATGTCATAGCACAGGTTCACTCAGGTCCTTGTTGTCTCTGGAACCTTTCATTAGGATTTAGCATGGTGATATTGTGTGTATCTGTATGGCCAGATCAGGCCGTGGACAACCCGCTTCTCCCTACTACTGAAAACAGTGTCATTAGTGCTTTTAAATTTAATAAGGTTAAAAAGCCAAACACAGAAACTCAAGAACAAGTTCAGAAACTTCCCCTTAAAATTCTGTTCCTCTAAATCCAAAATCTTGTTTACAGGTTTTCCAGAAAATCAGAACCAATTGAATATACCTAAGACACATCCATGTTCTCTCTCTCTCTCTCTCTCTCTCTCTCTCTCTCTCTCTCTCTCTCTCTCCATTCATCAGTTTCATGGCTCATAGCTACCATTCCTGAACTCTGGGATATGAGTCAGAGAGATCACAAATTTGCACCCAGCTTGAGCAACTTAATGATTTAGTAAATTCCTTTATCAAAGTAAAAAAATTTAAGCAAGAATTAGCTATGTAGCTTAATGGGAAGGTCCCAGGTATAATTCTCAGTACTACAAAAAGAAGAATTTAATTGACTCTTGTGATTATGACCTCTGAGATATCCAAACCTTCACATGCCCTACATACTCAGGTTCTGAAGAACAGGGGCTATCCTGGCTTCTGTAATTCTGTAGTTAAAAAGATGCTTAAATATCATACCAAAAATATCCCTGTTCCTATAGAGTTGCATCCTACCTGTTCATGTTACTATTATCACAAAGTAGATCTTTATATAATTTGTTTCCATTAAACTGGTTTACTATTTAATTGTTTATTCATTTATATAACTACAAATAACAGAAGTTATGAATCTAAACAACAATATTTAGTTTTATATTCTTATGTTGTTACCTTTACCAGTTTTTATTTCTGTTTTGGATATTGAATTTTTATTTTATTTCAAATTGAAAATCAGTAGCTCCATATGTTTATGGTGTACAACATGGTGATCACATGATTTCAAGCAACTTTCTGGTGTCTATCACTTACTAGGAATATTTTCACAGTTCTTGAAGAACAGTTCTGCTTGTAGCTGACCCTCTAATTTCATTTATCTCAGAAACTCTCATGACCTCCTTCTTTCCTGAAGGATAATCCTGTTGAACATAGAGTTATTTCACAAGTTTTTTTTTTTAGTGCAGTGTTCTTAGCTATGCTGTTTTCTAGTATCCTTGATGTTCAGGAGAAAACCACTATGAACCTGATTCGGAATGTCCCTTGTTTCTCTGTGGGGAAACACGTTGCTTATATCTTGCTCTTTTGAGGATCTTTTCTTTGGTGGTGAACAGTCTGAATAAAAAGCATGTGTGGATCTCTTCGCATTTATACTCTTGAGATTCGCAAACTTTTAGGAAGGGGAAGGCCATGGCTTTTATCAAATTTGAACTCACAAACAGTATTAAACTGGTCTTTATTCATTGTTTTTACCCAATTGCTTCATCTGGAACTCAAAGTATACAACTGTTGGTGTACTTATAGGTGTGCAAGAAGGCCTTGGGCTGCATAGAGGATTACATCTTTCTTCACTCTTCTGTCCTTATAGAGAATTACAGTGATTGGTTTATCTTCAAATTCACCAACTCATTCTTCTCCCTCTATAATCCCATTGTCAAATAGATCATCTTAAAATTTCTCATAATTTTTGCTTAAAATGATATCTCATTCAGTGGCATATGACTTCAAATAATTACTAAGTGATAATTCATAAAGACATATAACATAGAAAATAAGGAGTCCATTTCCGGTTATTTGGAGCAATTACTATAAGCACAAAATTATACAGTTTACAGAAATGATTCTAAATGTCCATGTAGAAAATGATCTGTTTAAAAATAAGTAGTGGAGCTATACAGACATCAGTCAAAAGAAGACACAAAGAGACCAACTGACATATGAAAAATGGATCAACCTTAGAAATCACTGGGAAAGTGCCAAAGTAACATTGACTTGCTCCAGAAAAAAATGGTTTTATAAATTATACTAACATTAAGCAGGGCTGGCAATGATGTGGAGAAAAGGGAAGCCCTGTACACTGTTGGTGAAATGGAAATTAGTACAGCTTTGTGGAAATCTGGATGGCTATTCTTCAAAGTGAAGAGCAGAACTAAAACAAGATCCAGCTATCCCACTACTCAGTGTAAATGCATAAGACATGAACTGTGTATGCTGATGAGGATCCTCACCTCAAGAAATGGAAACGATCTCAGGATCCAACAGCTGATGAGCGGAAAAATAAAAAGTGGAAGCTGTAGAGCATTTTACACTCTTCAGGCATAAAAAGAATGAAATCCCATCACTGGGAAGACATGGATGTAACTGAAAGTCATTGTGCTAAGGAAATGAGCCAGGTTAGAAAGGCAAGTAGTGAATGCTCTCATTTATTTGTGGAATCTAAGAAGCTGATGTAATAAAAGAAGGGAGTCAAACAGTGGTTACCAGAAACACCAGAGTATAGTGTAGGAAGGGTGGAAGTAACTTTGAACAATGGTTACTAAGTTATTTTGGGGAGCAGGAAGCTCTGGAAGGCTGTGCACTGCAGAAGAACTATAGATCCCATTTGTGAGAGCCATGAAGAGGTTGGATGGGCAGAATGTGAGTACACACTCAAAGAATAGAGAGAATGGGGCTTCCAGAGAGATGGAAGATGGAGTCTAGAGCCTGGGTATTTCTGTGTTTTGGGAG
>NW_004624864.1:2113176-2131866 GCF_000247695.1 Heterocephalus glaber | reverse complement strand
AATAAAATAATTTAATAAAAAAAGAAAAGAGAAAGAAATAAAAGGAATAAAGATTGGAAAGGAAGAAGTGAAAGTGTCATTATTTGCTGATGATATGCTACTTTACATCCAAGATCCAAAAAACTCAGTCAAAAGTCTTCTAGACCTAATTGGCAGATTCAGTAGAGTAGCTGGATACAAGGTCAACACTCAAAAAACAATAGTCTTCTTATAAGCAAATAGCAGACCCCTTGAGAGAAATTCAGGAAATAATTCCTTTTACAATAGCATCTAAAAAATGAAATATCTAGGAATCAGTCTAACAAAGGAAGCAAATGACCCCTACACTGAAAACTACAGCACTCTGAAGAAGGAGATAGAAGAGGATATAAGAAAATGGAAAGACATCCCTTGCTCCTGGGTAGGAAGAGCCCATATAGTGAAAATGGCCATATTTCCAAAACTACTATATAGATTTAATGCAATACCAATTGAAATTCCAACAATATACTTCACAGAGCTAGAGAAAACAATCCAAAAATTCATTTGGAAGCAGAAGAAACCTAGAATAGCAAAAACAATTCAAGGCAACAGAGACATGGCTGGGGGTATCACAATCCCCATCTTGAATCTATACTACAAAGCTATTGTGTTAAAAACAGCATGGTACTGGCAAAGAAACAGACCCAAAGATCAGTGCAATAGATTAGAAGATGCAGAAACATCTCCAGACATGCTCAGCCACCTCATCTTTGACAAAGGATCCAACCACCCTCATTGGAGGAAAGATAGCCTATTTAATAAATGGTGTTGGACAAACTGGATTTCAACCCGCCAGTGATTAAAACTAGGCCCATATCTATCACCGTGCACTAAACTAAGATCGAAATGGATTAAAGAGTGCATTCTTAAGAGCCAAGAATGCATTGATTTGTGGGTGGCCCAGTAAAGTGTAGCATTTTGATTGTAACTTTGTGAGATGAACCATTTCTGGGTTCCTTTCTTTCAGTTTTTCTACAGGTATTGTGTTACTTTTTGAGTCCCATGTTGAAATTAAATTAGTGAAAATATAGTTTCACTTGTGCAAAGATCGTTGAACATGAAAAAAGCTACTGTGTCTAGAAATACAGAGTGAGAATCCTTAAATATTCCCATGTCTGCTGCCTAAACCGTGCTCAAGGATATTGCTGTATGCATTACACAGGTGTTCTTTTTTTAGACCTCATGGCAATGGAAAGGTGTGTATAAAGGGCTCAAAGATGCCCATAAATACAAGCAATGTCCATAAGGGGGGTCTCATGATGGCAAATAGAAGTGGATGTGGTAGGTTTCATTGACCTCAAATATAATGTGTTTTTTGTGGCAGTTAATTCTATGTCTTGATTTGGCTGAATAATGAGATACTCAGGTAGCCAGGAAACATTTTTATATTTTTCTTTGTGTCTTTGAGTGTTTGCAAAGGGTCTGGTGTCAGGAGCAATTCTACACAATTTTGGGGAAAAATTATTTGATTAGGCCTTGTTCTCTTGCCTACAGACCAGCTATGGCATTTCAAGACCTAACTCCATTATGGTCTCTGGTCACAGCTAAGACCTCAATGGTCTGGTGATGCTGTGATGCTCCAGGACAAGCTTACACCACCTGAAGACATCCTGGGAGGATCAAAATCTTCATCTGCATAGTTCACTGTTCCAGGATTTCCGCTCCCTCCCCCCAACCCGGTCATCTGTTACATTTGTTTCTCCCAATTATTGAACTCTCTGTCCTGATAAATCTGTTACATTTGTTTCTTAAGATGTACTGAACAAGGGTGCAGCAAACTGGGGGCTTTCCTCCTTAGCTCCCAGAGCAGCAATGATCAGGCCCAAAGCTCAGCTTCTTCTCAAAGTTTCATTTTTTCTACCTTTCCTGCATAATAAGTAAATACTCCTTGTGCTGTCCAGGCTCAAAGGACAGTAGGACTTACTGCAGAGGTTCTAGTAATGTCCCCTTTCCCTGTTCCATACAATTTGGTATTTAAAGCAATGGATTAGTAAGGAACATCTGTCCTCTTCATTGTGGGAAATACAGCAAAAATTCAAGAGAGGGCAAGATCTCTCTCTCTCTCTCTCTCTCTCTCTCTCTCTCTCTCTCTCTCTCTCTCTCTCCTTTAGGGCATTTCCCTTCTGACACTCTTAGACACTAGTTAATGACCTGTACCTCTTCTTGGTCTTCAGTCTCCCACACTCATACCTCTCCTCCTCTGTCTTCGGCCTTCATGTCGGATTCAGTGAACCCCTGCCAGCCTTGTCCTTTGGATTGTTGAGGGAGTATCAAGGGACTTCACCATCCCTGTTATACACAACAGTGCCCCCTACACACATCCTCCTGTACTATACCTGTTGCGTTGATTCTTATTTACTTGAGAACTACAAAGAAAACAGTACTCTTTAAAAACTCTAGTTTAATATTTGATTTGGGTAATAGTATACAATTTTGGCTAAGTTCTTTTTATGATATTCTTAGAGTATTAATTAGAGAAAACATGTTATATATCAAAAAGAAAGGTCTTTTGGAATTTAATGAGCAATAAGTAAATCTTACATCTGAGGTGAATTAATATTTATTTTTCATGTCATCCTTCTGTACATTCAACATGATCATATTTTCAAAGGGATAAACTAGAACAAGAAAATACAGAAAATACAGCCATCTTTTTATCTATTAATGTATCAGTAAAAATTCAGATTAAAAATTAAACCTAAAAGCCAATAATGTGACCCATTTTTCTTTCTCTAAGTTCAAATTGGAATGTTTGCCATTTATTTCTACTTAGTTTAGTTAACTGTCCCTTCAGGCTCCTGTTTTTCCCCTCTGACACTCTTCCACTGCTCCACTGATTTTCTTCCCCTTTCTTCACATCAAGCAAGTTCGTGCCTTAGGCCCTTTGCTCTTGCTGTGCCCAGTGTGGATGTTCTCTCTCCATTCAGGACCCTGACTCCATGGAGCCTGTCCTGGAGCCCTTCCCTGACCACCTTCTTCAGCTGCTCAGTGTCCTGTCGCCAAGCACACTGTCCCCCCCCCCTCAGTCATTCTCTGCAGTTGTTATCAACCCTTTTCTGAATTTGAGCTAAAGCAGCCCAGATACACAGAACACATATTTAACCATGACATTTGCCTCTACCAAGAAACGGCTGATAACCTGGGGAAATGCAGAACCCACATGCCAGTGCTTACAGATCAACTTAGAAATGTTCCAGGGCCAGGCAGAAACTAGCACAGGATGGTCTGCAGACACACTAGCTGCTTCTTGTGCTTCAGTGTGCTCCTGAAACCCTGCCTGTCCTTACAGTTGTGATATTGAGGAACAACCAGGTTTAGTGTCAGCCTGGCTGTCCCAGGGACTGCCGGCACCAACACCAAATTTCCTCAGAGTTTATAGTGTAAGGCAAGACTGCATTCTCTGGCAGTAGATTAGGGTCATGTCAGGGCTTGTGTCTAGATGATCCCCAAAGCCTTCTGTGGTCATGGGCTTTTTCAGAGGTGACTTGATCTAGAGTGTGTGACACTGGAATTGATTTGTGATGTGATGCTGGGCTCAAAGCAAGAGCATGAAGGGTGGAGCCCTACCTACCCTAAGCAGTATGGATAAGATGAAAGGGGCAGGTGGGTGCTGTTAAATTATTTGTTGCCTTTGCTCTCTTCCACCCCCATGAACTGTTGCCCCTCCTTTATGTGCCACCCTGCCTTGCCCCAGATGGTTACAGACTGAAACCTCTAAAACTGTGAGCTAAATAAACCTTTCTTTGTTTAGCTTTGGATGTTGGCTATTTTGTCTCAGTGACTAGAGAAAGGTAACTAAGTCAGAATGTAAGCTCAGATATCATGAAATCAACCAACAACAAATGTTGATGGGGTTGTGGGGAGAAAGGAACCCTTCTTCATAGTTGGTGTGTTGGAGCCAGCGGTCACTAGTCGAACAGTACCTGAGGAGAGGGGTGAGGATTAAGAAAAACAACACAAACTCCAGAGAAAAGAAAAGGAGGAGAGAGCGAGGGCCTTCTCCTTCCCACTTTATTGAGCCTTTTATATATCCTCCTTCATCACCCACAGCCTCCGTCCCCTCCTCCCCTCGTGACCAGGTGACTAATTATTTTTACAGGGAAAAGGTCAATTATATTTTTACAATTCCGGGAATGTTACTTTCTTGTTCAGCAGTCATTATGTTCTTATCTGACCCAAGAATCTCAAAAGGCTATCCTGGCTCATTATGCTCTTAACTGACTCAAGAATCTCGAAAGGCTCAGTGTTGTTTCAACACTTCACTCTCCACATTGGTGGGAGTGCAGACTGGTGCAACCACTGTGGAAATCAGTATGGAGATACCTCAAAGAACTAGGATTGGAAGTCACATTTGACCCAGCTATTCCTCTACTGGGTATCTTCCCAAAAGAATTAAAAGAATCATACCACAGTGATATATGCACACCCATGTTTATAGTGGCATTGTTTATAACAGCTAAAACTTGGAAACAGCCCAACTGTCCATCAACTAGGACTGGATAAAGAAGATGTGGTTTTTTTATAAAATGGAGTACTACTCAGCCATAAAGAATGAGAAACTGGTGATATTTGTTTCTAAGTGGATGCACACTGAGGCTATATTCTTAAGTGAAATAAATAGGACACACATGTGTAAGTACCAAATAGATTCTCCGATGTGAAAAACTAAAAGTGTAAATAAGAATCAAAATGTATAATTGATATTGTGAAAAGGAAGAAAATGTCTAAACAAGTAGGGGAAGTCAAAGAGGTAAGTGAAAGGAAAGAAGAGAAAAGAAAAAATATGAGAAAAAGAAAAACATGGAAAGAAAGTCTTTGTAAAAATGGAAGGGTAGAGGGGATGAAGGGAGGGCAGAGGAATGGGGAAAAAAATAAGAACCAAGGTGCAACATGTAAAAGTACAAGATCCCAATGATCTATGTAACTGTATTGTGTACCTAAAATGTACCAATAAACTAAATGGAAAAAAAAGAATGTAAGCTCAGAACTTTGAAATGAATCTAGCAACTGGCTCATGAAAACAAGTGATTGGCTGATGTAAAACACAGCACCATGAGACCTGCCTGTGGACAGAGGATCTGAAAGAGCCACAGGGGTATAAGACTGGTGGCCCAAATCGCTCAGACACCTCTTCCAGCCGCTACCTCCTGTGCCTGCTAGCATCAGTCTTGGACCGAAGTCCAACTCAACAATAGACAATCAACAGCAGTGTGAACCTTTGTTCCTTCCCACTGCTGTGCTCGTATTGCCATACTGTGGGTTTTGAGTGGGCCACAGAACTGCAATGGTGGTAGCCAAGGCTTTGGCCTAAATGTTTAAGTCAGTGCATCCATGGTGATTTTTCTAGGACCCAGGTAGAACCCTGAACAACCTTAACACAATGAGCTGATGAGTGTGGACAGGTTCTTTGCACCTACCTTATAGTTACTGAAAGGCTTGTCAGCAACGACTATGCTTTCTAGGCAGTCCACTGATCATGCTAAAAATCACACCAAATGTGAGTTGGGACAAATCTGTGCTTGGCTTGCCTTCTGCTTCAGAAACAGTGACAACACAGCACACCTCTGGCAGCACTGACCTTGGATGATGTTCAGTGCTGAAATGGGGGAAATGATACAGGCTCAGAGAAAACAAGCAGCTTAGAATTTCTAGATTGACAGGACACAGCTCGCATCAGATTTGGAAGACTATAAAAGTCCATCAGTGCCCATATTCATTAAATTAAAAGAGACACTAATGAATAAGAAAAAAATTGAGACTATAGTAAGTTCTCTGACATTAGTAATTATAGAGACAAATTCACAATGCTTTAATATTGGAAACATAATAAATACTGCTCATATCTTTAGCATGAAGGCTGGAAAAAATTAAAAATAATGCTAAATAATTTATTGTGTTACAAATGAACAAAAGTGAAAGTGGTAATATGGAATACCAGGACTATAAAATAGGAAGGAAATTAGTGCTAGGGTAGAACTTACTTCTCCACATTTTTCTGAAGTTCTACTCCATTCTTAACTTTCAAAATAATCTTAAATGCTATCATTTAAAAAAAATGTTATAAGTAAAACATGGTTTTCGTCAGCTTTGCAGTACATACAAATAAAAATTTAACAATAGCCAAACAAAATGTAATAAGCAAAGTATCAAAGCACACACAGACTTACTACTTTTCTATAATAAATCATTAAACTAAAGTAAGAAATAAACAAAGGAACTTTAATGAAATGAGTAAATGACTGTAGTAATACAGTGTCTGTCAATAACTAAATTGAATATGAATAGAATAAATTCCTCAAATAAAAAACAGCAAGTGAGTGGATTTTTAAAAAGGATCCAGCTACATACTGTTAACCTGAAACTCACTTTAATCTAAAGACCACACACACACTGAAGCTACATTTTGCAAATAGAATCCAAAACACCTGGAGAGCCAAACTTGTCAGTTTAAAAGGACCAAATTCCAAACAGACCTTGGCACCAAAATGAAATAATGGTACGCAAATAAGTGAACAAAAGTTAGATATCCTAGAGGACATAGCTGCAGAATTTCTCGGCAAAATTCTAAAAAGCTTAGCCTAGAAGCATGTTAGAGACTTTATTCAGAAAGACAAAGTAGTATTTATCCCAGAAATGAAAGGATTATTGCTCAGCACATGCACATTAATAACCATAAACCACTTCAACAAAACAAAAGAAGAACACCTGAATGGCAATGAGAGGAGGAGGGGGCAGAGAGAGAGGGAGAGAAACAGAGGCAGGAGGAGAAGCATAGAGAGGGAGAAACAGAAGGGGAGAGAGAGAGACTTAAAACTTGAGAAACAAACAAACTGCTGGTATTAATACATTATGTCAGCAAAACTGCAGGATGAAAACCCAGCATAAAAATAAAGATAACATTGGCTGATTCCAATATCAAATTGTCTGAAATAGAAGCCAAGGAAGCAGTTTCATCCAGCATGAATACAAAAAATACTCTGCCCTGCCCAGGAAACAACTAACAGATTGAAGACCTGGAGAAGGAGAGAAAATATCTGAAAACTATGCTATTTAAAAGGAATTAATCTCCAGCATATACACGGACTTCAAAACAGTTGATAACAAAAACAAGTAGTCACATTGAAAATACTGAACAAACTAAGTACACATTCCTCAAAAGAACACATACAACAGACCAATGATATATGAAAAATGCTCAGGTTTATAGAGGAAAATCAAATCCAAACCACATCTAGACATCTCCTCAGGTCAGCAGGAATGGCTTTATCAAAAAGACTAAAGAGAGTGGCAAGACTGTGGAGAAAGGGGAATCTTGCACACTGATGGTTGGAATGCAAATAGATGCAAAAATTATGGAAATCAAAATCATATTCCTCACAAATTAAGAATAGGACTACTACAAGATCCTGCTGTCCCACTATTGAGTACAGATTCAAGAAAAGAAATCAGTATGCCAAAAGAGATCCCATAGTCCTTGTACTGAGAAATGGAAACAAGCTGTGTGTCCATCCTGAATAGATCAAGCAAATGTGGTGTGTGCACCATGGAACACTAGTCATTTGTGAAATCCTGTCACATGGGACCATGCAGATGAAACTGGAAGTCACTATATGAAGGACATAAGCTCAGTTAGAAAAACGATTACAGGATAATCTCACTTATCCAGGAATCTAATGAAGTCAATGTCCCAGAATTTGGGAGGTGAACAGTGGTCCTGAGAGGCTGGAGAGAGTAGGGAGTGGGAGGGTTGGGGAAGGCTGATGAATTGTTACTAAGTCATTGTGAGGAGCAAGAAGTGCTGCACGCTAGGAGGACCACAGGTAACAGTGTATACCGTATTCTTCAAATGGGGGGGCGGAATTGGAAGTTTCTACTCTAAAGAAACAATAAATATTTCAAGAGGCAGACTTGTCTAACTTGACTTATTACAGAAAGTGTAAGTTTGTGCTTGCATCGGAGTAAATCTTTAATATTTGATTTTTTACATTTTCATTATCAGTTAAAATCACATTTAATTTTTAAAACTATAAACACCTTGGTCCCTTGACGGTGCCAGCCGTCACTAGTCGAACAGTACCTGAGAGGAGGGGAGAGGATGAAAGCAAAACACAACCTCTGAGGGAAAAAAAAGGAGAGAGAGGCGGAGGAGAGACCCCTCTTCCCACTTTATTGCCCTTTATATACCTTTTCCACAACCCCCAACCCCTCCTCTGTACATAATTCGGCGACTAATTATTTTCCAGGGAAAAGGTCAAATGTATCCTTACAACTCGGGGAATAACGTTCCCTTGCACTGCAGACATTCGAACTCTTTCTATTTAACCACTCTCGTTACAAGTAACCATCCTTGTTTTTGTGCCAGCTGCATATCCAGGATTCATTATGTTCTCAAGAGACTCAGAGGTCTCTCAAGGTTATTTCAACCTTTCGCTCTCCACAGTCCCTACAGGCAATTTAATGTCTTCTTCCATAAGACACTGAGAGGAGAAAATGACCTATTCTCAGGGGGAACTCTCTAGAGATCACAATGACTACATAATTGCCTCCAGATCTCTGTGTAGAAGCTCCTGGGATACTAATAGGACTTGAGGTGGCAACAGTTGAGAAGGCACACGTTGCTGCCTTTGCTATTGGATGTCACTGACCCATCCAAGAGAGAGTCCCTGTCACCAGTGCAGGAGAGCTTCTGACCTGAGGACTGGCTGGGAGCCTGCAGCAGCAGACAGGGAAATCCCTCAGAGGGAAGTGACATGGAGGGACTTTTCAAGGATGAGCTGTTGGAGAAGAGATTTAGAGACCTCCTTGTTTACAGTTGCACTTCTGTGAGTTATGTGAGAGGAGTAATCACATGGTGGTGTTCCCATGGCAAAGAAGGAATCAAGGTAATTTGGAACACCACCCATGTGAATGTCCTCTTCTCCATTTTTCCTCCCCTGCCTTAGAAGTATTGGAGAAATTAGAACATTACTCAAGACAGAGGGAGCTCCTCTCATAGGACTTCAGCAATATCCCCTGGATATGTTTTCTTTCATATCACTCTTCTGTACTGAGTATTCTTTCTCATTTAGCACTCGGACAAGCATTTATACTTCAAAAACCTTTTAGTGAGAAATGTCATTTAAACAAATGCTGTGTTCTAACTATACTTATGATGAATTATTGAAAAATAATGGTGTTTTCTAAATATTTTTGTGTATGGTGAGGCAAGCCAGTGGTATAAATATCTTTCATTTAGACTTTGTTGCCTCATGTGAAAACTAATGCTACTTAAAATTCAAACAAGCATGAAGGTAGATGATGCTTTGAATGATTACTGACATTATCTCTTTCACCCTGTATTTGTATCTTAATTGGAGTTTCAAAAACACATAAACATAAATTCAGACTAAATAGATGATTTTCTTTAATTTGCAAAGATTCCTAAACATATTAACATAATCTAAACTGCTTATTCTTAGAAGGTGGCTTGGGTCCTGAGTCTTTTTCCTACTATTTATATTTCCTTGCAGCAAAATTTCTCAATTCTGCATTGCAATTTTGGAGAGTATAAGAATATTGCACATAATGCAATATGTTATGTTTATACCATATATATGGTATATATGTGCCATATATGCTTACCCTGTGATCTAGAACATAGCGTATGTGAAAAGTAACCATGTGTTTGAAGTTTGGTGAACAGAATATCTTCCTGGGGCTGTTTCATAAATTTACCTTGCAAAAGGTTTAGAAAGGAAGGTAGGAAATATTAGGTAGTTTTAGGTTGATATCCTCCAAAAGACTATGGTATAAATAAAGAAATGTTTATAAGTGTTGGTACACAAGAACGGTTCAAATGAAAGATTTAAAACAAACAACTTCCTTCTAAAACACACTTGTGAACTAAGCATAGCCCATAAACTAGACAGTTTCAATGCTTGCTCTCTTTGAGTTTGCTATGTGGTGACTGCAATGAATGAGGGATTGAGTTGAAGAACAAAAGAATTTCTCACACTGGAATATGGATTTCAAGGAAGCAATTTCAACAAACAAAAACCCACATGGACTTGCAGCAGCTGGATTCACATACATGGAGTAGAGTGAGACCCTGAAGCAGTGGACAGGACAGAAAATCACAGAGACCGCTATGGGGTGAAAGGTAAAGTGGGAGGGAAATTTCAAGACTTCAAGGTCACCTGCAACCAAAGCCCTGAGTGTCACAGACCTGGGTCACAACTTCTTCAAAATCATTATTCCGTCCTAATAATAACATGAGAGCTGCCAATCATCAGGATGAGTTTTACACCCATCATTATACTGTCCTTTAGTTACTTTTTAATTCTCATAATAATGCCTGAAAGTCAGTCTCCTTGCTCTGTTTATTGTGCAGATGGCAATGCCATGTTCACTGTAGTTCATGGAGGACTAGCAATTGCTAGGTGGCAAATGTGCTCTCTGGCATGTGTCCTTTCAGAGCCTAAATTCTGTGCTCTGCTGCATCTGCTGCTCTTCCTTTTTGTCATTGAAGAATTGATCACTTCACACTATTTGTGTTTTTGGTTATTTTATGTCCAGATGAAATGAACACATAACCAATAAGTCAGTTCACTATAAAAACTGAAGCCTGAGTTTGAAAGAAAAGGAGAAAATGAATTATTATAAATTCACTTAATTTCAGTTTGACTGGAACCAGTTAGGGAACCATCAGCATAGGTCACAGTTCAGTGTGGGTGTGGAGTAGAGACTACCATTCCACATCTGTGCATCTGTGAATGAGTGACCCAAGCACTGTGATTCATAATGTACACGAGTGAAACAAGAAATCCAAACCACACTACTGCTGGAGGGAGACAGTAGATCTACATCCAAAGTGGCTGGATGAGTTTATGGTAGGAGAACAACTTGAAAGTGTCAGATTTTACTGTGTTCAGGAGGAGTGAATCTGCTAACAGACGCATCCACAGAATTTTTGGTTAATTACTGTATTAAACCATGTGTTTTTCATTTTTAAATTTCAACATTTTCAGCTGACATAGATGATCCATTAAAATTTTAAGAGTTTAAAGCTTGGAAAACTACATACAATTTATAAAATCAGCTATGTTTTCAAGAAAATACTCCTGGAGAATCTTCATTTACAAATCCATCTAAGATTACACACTACACGTGGTGCTTGTACTTTCTAATTTCAGTTCAGTTTCTTTATGTTTCTGTATATTCTTTCTCACTGCTGCAGCTCATGTAGAGGTTCTGGACAGCACTGATGGAGAACAGGACAGAGATGACCCAGTTCCTCCTCCAGGGACTGACCGATGACCCACACCTGCAGGTTCCCCTCTTCATCACCTTCTTCCTCATCTACCCCATCACTGTGGCTGGGAACCTGGGGATGCTCCTACTCATCCTCCTGGACCCTCGTCTGCACACTCCCATGTACTATTTCCTGAGTAACCTGTCTCTAGTAGATTTCTGTTACTCCTCAGTTGTCACTCCCTCTGTCATTGGCAGGCTCCTGACAGGAAACAAGGTCATTTCCTACAATGCCTGTGCTGCTCAGATGTTCCTGTTTGCAGCCCTCATTTGTGTGGAAAATTATCTGTTTACTGCAATGGCCTATGACCGCTATGTAGCAGTGTGCAAGCCCCTGCACTACACCACCACCATGAGGAGCAGTGTGTGTGTAGGTCTCCTCACAGGCTGCTATGTCCTTGGTTTACTGAATGGCTGCGTCCACACTGGGGAAGCCTTCAGTCAGTCCTTCTGCAGCTCCAATGTGATTCATCACTTTTTCTGTGATATCCCACCAGTCATGGCTCTCTCCTGCTCAGAAAAACAGGTTAGTGAGCTGGTTCTTGTCTATCTTGTGAGCTTCCATATTGTTTTTACCCTGCTGGTCACTTCAACATCCTACATCTTCATTTTTGGCACCATCCTGAGGATGCACTCAGCTGCAGGACATCGCAAGGCTCTGTCCACCTGTGCCTCCCACTTCACTGCTGTCTCCATCTTCTATGGGACTACAATGTTCATGTACCTACAGCCCAGCTCCAGTCACACCATGGATACTGATAAAATTGCCTCTGTGTTCTACACCATGGTGATCCCCATGCTCAACCCTATGGTCTATAGCTTGATAAACAAGGAGGTCAAGAGTGCATTCTTAAGAGTCAAGAATGCATGGAATTGTGGATGGCCCAGTAAATGTAGGATTTTGATAGTAACTTTGTGAGATAAACCATTTCTGGGTTACTTCTTTATTTTCATCTCCAAGAATATTGTTACATTTTGAAGCCTATATTAAAATTAAATTATTGAAGTAATTCCTTCCTGTGCAAAAATCTTTTGACATGAAAAATGCTAGTGTGTCCAGAAATAAATAGAGAGTGAGAATGTTTAAGATATTGCCATGTCTGCTGCCTATACCATGCTCAAGGATACTGATGTATGCATGCGTTACACAGGGGTTCTGTTTTAGACCTCATGGCAATGGAAATGTGTGTACAACAGGATCAAAGATGCCCATAAGTATAGCAATGTCCACGGGGGTCTCGTGATGACAAATAAAAGTGGATGTGGTAGGTTTCATCAGACTCAAGTAGAATGTTATTGGTGGCAGTTAATTTTTGTCTTCAATTGGCTGAACAATGAGATACTCAGGTAGGCAGGAAACATATTCAATGTTTTTGACTGTCTATGAGTGTTTGCAAAGAGCCTGGTATTTAATGTAGAGGACTGGTAAAGAAGATCGGTCCTCTTCATTGTGAGAAATAGCACAAAACTTCAAGAGAGGGCAAGTTCATTCTCTCTCTCTCTCTCTCTCTCTCTCTCTCTCTCTCTCTCTCCCTTGCTCTCTGCCCCTTTCTCTCCCTCTCTCCTTTAGGACATTTCCTGTCTGACACTCTTAGACACCAGTGAATGCCCTGTACCTCTTCTTGGTCTCCAGTCTCCCACACTCACACCAGGCCTCTCCCCTCCTCTCTCCCAGGCCTTCCTGTCAGACTCAGTGAGCCCCTGCCAGCCTTGCCCTTAGGATTGCTGAGGGAGAGTCCCGGAACTTCACCCCCTCCCTGTCATACACCACAGTGCCTCCAACACACGTCCTCCTCCATGCTTATACCTGTAATGTTGATGTTGGTTTACTTGAGAGCCACAAATAAAGTAGTCCTTATTAAAAACTATACTTTAATATTTTATTTAGGCAATAGTATACAATTATGGCTAAGATTTATTCAATCTTTAATGATATTCCTAGAGTGTTAATTTGAGAAATCATGTTGTACATTAAGAAAGAAAGATCTTTTTCTTAGAAATTAATGTGCAATGAGTAAATCTTACATCTGAGGTGAATTAATATTTGTTTTTGATGTCATAATTCTGTACATTCAACATGATCGTGCTTACAAAAGGATAAAATAGAACAATAAAATGCAGAAAATACAGCCATCTTTTTCATCTATTCATATCTCACTACACATGCAGATTAAGAATTAAACATAGAAGTAAAAAATATTGCACACTTTTCTTTCTGTGAGTTCTTGAAATTGTAATGTTTGCCATTCATTTCTACTTAGTTTAGTTAATTTTCCCTTGTTCTCTCCTCACTCTCCTGTTTTTCTCCTCTTCTATTCCACTGATTTTCTTGCGGTTTCTTCACATCAAGCAAGTTCATGCCTCAGGCCCTTTGCTCTTGCTGTGCCCAGTGTGGTTGTTCTCTCTCCATTCAGGACCCTGGCTGCATGGACCCTGTCCTGGAGCCCTGCCCTGACCACCTTCTTCAGCTGCTCAGTGTCCTGTCACCAAGCCCACTGTGCCCCGCTCCTCAGTCATTCTCTGCACTTGTTATCAACCCTTCACTTCTACTCAAGCCTATGTGTAGTTATTTCTCTTCCCAAAGAGAATGCAGACTCCAGGAGAGCAGAGAATTTCACTGTTTTTGTAGAACATGATGATCAGTAGCTGAAAACATCTCTGTTGCACCATAAATTCTCAAGAAATGGTTGTTAAATGTACAAATATATAACTGAGTATTGATATGAATTGTGCCGATATGCTGAGCCCGTGACTCATTGGCTGTGACAGTGAATCATGCGTACTCAGAACCTTCTGGATCAAGGTTCAGCACATCTGAAGAGACATGTTCATTTGTGATTTGCTGAAGCATTCTTTCCTACACTCGTATCCTCTCACTTATAGACAAATGATTTCCTGGAAATCTCATCATTACATGGATCATCTCAAAACTTTCATTCTCTTTTTACTTAAAATTGCTGACTCGTTAAGTGATAAATAACATCATGTAAGTACTATTTGGTAATTCATAAAGATACATTAAATATGAAACACAGTCCATACCTGGTTATATTTGAGCAATTTCTACAAACACACAAGGTATGCACTTCATTGAAATGATTTTAAAGGTCCGTGTAGAAAATACACATAATAATATTTGTGAGTGAAAAACAAAATACATTCAACCTGCTAGTAAAAGTGTACCTTTCCATCTTGCATTTGGATCTTACCAGAGCTCAGTCATCTATAAAACCCAAGCCCACTTACGTGTGTCCTTCCACAATTGGTTCCTATTCACTCTTGTGCCACTGGTGACTGTGCGCTTGGAATCATTCCTAATTCTTAGGTTAATAGGTACTGAATTTTAGAATCTTTGTATTATTTAATTTTTTGCACTATTTTATTATTTATGTTTGTACCAGTAATAGCACTCAGGGCCTCTCTCTTGCCAGGCAGGCACTGTACTGCTAAGCTACAAACTTGGCCCTGGAATCTTTTTGAGTCACAAAACTTTTAGACACTGCAGAATGTTCCCATGCATCCCTGGGGTAGGGTCATGATAGTCCTCAAATGATCAAAGTCCTAATTCTGAATCATTTCAATATTACTCACTCAATGAGACCCCAAGGCTCTATGGAGATGTCAGTAACTGCAAGACTTTACGAACTAGAGACCATCAGGGTTATCTGTGTGCCCTCAGAGAAACCCCATGAGTCCCGCTGAAGTGGAGTCAGAAATGTTTCGCACAGACAGCAGGGAGATGGCTGAGTGGCTCAGAGTCAGAGTGATGTGGCCACAGGGATGGAAGCCTGCAGCCCCTGGCAGATGGGAGAGGCAGGAAGTGGAGTCCTCTGGAGACCTGAAGGGACCATGGTACTGACAGACTTGATTTCAGCTCCCTGGGATTCTTGCAGACTTCTGGTTCATAGACCTATGAAGGAATCAGCATGAGTTGTAACTTCCAAGACTGCAGAAGTTTATGACAGAAGTCATGGTAGCATGTGATAAAAGCCCTTATTGTTTCTCCTGTGCTCTAATCATATTGACTGTGTAACACTTATTTGGATAAATTCTCCAGTGAAGCCACCTGAATTGGGTTTTCCTTTCTCAGGCAGTTTTCTTTATCATTTGCTTATCTACACTTGTTATGGTTTACCCTTCTTGGCCATGTTGACTATGAGACCAGCCAGAAGTCACCAGGTGGCAGATGTGGTGAGTGAGGAGGAGGAGGACACAATGGAAAATTTTGTTGGGCAGAAATTGCCACACACATTTGAATTAGTGCAGCACATGGAGGCAGGCAAAGATGCTCATGAAGAGGACTTCCATAAAGTCTTCAGCACGCAGGGGAATGGGGAAACCGTAAGAACCAAGATACAGCATGTAAACTTTCAAGATCTCAATGATGAATATAACTGGATTGTTTACCTAAAATACACAAATAACAGTAAAAGACTTCAGCAGGTGCCAGAAAGGGTGTGATTAATGTGTTCCAAGTGAAGGAGTGCTGAGTTGTATACAATTAATGGCAGTGTAGAGCTTACTATAATACATTGTTTTCCAAATTTAATCACCCAACCTTTATTTTTTACCACATCTTTTACTTACAGGAGATAAGGGCCTCTTTTAGGACAGATATGTAAGCCTTTGGGTTATTTACAGAGGAGTCAAGATAGTAACTCAACTCTTTAAAGTGTCCTGCACTTTAGCCAACGATATCAGGAGAAACCAAGTCAAAGTCACTGCATTAAAAAATGTGACAAATATTCCAAAGAACCATAGGCATGGTGTGTTCCTCACTTGGGGCCACTATTACAAAACAGCTCAGATTAGATAGTTCATAAGCCACAAAAACTCATGTCTCAGAGTTCAGATAGCTGCGAGGGCCACCTGAGATGACAGCAGAGTCAGAGCCTGGGAGGGCTTGTTCCTCCTCTGGGACCTTCTGCTGTATTTTCACAGGGTGCAGAGGGAAGAACAATGCTGTTGTAAATTCACAGGGCACAGAGCACTGTGCTTCAGACAGTGCAAGGCAGAAAGAGCCAAAGGCCTAGTGAATTCTGCAAGCCCTTCTATGAGGGTGCTAATCTCTGCCACGGGGCAGTGATCAATTAGCTCCTAACCTAGACTTCATGGCCCCCTAGGGTCCCACCATGTAATATAATCACATTGAGGTGCAAGTGCCCCGTGAATGGGTGAGGAGCACATGCTTCCCTCCCATAGCACAAGTTCCTTCTGTCCTTGTTGTCTCTGGAACCTTTCATTAGGATTTAGCATGGTGATATTGTGTGTATCTGTATGGCCAGATCAGGCCATGGACAACCCGCTTCTCCCTACTACTGAAAACAGTGTCATTAGTGCTTTTAAATATCATAAGGTTAAAAAGCCAAATACAGAAACTCAAGAACAAGTTCAGAAACTTGTCCTTAATATTCTGTTCCTCTAAATCCAAAATCATGTTTACAGGTTTTCTACACAATCAGAACCAATGGAATATGCCTAACATATATCCATGTTCTCTCTCCCTCTCTCTCTCTGTCTCTCTCCACTCATCAATTTCATGGCTCATATCTACAATTCCTGAACTCTGGGATATGAGTCAGAGAGATCACAAATTTGAGCCCAGCTTGGGAAACTTAGTGATTTAGCAAGTTCCTTTCTCAAAATAAAAAAATTTAAGCAAGTGTTTGCTATGTAGCTTAATGGGAAGGTCCCAGGTTCAATCCCCAGTACTACAAAAAAGATGAATTTAATTGACTCTTGTGATTATGACCTATGTGAAATCCAAATCTTGAGGTGTCCTGCATACTCAGGGTCTGGAGAACAGGGGCTATCCTGGCTTGTATATTTCTATAGTGAAAAAGTTGCTTCAATATCATACCAAGATATCTCTGTTCCTGTAGAGTTACATTCTCCCTCTTCATGTTGCTATTATCACAAAGTAGATCTTTTTTTATTTGATTAAATTAAACTGATTTACTATGAAATTTTTATTCATTTGTAAAACTACAAATAACAGAAGTTATGAATCTAAACAAAAACATTATTTTTATATTCTTATGTTGTTACCCTTACCAGTTTTTATTTATTATTGGTATTAAGTTTTTATTTTATTTCAAATTGAAAATCAGTCATTCCATATGTTTCTGGTGTACAACATGGTGATCACATGATTTGGAGCAACTTTCTAGAGTCTATCACTTACAGGGAATATTTTCACAGTTCTTGCAGAACAGTTCTGCCAGTAACTGACCCTCTAATTTCATTTATTTCAGAAACTCTCATGACCTCCTTCATTCCTGAAGGATAATCCTGTTGACCCCAGAGTTATTTCACAAGTTTTTGTTTTTTAGTGACATATTCTTAGTTATGATGTCTTCTAGCCTCCTTGGTGTCCAGGAGAAAACCACTATGAAGCCGACTCAGAAACTCCCTTGTTTCTCTATGGGGAAAACATGTTGCTTATGTTTTGCTCTTTTGTGAATCTTTTCTTTGGTGGTGAACAGTCTGAATAAAAAGCATGTGTGGATCTCTTCACATTTATATTCTTGACATTTGCAATCATTTAGGAAGGGAAAGGTCATGTCTTCCATCAAATTTGAACTTACGAACTTAGTATTAAATTGTTCTTTATTCCTTTTTGTACCTAACTGCTCCATCTGGAACTCAAATTTTACATCTGTTGGTGTACTTATAGGTGTGCAAAAAGGCCTTGTGCTGCATAGAGGATTACATTTTTTCTCTTCTCTCCTCATAGAGAATTACACTAATTAGTTTAACTTCAAAATCACCAGCTCATTCTTCTCCCTCTAAAATCCCATATTCAAATAGATCATCTTAAAATTTCTCATAATTTCTGCGTAAAATGATGTCTCATTCAGTGGAATATGACTTCAAATAAGTACTAACTGATAATTCATAAAGATGTATTACATAGGAGTCAGCCCGCTGCAGACAGGCAGGTCTGCGCATGTGCTACTGAGGTTGAGAGTCTAGCAGAACACGCCAAATCAGCCCACACCCTGGAAACAATCCACTGGACACCCGCCCTCACTCCTCTGTACAGCAACCTGGTTCCACACTACAAAGACTCAGAAGACACCAGACCACCAGACCACTGTACTGAGTCCCACCACTCCCGGCCCAGAGGAAAGGGCTTTTGGGCCACCATCCCTACCACTGCTCCTGGCCCCTATCCCACTTCTCCCAGCTCAGAGGAGGTAACCCGTGCAGGTGCCAACAGCCCACCCCCCACTCAAAATGAGAAAACACATAAATAAGCATCAAAACCAGACTTCCAGATCATCAACAGCAACCCCAAAGGGAAATGAGATGGAACACTCTGATACTCAACCACCTGGACCCACTGAACTGGCAACAAAAGGGGATCTGGAAAAAATG
>NW_004624864.1:2082050-2106581 GCF_000247695.1 Heterocephalus glaber | reverse complement strand
TTGGAAATAAGGTCTTTGTAAATAGGGAAGGGTGGAGTGGGTGAAGGGAGGGCTAGGAATGGGGAAAAAATAACCAAGATGAGTTATGTAAAGTTACAATTCCCAATGAGAAAGGTAATTGTGTTGTGTACCTAAAATGTACCAATAAAAAAAGCCAAACATACACACACACACACACACACACACACCCAAAAAACATGTATTACATAGCAAATAAGGAGTCCATTGGTGGTTATTTGCAGCAATTACTATATGCACAAAATTATACATTTAAAAAATGATTTTAAATGTCCATGTAGAAAATAATCTGATTAAAATTGAGCAGTGGAGCTATACAGACATCAGTCAAAAGAAGACACAAAGAGACCAACTGACATATGAAAAATGGATCAACCTTAGAAATCACTGGGGAAGTGCCAGTCAAAGTAACATTGAGTTGTTCCAGAAACAATATGGCTTTTAAAAAAGTACTAAACATTAAGCAGGGCTGGCAATGATGTGGAGAAAAGGGAAGCCCTGCACACTGTTGGTGAAATGGAAATTAGTATAGCTTTGTGGAAATCTGGATGGCTATTCTTCAAAATAAAGAACAGAACTAAAACACGATCCAGCTATCCCATTACTCAGTGTAAATGCATAAGACATGAACTGTGTATGCTCATGAGGATCCTCACCTCAAGAAATGGAAACAATCTCAGGATCCAACAGCTGATGAGTGGGAAAAAAAGTAGAAGCTGTAGAGCATTTTACACTCTTCAGGCATAAAAAGAATGAAATCCCATCACTGGGACGCCATGGGTGTAACTGAAAGTCATTGTGCTAAGGAAATGAGCCAGGTTAGAATGACAAGTAGTGAATGCTCTCACTCATTTGTGGAATCTAAGAAGTTGATGTTGAAAGAAGGGAGTTGAACAGTGGTTACCAGAGACACCAGAGTACAGGGTAGGAGGGGTGGATGAAACTTTGAGCAATGGTTATTTTGCAGACCAGGAAACTTTGGAAGGCTGTGCACAGTAGGAGAACTGTAGATCCCATTTTGTGAGAGTCATGAAGAGGTTGGATGGGCAGAATGTGAGTACACACTCAAAGAATAGAGAGTGTGGGCCTTCCAGAGAGATGGAAGATGGAGTCTAGAGCCTGGGTATTTCTGTGTTTTGGGAGCGCACATCTGTAAAATTTGTAAATCTCCCAAAAATGCTGACTTCATTCACAGAAGAAAACTCAATGGCCCACCGAAGGTAGAAAGATCATGCGTCACTTTGCAAGTCGAAGCATGGCCCATTGTATAGCAGAAAGGCCAGGGCCCAGCCTATTGTGTTTTTCATGAGTTATGTAGATAACAATTATTTACTGTATAATTGCAAAATAAGATGACAGAACTTTGAAAGACTTCACTGTAAAGAAATGAAAACTATTTTAGGAAGCAGACTTTTTAAAACTGATTTAAACTTTACAGGAGTTATACATGCATAGATACAACTCAGGGTAATTGATTCATGTGTAAAATGTTTACTTTCCATTTTCCTTTGTCAATTACATTTCGTTTTTAAAGTACAATAACTGTCTTGGTCCCCTTAGGCAGTTTAATGATTTCTTTCCTAGGAGAGTGAGATGAGCTAGTCTGTAGGTATTCTCAGGAGAATTCCCCAGAGAGCACAGGTTTCTGTAATCATCTCCAGGGTGTACTGTAAAGGGCCTGGGATCCCAACAGAACCCAAGATGACATCTTTCTAGAAGTACATGTTATACTTCATGCTCCACTAGGTGTCATTTCTCCACCTGAATGAGAGTCATTGCCTCTCCACACAGACTGCTTCTGACTGAGGATTTACTGGGAGGTAGGATCCTAGGTCAGGGAAACACTTAAAGTGAAAAAAGTTCTTGATGGACTTTTAGATAATAAGTCCTTTGAGAAAAGGTCTACAGACCGTGCAATGTTTAGATGCATTTCTGAGTATTATGAGAGAGAATGAATCTCTTGTCTTACTTATTTTATATATAAGGAAAAGGAAAGTGATTCTTCCAGTGGCACAGAGAGCATCCATGATAGATTGGAACTTGATCTATGTTAATGTTCTGTCTCACTTTTCCCTCCCTGCCTTAAAGCAGGGGGAACATTTTGTCCATCGACTGAGAGAGGGGTCTTCTCTGAGAGTGAGTCTCCATGGAAGTTTTTGTGATTTCATAGTTACTATTCTGGATTGACTCTTCTTTCTATTCCAGCAAACTGGTAAGCTTCTATAGCCCATAAACATTTGTTAGGAATGTAATTTATGGGCCAGGGATTTAGCTCAGTAGTTTTGCCGACTGCTGCGCAAGTGCAAGGACCTAAGCTCGATCCCCAGTACCAAAAAATAAATAAATAAATAAAAATGTAATGTATGCAAAAGCAGGGGCCTAACTATAGTTATTAAAAATTGTTTAAAACTAGAGATGTTTTCAAAAATTAAATGGTGAGGTGAACCTGGGTTCCAAATATCAAGATATCTATCAAATGCATTTCTGTGATTCACAACAAAATATACTTATTAACCTCCTCCAAAATGAATAAAAATAGAGAAAGATGATGCTTTCAACAATTAGTGACATCTTTCTCACTGTATATCTCCAAACAGAGACACAACAAATGTAATTCTTCATTAAAATACAAAATGGTTTAAATGACCTAGCAAAATCTGAGTTCCTTATTCTGGGAAGACAGTTTTAATCCTTGGAGCTTGGATTTATCCCATAAGCTCTCTGCAATCTTGAGGGTTAACACAACTTTTCAGTTCTTTAGTTTCCTTGTGGGTCATGTACAAATATTAGCTATACACGTGCCATTACTGTATAAAGCACTTATCCTTAGTTGTAGAACACAGTACATGGTAAAATAACTGTGTTGACATGATGAATCTTCCCTCTTGTTTATGACTTAATATGTTTACATTCATTGAGGTCATTATGAAAATGAGGAAAGGGAATTTAGAGGTGGAGGAAAGGGGGTAGGAGTGAGGAGGATGGAGATTAGAAACAAAGAACCAAGCTGTATGGTGTACAACATGGACCCACTCCCCAAGATGATTGTAAAGTGCATGTACTGCAAACACATAGTGATAAAAACATTTTAAAAATGAAAATTTTAGACTAACATAGTTGGGTATTTTCAGATTGGTGAGTATGGTACCTTCATGAGATTTGCTCTTAAAATACACTTGCTAAAATTTTACGGGGAAAGGGTAGTAGAAAATAGTTATTTATTGATGTAGATAATTCTAAAGGACACAATTTTACTAAGAAATTTTACATATCACACAAGATCTGATTCAAGCAAAATATTATAAAATAATTGTACCTTCAATCAAGGTAAATTCTACTTGATTTGATCCCACCTGACACCCAGTTCACGATACAGCTGATGGGAGACAGGAACACATGTCTGCCCTGTGGGCGGCAGTTCTCCGTGGTGAGGATGGGGAAGTCAGCTTTCACTGTATCCTGAAGAGGTGCTTGGTCTGATAGACGCCTCTGCACAGTTATCTTCAGGTAATTAAATTGTGCACATCTCCGTTTATAAATGTACATGTTGACAAATCACCTACATGACCCACTGCAATTCTTCTGGTTGGACACCATATAATTCTATGTGCAAGTAAGTGGAATAAATTTGATTTCCAAGAATAGGGACACAATGACAGAAATCATATTGTACTTATATTTTCCAGTTTTAATTCAATTTCTCTGTTTTTGTAATTTTTTAACTTTGATATTTACTTCATGTGATTTTTTTTGGTCCTTTAAGTTTATTGGTACATTTTAGGTATAGAATATGATGAGATTCATCATTGGGAATTTGTACCTTTACATGATGTATCTTGTTTCTTATTTTCCCCCATTCCCCTGCCCTTCCTTCCACCCCTCAACCACTCCCCTGTTTACAAAAACTTTGTTTCCATTTTTTCCTTTTCTCATATTTATTCCTTTCCCTTCCCCTACCCCTCCCACTGCTCCTTCCACTTGGGCCTTATCTTCCTTTTTCACATTATCTATTCTACATTTTGATCCTAATTTACACTTACAGTTTCTCAAACCAGAGAAAATGTTTTTACATGTGTGTTCTATTTATTTAATTTAAGAGTATGGCCTCATGGTCCATCATAAAAGATAGGATTAGAGGTCCCATTTGACCCAGTTCTTCCACTTCTGGGTATTCTCACAAAAGAATTAAAAGGATCATACCACTGCCATATATGTGCATCTATGTTTATAGTGGGAGAGTGTGTAACAGCTAAAACCAGGAAAGAGCCCAATTGCCCATCAGCTGGTGAATGGATAAAGATATGGGGTTTTTTACAAAAGGGAGTACTACTCAGCCATAAAGAATGAGAAACTAGAGACATTTATAGCTAAACGTATGCACCTTGAGGTCATACAATTAAGTCAATTTCTCTGCTTTTCTATTACTCTTTCTCATTGCTATAGTGAATTTAGAGGTTCTGGACAGCACTGATGGAGAACAGGACAGAGGTGACCCAGTTCCTCCTGCTGGGACTGACCGATGACCCACACCTGCAGGTTCCCCTCTTCATCACCTTCCTCCTCATCTACACCATCACTGTGGCTGGGAACCTGGGGATGCTCCTGCTGATCCTCCTGGACCCTTGTATGCACATTTCCATGTACTGTTTCCTGGGTAACCTGTCTCTGGTGGACTTTTCCTCCTCCTCAGTTGTCACTCCCATGGTCATGACTGTGCTCTTGACAGGAAACAAGGTCATTTCCTACAATGCCTGTGCTGCTCAGATATTCCTGTTTGTAGCCCTCATTTGTGCAGAAAATTACTTCTTGAGCTCCATGGCCTATGACCACTATGCAGCAGTGTGCAAACCCCTGCACTACACCACCACCATAACCACAAATATGTGTGTAAGTCTCCTCATAGGCTGCTATGCCATCTCATTCCTGAATGCCTGCATTCAAATTGGAAACACATTCAGTCTCTCCTTTTGTAACTCCAACTTCATTCATCACTTTTTCTGTGATGTTCCAGCAGTCATGGCTCTCTCCTGCTTTGACAAACAGGTTACTGAGCTGTTTTTTCTTTATTTTGTGAGCTTCCAAATCTTTTTTCACATTCTGGTTATTTTAACATCCTACATCTTCATTTTTGGCACCATCCTAAGGATCCACTCAGCTGCAGGATATCACAAGGCTCTGTCCACCTGTTCCTCTCACCTCACTTCTGTCTCCATCTTCTATGTGCCTGGTATTTTCATGTACTTACAACCCAGCTCCAGACACTCCATGGACACTGATAAAATTGCCTCTGTGTTCTATACTATGGTGGTCCCTATGCTGAACCCTATAGTCTACAGCCTGAGGAACAAGGAGGTCAAGAGTGCATTCTTAAAGGTCAAGCATGCATTCATTTTATCAAGGAAAAATAAGCTGTAGGATTAGATTAAAACTTTGTGAGGTGCACTATCCTTGGAGTATTTCCTTCTCAGTTCTCCAGGTGCTGTGCTCCATTTTGAGGCCCACACTAACTTTCAATTTTTGAAGTAATATTCTAACTGGTGCAAAAACCTTTTGACATGAAAAAAATTCCATGTTGAGAAACAAATACAGAGTTTGAAATATTAAGCTATCTGAGGTCAGCTGTCTAAAACATCCTTAAGGATGTTGAAATGTCCATGCATAATACAGGTCTTCCTTTGCATGCCTCACGTCATTGCAGACCTGTGTACAAGAGGCAAAAAGATGCTCATAAATAGAAGCCATGTCCACAGTGGTCTTGTGATGACAAATAGAAATGGATGTCATAGATTTTTCCAGACTTGAACATAATGTACT
Organism: Heterocephalus glaber; assembly: GCF_000247695.1. The sequence goes on along the minus strand of NW_004624864.1, from coordinate 2,100,749 downwards.
CTTTGTGGCAGTTAAATTTATGTGTTCATTTCGCTTGATTAAGGTGTATGTAGGTAGCCAGGAAATGATCTTACTGTGTGTCTGTGAGTGTGTTTCCAGCAGAGTTTAGTATTTAAAGCAGTGGGTTAATAAGGAAGATCTGTTCCCTTCACTGTAGGGCAAGTTTTCTCTCTCTCTCTCTCCCTCTCTGACTGTTCCAGAATCAAGGAAAGAAATACACAGAGACACAGAATTCAAGTAAAATAATAAAAGTTTACTTGCAAGCAGGCAGGACTACCAGAAACTGGTCTGGTCGGAGTCCATGCCATCCTTTGTTTTAACATTTCCTTTTATATCTTCTTTTAGCCATTACCTCATTCCTGGTGGTCTTAGTCAGTAAAATTTCTCTTTCCCTTTTATAGCTCGTTCCTATTAATGGTTATAATCACAGACATATAACAAACAGATGGCACTTAAAACACGTACATTGTCAACTACCCAAACATTTCTACTTTGTTTTTCTCCAGGTTAAATGTTATCTACAGCTAGGTTACAGGTCAAAGGGTCAGTTAGCCATCACCTTAAACAACAAGAGTTACAGGAAAGATAAAGCAAAAAGGAATGCATTACTTGTTCTACTTCAGGTACCTTAATAATTAACCTATACTTTAAATTTTCTCTATCATGACCTCTAAGGCATTCACCTTCTGAAACTCTTAGACACCAGTGAATGCCCTGTACCTCTTCTTGGTCTTTGGGCTCCCACACTGTCACTAGGCCCTTCCCCTCCTCTGTCCCAGGCCTGTAGCTCAGAATCAGTGAGCCCCTGTCACCCTTATCCTTGGGATTGTTGAGCAAGCATCAAGGGACTTCACTCTCTCCCTGTCATATCCCACGATGCCCTTAATAAAAATCTGCTTTCATATCTACAAGTATTTTGTTGATTCTTTTCATTTGAGATCCCTACCTAAACCCTAGTGTTTAAAAGTTACAATTGAACATTTGATTTGTGCAATAAATACAATATTTGTTAAGACTTCATTTTGTGATAATATGCTAGAGTCTTACTTTGAAAAAATATGATTTTTATAAAATGAAAAAGTTTCCCTTTCCATATTTCAGTGGGCAATGTGTAAATCTCGCATCTCATATGAATTAGGATTTCTTTTTCACTGTCATTTGCTACATCTAACATCTTCATATTTTAATTTTCAAAAGGACAAAAAAGATAAGAAAATGTCAGAAATATGCTCATGTTTTTAATTTATGTATATATTACTACACTTTCAGATTAAAAATTAAACCTACAAACACACCCAAGATAATGCTTCCTGGTATTTTGTACTTTTGTTCAGTTGCATTTCCCCTTACTACTGTTTTCCCCCTCTTCTTTTTCATTGATCTTTTTTTTGCCATTTACTTACAAATTCAACCAAACTCATGCCACAGGCCCTTTGCACTTGCTCTTCCTGATGTGGAGGTTCTCACTCCATTCAGTACCCTGACTCCATGGGATCCTGTCATGGAGGCCTTCCTTGTCCACCTTCTTCAGCTGCTCAGGTTCCTGTCATCAAGTAGCCTGTCCCCTATTTAGAAATCATTCTCTGCACTTGTTGTCAGCCATTCACTACTATACATGCTTATGTGTTGTTTATTTACCTTCCCCAAAGAGAATGCAAACTCCACAAGAGCAGTGGTTTTATCTGATTTTCATAACACGATGACCAGTAGCTGAAAACATCTCTATTTCACTGTAGGGTCTCCATAAATACTTGTTCAATGTATGAAAAAATACAGAGGTTTATGACTAATTGTGCAAACACACTGGGCCCTTGACACATTGGTCGTGACAGTAAATCCTCCAGAACAAAACCTTCTGGATCAACATTCGGCGCATTTGAAGAGACAATGCTCATTTCAGGATTTGCCAAAATGCTTTTCCCTACATTCTCACACTTCCCACTTGCAGACAAAAGGATTTCCTGGAAATCCCATCATCACATGGATCACCTCAAACCTCTTGTTTTTCTTTTTTTTTCCTTAAAAGCCACGACTCGTTAAGTGGCAAATGACATCGAATAACTACTATTTGATGGATGGAGGAGGCAGGAAGTGGAGAGTCGTTCAGAGCCCATGGCCCTGAAAGACCATTGAGTGCAGACTTCTGGTTCATAGAACTGTGAAGGAATCAGTTCGCATTACTGTAACCTCCACATTTGTAGCAATTGATGGCAGCAGGATAGGGATCTAATAAAACCCTGGCTGGCTCCTTCTGTGTTATGGTCTTATTCAATTATGGAACATTTGTTTGGGTAAATTCACTAGTGAAACCACTGGGGCTTCTCTCTCAGGAAGTCATCTTTACTGTTTCTTTTTCTTTTTTTTTTTACTTTCCAAAGTTTATTAAAAATCAAAGAATAGAAAAACTTTACATAATAATATGTCAATTTTATGTTCCACATCGTTGTCTGCACAGCAAAAAAATCTAAACATGGTATCTCTGTTAAGCCTGTCGTGCACGACCCTGTGGCAGCCAGGCCAATTCATCCATCCACCACAACGGGACCAGGAGCGCTGACCTTGAACCTGTGGTGCAGCCACCCCACTTCAGCACTGGCCACAGGGCTGGTCTCACTTCTCTTGAGAGGCAGGGAGGCAGGGGGCCTGCATGATGCAGCCACCTCCCCGGGCAGCTGCAGCACTGGAAAACTCAGGCTTGGTGCGTGGATGTATTCACGTTCAAAAAAAGGTAGAGAGTTGGGGTTGGGGATTTAGCTCAGTGGTTCCGCCCCCCGCCTAGCAAACGGAAGGACCTGAGTTCAATCCCTGGTACCAAAAAAAAAAAGGTAGAAGGACAGTGGATGCAGTGGCAGAGTACACTTGTGCAGCACACCTGTGTGCATGCTCTGTGCCAGCTGGCTGTGCCCTCCAGGACATTTGGAAGCACACCCAGTGGCTGCATGGCAGAGGTACTTCTCAAGTATTTGCTCTTAACAGAATGAAGGCATCCTGCTAGACAGATTCCTCAACAGAATCAATGGATTTCCTTTCTCCACATTCCTAACCAGGGCGCCACTGTCCACAGTGTCCCCAGGCCATCACCACAGGCCATGCCGGGAGCTTGACAGGCATTCCAGGGTCACACTGCTTTTGGGATTTTCTCATGTGACCACCTCTTCCCCCTAGAAAGTTATACTTCTGGCACTGTAAATGCTAGATTTGTTGTCTAGTTTGAAAGAACCGAAACCCATACGTTAGAACTTGGAGTCAAAGAAGCTGATGGTCTGCATCCCAGGGCAGCACCAAGGCATGGGGTCGGAGGCCCCAGACCTGACAAACTGCAGAGCCTCTGACCAAAAGAAAACACAGCAAATGAACTCCAACCCTCCCGTCATGGTGTTCAGGATGATGCTTATCCGACAGCAGCCAACACAGTGAACCCAACCTAGAAAATGCAACTGGGGAAAGTATCTAAACTTGTTTAAAAAAAAATTCCCTCTTCCCTTAAATATAACTTATGTGAAAATATAGATTAAAAAATATCTGACTATTGCACAAGTCATAAGTTTTCGATACTTACATAGAAAAACAGTTCTGAAGTCTCAAACAAAATGCAAGGGCAGTAACACACCGGCCTCCAGCCCTACAGCCGGGAGAGGTGGGTACAGCCTGGACCCCATGGCTCTGATGACAGGAAACAGAAGCTCCCGCCAGCTGGGTGGTTGTACTGGTGGTGGCCCCAGTTGCCCACAGGGGCCAGATGCCTCCACTGCTCACCGAGCCATAGCCACCTCCCTGGGTGTGGCCGTGGGAAACTTTCATGGACAACTTCCTGCCACTGTGCTGCTTGTGGTATAGGCAAGGGCTAGGCAGCAAGTTGAGGGGCACTGAGGGCACGGCCGGGGAGGACATGAGGTGCCCAGCTTTCAAGGATGCAGTCCTTTCCACACCAGCCTGCCTGCGAGTGACAGGCACCTCCCCGAGGGTTGGAGAAGGGCTGGCAAACCTGGTCTGATTGCTGGTCCTCATGATCCCATCGGGGAGGGAGTGGTCTGAGGCTTGGAGCTAGGCGTGGGCAGGGCAGCGGTCAAGCTGCCCATGAGCACCATGGGTAGCTGCAAGCTGAATTGGTAGATGCTGGGCATGGTGCAGGGTGCACAGGGACAAAGCCAGGTACTGGCTTAGGGTGACCCGAGCTCCTGGCCCTGTGTCTGCTCCCCACTGCACGTGCAGATTTGCTCTTTCATCTTAATCCTGTTGTCCAGATCTACCAGTGGGTGGACTCTGCTGCCCCACTTCTCTGGGATCCACCTCCGGTAGTCAATCACTTCCTGAGTCACCTTGATGATTCTTCCTACTTTCTGAGTCTCTGTTGGGGTAGGACCTGGAGAGAGGTGACATGGTGTGGCTGAGGACAATCTAGGCATAGTTGAACACCTCCTTCACCTGCACTGCCCCGTAGGAGCTCCAGCCAATGTCGTTTCCAGGCACAGCATGGACGGCCTGTACCCACTGATCATGGTTTTCAGGATCACTTCTTTGGCAATATAGGCACCTCCTTCTTTTATTCCAATACAAGTTTTCAAGTAATTAAAATTTCTTCCATACAGTTCAAAACATTCCATGAGAAGCATTCCAAAGTTTTAATCAGTTCTCTAGGCGTCAATTCTTGAGTGCAACTGTAGAAAGCTGGTGGCCATTAAGATGAGGCTGAATGAGCTAATCCTACCTGGAAGAACTTCCTTCAGATCCCTCGGCAGAAGGAACTGTTTCAATACGAAAATCAACTAAGGCAGCAATGAGTATTTCCTCATGTACTTCTTGATGAACTCCACTGCCTGGACCCTAGTCTCCATGTTAAAGCTGATGTCCACTTTTAACTTCAGTCTCCTGATCTGTGAGCTTGACTATCACCACTGTGGCTTTGTCGAGGGTGTTGATGGAACACAGCTCTGCCATGCTGTGCTTCCACAGGACTTGCTCCAACAGCTGCAGAGGGGGAGGCTGCCATTCTCCAAACACCACCAGATCTCTGCCACTCATTGGAAGATAGAGATCTGTGCCAAAGCTGCCAAATATCTGCATGTCCCCCATGGGCCACTGGTCTTTCACCACAGTCTCGATCTGCTACACCACCTCCCTTTCATGGCTGCTTCCTCAGGACAAGGGGATATGAAGTGGTAAGAGTCAATGAATTCCTCGTGCAGTCCCTGGATGCCTGGGCTGTACGGGAAGCTCTTCCATGGCATGCTGGGCCATGGCGCCTGGGTCCCGGGGCCCCAGCCATCCAGAGTGGCGCAGCTGCCAGATATCAGGTAGTAGAGGCCTTAGGTACTGGCCTTGGTCTCAAATTTCCAGCAGCATGGGTGGAATGGGTGCTACAGCAGGGGTATCGGTGGGTAGCCCACGGGTGCAGGGATGCTCTGCCCAGGGGCACAGTCTGCCAAGCTGAAGAAGGCAGCACTGCCTCCACCTCCCACCTAGCCTATGCAGGTGCCACTGGACAACGACGAAGAGTAGCCCGGGCTCTCAGTGCCCTACACCACGTTGGATGAGGACAACGAGGACAACAGCAACGGCAACTTGCGCAGGCAGTGCAAGCCCTTGGCCACAGGCCCAAGCACAGACAGCAGCACGGGGGGCAGCGCGGTGGGGTGTTTCTTCATCTCAGGTTGCTTTCTTTGGTTTTACCTTTCATAGCCATTTTGACTTTAATGCAGAGTCAGAAGTTAGACAGTGACAGATCTGGTGAAGAAGGTGCAGGAGGACTCACTGTAAGTTTTTCATGGGATGGAAATTACCATAAACATTTTGAACCAAACAAGCACATGGAGGCAGGCAGAAGACACTTGTGAAGGAGAACAACCATAGGGTCACGAAGATGGCAGAAGAAAAACTACAGTAAACAATGAAAATGTACCTGAAAAGGAGCAAAGAAGGGATTCCAGAATTGCTTCCAGGGCTAGCAGTTTTTAATCTTATGAGTCATATTTCTCTTTGCCCTCTGTACAGTCTGTGAGTGTGGATGGCATCTACTCGGTTTAAGGGGCCTCTGTCCTCAGTCTCCTGTCTGTGGAAGCTGTTCAGACTGTGGTGTTGGACCAGGAAAGGTGTGGGGCCTTGGTTCTGAGGCTTCTGTCATGGATTCCTGTTGGCTGGGGACCAAGGCTGGTTACACAATGTGTATTCAGGTGGGTGTGGCTGTGGGACAGGCTCAGACATCAGGTGGAGGCTCCTGTGCACCCAGCACTCCCAGAGAACTAAATCCACCTGAGTCAAACATAGGGAGATTTCTGCAGGCCCAGCAAGGTGGCAAGGCTCTGGGTACTGTCTCACAGGCATCCAAAGTACCAGGCAAATCAGGCAGACCCTTAGCCCTTGCTGCTAAACTGGGCAGAGGACTGGCCTACTGTGTTAGGCAGGGATCGTGCCTGGAACCTGGCAGTGTATAGGGTGGATATTCTGGTGTGCGGACTGGAGCTGGAGCACCTAGGTGCTGAATGGATACTGCCACAGTCCAGGTGAACCAGGCAGAGATTCACATGGGCTGGGAACACCATGTGTAAGTCCAGGTTGCCTGGGCACTGGTGCTACATGTCAGACTGAGTCTCTGGTGAATCCTGAATAGGACCAGGGCAGTGAGAACTGGGTATAGGCTCAAGCAAATGCTGGGTGCTAAGTTTTAAATTAAACTGGACCTGTGTTAGCTCTGTGTGCCAGATGAATGTCCCAGTTGGCATGGGATATGCTACAGGCTCCAGGTCTTGGCTTGAGTATGCATAGGATCCAATATTGTAGACTCCCACACAGATACCTATCTGTCTGAAGACAAGTGGGTGGGAAAGGAGTAGTTCCCATCCTGGATCACTCCCTCTTTATGTGGGCTGAGGAAAATGCCACCACGCTGCAGCATTCTCTGCATTTGGAGAGGAGACCAAGAGATGAAGAGCCTGTGAACTCCAAGTCTCTCTTGATAGGCCTGACTCTGCTGCATTGCTAGGGATCTTCCGGTTAGCTAGGAACTTCTCAAAAATGGCTGTCCCCATGGGAAGGAAGGGTAGAGACCATGCTGGCCAGTCCTGCCAGATATCTTTCCTCTCGTAAACTCCTATGCTTATGTTTTCTTTGAGGTACACATCTCTTCTTTCAAATGCTTTCTTTTATTTTTATTTTTTCCACCAAGGCATATGTGCTTCCCTCTCTTCCAATTACCTGCGATTTTATGCTCTCTTCTCTGAGTCTCTCAGAGGTGAATCCTCTTCTATTCTGCCATGTTGGATTTCTCAGATTAAAACCAAAAGACACAAATTGGGAGACTGGATCAAAACACAGAACCCAACAGTCTGCTGCATTCAAGAAACTCATCTAATGCAAAAAGATACTCATAGATGAAAATCAAGGCTCAGAAACAATATTTCATGGATCAGGACACTGAAAACTAGCAAGACTTTGAATTTTAATCTTAGACAATGTAAACGTCAACCTAAAATTGGTCAGTAGGAACAAATAGGTCTCTGTATACTAGTTAAAGTAACAATTCAACAGGTAGAGATAATGCTTCCAAATATTTGTGCAGTGAATACTGGGGCACTTATCTTCATATAATTACTGCAGAACATAACAAAATCACATAAGTACTAATACAATGATAGTAGGCGAACTTAACACTCCACTTCCACAAGGAGATTAATTAAACAAAAAATCAAAAAAGAACTATCAGAGTTGAATAACACCCTTGAACATATGGACTTAGTAGATATCCACAGATTATTTCAGTCTACTACAATAGAGCTTACATTCTTTCCTGCAGTTCATGGAACTTTTTATAAAATAGATCAGCTGTTAGTCCACAAAGCCTGCTTAAATATATATAAACAAATTGAAATCACCCCATGTTTACTATCAGATCACTGTGTAATGAAAATAGAAATCAAACTCAAAAGAAACCACAGAAAATTGAAAGCCACTTGGAAATCTAATAGCACAATCCTAAACACAGTGAATCACAGAAGAAATCAAGAAAAAATTGAAAAACCTGGAAGTTAATGACAGTATGACATACCAGAAAATTTGGGATACAAGCAAAGCAGTCCTAAGGGGGAAGTTTGTTGTAATCAGTGATCACATTTGGAAAACAGAGCAATCTAAAATGAATAACCTAATGAGGAATGCTATGAAACTTGAGAAAAAACAATCCTGGCCCAAATCAAAATTAAGGAAAAAAATAACAAAGATGGGGGGAAATGAAATGGAGACTGAAACTCAATACAAAGAATCCACAAATCAAAGGAATTGCTCTGTGAAAGAATCAAAAATAGATAAACTCTTAACCAAACTTCCCATGAGAGAGAAAAGATTCACCTCAGTCCAGTTAAAAATGAAAAAGCAAAATCACAGAAAACACTATTGAAATCCAAAAGATAGTTACTCCTATAAAAATATGTATTCCAATAAATTGGAAAATTATGAAGAAATGATCAGATTCCTGGATGCATGTAAAGTACCAAAGCTAACCTAAGAGGACAAAAATGCTGAGAATTCATGTTGTGAAACTGAGATAGTAATAAAACTCCAACAACTAAGAAAAAGCTCAAGACCTGGGGAATTCACTGCTGAATTCTATTTAACATTTAAGGATGTCATATCATCAATAAATCTTAAACTCTTCAATAAATTGAAAGGAATAGAGTACACTGAAATTCTTTCATGGCACCAAGTAGCACTCAGATCCCCAAGCCAGATAAAGACCCAATTAAAAAAGAAAACTACAGGCCAATCTGCTTAATGGACATAGATGGAAAATCCGAATACTATTGGTGACTAAAATGGAACACATTGTCAAAGAGATCATACATTATGACCAAGTAGGTTTCATCTCAGAGATGCTTATATGTTTCAACATATGCAATATATTAAATGTAATACATCACATAAGCAGAAGTAAGGACAAAAGAGAATTTAGAGATGTGGGGAGGGAGGTGGTGGGAAGTGCATGGGGATGTCACAAAGAAACAAGCTGTGTTATCTACATGCACCTACATGCACTCCAAGATGAGTGGAAAATTCATATACTGCAAACAGGTAGTATAAAATAAAAACTTTTTTAAAGAAATTGTAAAGGGAATTCATCACATTGAAAGAACCATTAATGAATAAAAACTAGGAAAATATAATCAACTCAGTTTTGACTAATCATACAGACAAATTTAAAAAGCTGTAGTAAAAAACTTTATAACTTTTTCCCCAATTTCAAGAAATAATACTAACTATACTACTGTGTTAAGAGATTTGGAAAGGTGTAAAGGATTGAAAAATTTCACTGTAAAGAAACAAGAAGTATTTGAAGAAGGAGATGGGTAGAATTTAAACATCAGAGAAGGTATACATATACACATGCACATCAATACCTCTGTATTATGGGAAAGATTTATGTTTTACTTCATCAGTGTAAAACCCATTTAATTTAAAAATATACCATCATGGTCCCTGCAGGCAGCTTAATGTCTTCTCCTCTAAGAGACTGGGATAAGGAACTGCAGGTATCCTCAGGGGGAAATCTCCAGAGATCACTGTGGCTCATAATTGTCCCCAAATCTTCCTATAGAAGCCTCCGGGACCCCGACAGGGCTCAGGCTGGTAACAGTTGAGAAGGGACACATTGCTGCCTTTGCTATTGGACGTCACTGACACATCCAAGAAAGAGTCTCTGTCACCAGTGCAGGAGAGCTTCGGACCTGAGGACTGGCTGGGAGCCTGCAGCCTCATCCACGGAAATCCCTCTAAGTAAGTTATATTCATGGACTTTTTAATGATAAGCTCTTGGAGAAGTGAGTCAGAGACTTATTATTTACAGAGGCACTTCTGTGACTTATGTGAGAAGAGTAATCGCATCATGTTTATTTTCTAGATGAGGGGAGCATTGTTCTTCCAAGGGGACAGAGGAATTCATGGTGCCTATGGAACTTGGTCCAAGTGATTGTCCTCTTCCCTATTTTTCCCTCTCTGCCTTAGAGATGTTGGTAAATTAAAATATTACTTGAGACAGAGGGAGCTCCTCTCTGTACTGATTGTTGCTCCTCATTCAGAAAACTGGTAAGCTCTTCCATTCCATAAGCATTTACTCAGAACTATAATTTATACAAATACAGGGCATAACCATACCTAAGATGAATTATTTTATGAACAAAATATTTATTTCCCAAATACTTTGAAATGGAAACGTGAACCTGTGCTATAAATGTCTTTCATAGAGAGTCTGGAGATTAAGGTGACAATGATTCTTTCCCCCAAAATATGAACAAAATTTAACAAAAATAAAAATAATCTATATCAATGTCATAGCAAAACAATATCGCAGTGTGGCTGGAAGAAGACACTGAATGGATAGCTGAGGTGTCTGTAGTTTTTTGCCATCCTGGTTATTTCAACATCCTACATGTTTTAATATGTGAGCACATGGGAATGTCAGATACTATTGTGTTCAGTAGGAGCAAATTTGATGGTAGTTTTATCCACACAGTCATTTACATTGTTAAAATTTGTGTATCTAACTTTATAAATTTACACTCTTAAAAATTACATGCATGATCCATTAAAATTCCACAGATCTGCAACCATGTAAATGTGCACACAATTAATAGAATCAGCTTGATTTTCAAGAAAATAATTTCTCTTGAGACTCCTCAAGTACAAATTAATTTACAACAACAGAAAATATGTGGCAATTACAATTTCTGGTTTCATTTCAGTTTTTTATATTTCTCTTTCTTCTTTCTCTTGGCTACAGCACATGTAGAGGATCTGGACAGCACTGATGGAGAACAGCACAGAGGTGACCCAGTTCCTCCTGCTGGTACTGACGAATGACCCACACCTGCAGGTTCCCCTCTTCATCACCTTCCTCCTCATCTACACCATCACTGTGGCTGGGAACCTGGGGATGATCCTGCTGATCCTCCTGGACCCTCGTCTGCGCACTCCCATGTACTATTTCCTGGGCAACCTGTCTCTGGTGGACTTTTGCTCTTCCTCAGTTGTCACTCCCACAGTCATGACTGGGCTGCTTACAGGAAACAAGGTCATTTCCTACAATGCTTGTGCTGCTCAGATGTTCCTGTTTGCAACCCTCATTTGTTCAGAAAATTATCTCTTGGCCTCTATGGCCTATGACCGCTATGCAGCAGTGTGCAAGCCCCTGCACTACACCACCACCATGACCACAAATGTGTGTGTGTGTCTCGTCATAGGCTGCTATGTCATCTCATTTGTGGATGCCTCAGTCCACACTGGGGACACATTCAGTCTCTCCTTTTGCAGCTCCAACTTGATCCATCACTTTTTCTGTGATGTCCCACCAGTCATGGCTTTCTCCTGCTCTAACAAACAGGCTAATGAGCTGATTCTTGTTTATCTTGTGAGCTTTCATAGCTTTTTTGCCTTCCTTGTTATTTCAACATCCTACTTCTTCATTTTTGTCATCATCCTAAGAATGCACTCAGCTGCAGGACATCACAAGGCTCTGTCCACCTGTGCCTCCCACTTCACCGCCGTCTCCATCTTCTATGGGACAGTCATCTTCAAGTACTTACGGCCCACATCCAGTCACTCCATGGACACTGATAAAATTTCCTCTGTGTTCTACACTATAGTCATCCCCATGCTGAACCCTATGGTCTACAGCCTGTGGAACAAGGAGGTCAATAATGCGTTCTTGAAAGTCAAAGATAAAATCAAGGCCAAATAAGATGGAACATTGTGATTGTAACTTGGTGGGATGCACCTTCCCTGGAGAATTTCCTCTGTGATCTTTCCCAGGTTCTGATTTGAAGTGAACACTGACAGTAATACTCTCACTTGCGCAAAAGTTTGACATTGAAAAAATGCTGTGTCCGAAATAAATACAGAGTGAAGAGTAAAGGTATCCTGGGTTCTGCTGTCTAAACCATCCTTAAGGCTATTGATGTATGCAAACAAAATACAGTGTTCTTTTCTATACCTCATGTTAATGTGAATATGTGCACAACAGGCTCAAAGATGCCCATAAATAGAAGAAATGTCCTCAAGATGTCTCATGATAACAAAAGGATGTGGTAGGTTTTGCCATCCTTGAATATAATGTGCTGGTTTTGGCAGTTAACTTTATGTGTTTTTGGCTGGATTAACAGATTTTCTGGCTAAGAGACAGCCAACAAATGATGTTACTGTGTGTCAGTGAGTGTGTTTCCAGAAGAGCCGTGTGCTTAAAGCAGTGGAGTAAACAGGATCTGTGCTCCTCACTGTGGGGCCAGTTTTCTCTCTCTCTCTCCCTCTGACCTTTAGAACTCCATCTCTGACACTCTCAGCCATCATGGAATGACCTGTGCCTCTTCTTTGTCCTTCGCTCGTGGACACCTACACCAGTAGCAAGTCCCCTCCTCTGGCTCAGGTCCTTGCCTCTGACTCAGGGAGCCCCTCCGCCATTGTCCTTCAGATTACGGACAGAGCATTGCTAGAGTTCACAGCCTCCATGTCGTGCACAATGACGCCCTCAGCACGCATTCTCTTGTGTGTCTGCATGTGTTCTGTGGATTCTTTTACTTGAGGTCCCTGACTAAAGCATACTTGCTTAAAAGTTGTAACATAACATTTGATTTGTCTAAGAGAATACAATTTTGGGTAAGAGGTTTTATTTTCGCTAATACTGTTAGAGTCATAATTTCAGAAAATACGATATATATTATAAAATGAAAAGGTTTCTCTTTCCATATTTTAATGAGCAATGTATAAATCTTGAATCTCATGGGAATTAATACATATTTTTTACTATGTCATTTCATACATCAAACATGTTCATATTTTAATTTTCAAAAGGATACATTGGAATAAGAAAATACAGGAAATATAGCAATCTTTTAAATATATTCATATATTGCTATATTCAGATTAAAAATTAAGCCTGGGATCCAGTAACATTGTATATTTTTCTACAAATGCTTTGAACTATAATGCTAACCATTGTTTTGTACTGTTGGTCAGTTACATTCTTCCTTGCAGTTTTGTCCCCTCTCCCAGTTTTTGCATTGATTTTCTTTTTTGCCATTTCTTCACAAATTCAACCAGACTCATGCCTCAGGTCCTTTGCACTTGCTCTTCCCTGTGTGGAAAGTTCTAATTTCATTCAGAGCACTGACTCAATGTGTCTCCATCATAGAGTCCTTCCCTGACCACTTTCATCAGCTGTGCAGTCTTTAGTCATCAAGTACACTGTTCCTGATGTTATGGCTTGTGTCTAGTAGTCCCCCAAAGCCTCACGTGGTCTTAGGTAGGGCCTTTACGAGGTGGCTGGATCTAGGGTGTTTAACGCTATGATCCAGGAGGTGATGCTGGACTGATTCATGGTGTGATGTGACGATTAAGCCTGCCCTACCCTGAGCATGAATGCTACCTGCTCTAAGGGTGGGTAGCCTAGATTGAGTATAAAGGACAGAAAGAGTGTTGTTGCTTTTTGGTCATCACTTGCTGTTGCTTCAATACTTTGCTGATTTGCTGCCTTCTGTCTGCCAGGACATTAACTTTGAGTGTTTGATATTTTGTTTCAGAATTTGGTACCTAGAGTGAGGTCTTTGCTGTGAGTATAACTGACCATGTTCCAGGAGCCTGTGGAACTGGCTTCTGGTAAGATGTTGGAAAGGTTGAAGATCCCAGCTTGGAATGCCTTAAGCTGTACTTGATGAGATTCTGGTAAGAATTCAGAAGAAAAGAATGCTGATAGAATGCTGCTAGGAAAGGCCAGGCTCAGAAGGTTTCTGCAGGGAAGAAGGATGACTGCATTAGTTTTTGGACTACAGAAAATGTGTATTATACCTTGCCAGAAAGTTTGCCTGCATTTTGCTTATGTCCACAGATTTTGCCTGAGAATGAGAGAAAGGGCAGTGGGCTAATTAAACTTGCAGTAGAAATTTCAAGGCAGTCTAAATTTGGAGTAGTGACATGTCTAATCTAGGGTGTTTTTAGCTAGATCTATGCTGAAAATCAAGAGTGAAGAGCCCAGTAGAATGATTTAAAATGTTGTGCATTTTGTTGGGAACGAAGCTCCAGTAAAGCTGTGGACTGCAAAGATACAGCAGAGGAGAAGGAACAGAATAATGGAAAAGATGGTCTGAGTGGAACACGAGAACTAGCGGGACTTCAGGATTTGCAGCCTCAAGTTTGCAAAGGTGAAAGACTTTGCTTTGAGAAGAGAGCCCCAGAGCACCATGTTGGAGAATGGTGGCAGCCTGGGCAAGTTGTTTCTTAGGATTTGGTTTGTAGACACCCATACCCTACAGCCAAGAGAAAAGGAAGCCTGGCTACTGCTCCAGTTGCTGGCAGACATTGTCATCATCTGTGTGGTACTGATTTTAAGTGTATTCAGAATGCAAGAGCTCTGGGGTCAAGAATGCTTCTACCCAGATTCAGGAAAGGCCTGGGAAGCCAGGCAGGGTGCCCCTAAGAGGGCAATGTGTGAAGCTGTGAGTGGAGACTCCAGAAGTTTGGAAAAGGAAGGATTGTGGAACATTTGAGGAAAACTGCAAGGAAGGAGCAGATCTGGCCCAAGAGAGAAGCCCTGGGAGTTACAACCTGCAGCAGTGACATGGGGGAGGAGATACCCAAGCCCTTTGGAGTTAACAATTTGCCACAGATTGCTTTGGATGCTGAACTATAGGAAGTACTATTTCCCTTGCTGGATTTTGGACTTGCTTTGGCCACATTCCTTTCTACCTTCCTATTTGTACCTTTCGGAACAGTAATGTTTTTATTGTGCCACTGAATACTGGAAGTTTTCAACTTTCTTTGTGTTTGTACAGGGGCTCAGAACTAAGAGTTGGCTTTAAATCTCAGAGGAGACTTTGGACCTAGGCTGGTCAGGAATGTTGAAGCTGTTAGGACTTTGGCAATTCTTGGAGATGGAGATGGAGTACATGCCCATTTCATACAGGGATGTGTACAAGAGATTGGCAAGTCAGGGTCAGAATGTTATGGCTGTGTCCAGATGTGCCCCCAAGGCCTCATGTGGTCATAGGTGGGGCTTTTCAGAGATGGCTGCTTCTAGAGTGTGTGATTATGGGATTGAGGGTGTGCAATTACTAAATTAGACTATTGATTGGTTTGGCATAGTTCGGAGTGTAGATAATGGAAAGGCCCACCCTGAGTGTGACTACCACCCACCCTAAATGTGTGTAGTCTGAATATAAAATAAGGAGCAGAAAGAGGGCTGGTGTGGTTACTTGTAGCTTGTTGCTTATTGCCTTGCTGCCTTCTGCCTTCAGTGTACTGTTTGTCCCCTGCAATGCCCCTCTCCCATTCCACCCTGTCTTGGAGCCAGCCAACTATGACCTGAAATCTCTACAAGCTGTGAGTGAAATAAACTTTTCCTCCTTTAATTTCAGTGTTGGGTATTTTGTATCCACAAAGAGAAAAGAAAGCAAATACAGATGAATTAGACACAGAAGCTTAAATGCCATGTGGTATCTCTCATGTGAATAAGGCAAAGTACAAACAAAGAGTATGATAAGAATTGTAGAGAAAGAACAAAAGGGATAGATCTCTTGCAAGTTGGAATCCTGAAAACTGAGGATGAGGAGAGAGTGAGAGAGGAAGTAGAAGTTGAAGAATTAATAAATGCCACATACAGGAACCTAAAAACCTCAATGAATGAAAACATTATGTGTTATAAGTATAAGCTAAAAAGAATGAAAATGGGGAAAGGGGATTGAGAGGCAGGAGGTGGTGGGAAGGGGAAGGGATTAGTAAAAGAGACAAGAGGTATTATATACATGGACCCAATTCCCCAAGATGAATGTAAACCTCATGTAGTATGAACATGTGCTAAGGAAATAAAATAAACAATAAATTTAATGTTAATTAGTGTTTAATGTTTAATTCATATTAGACCTACAGAATCCTGATTGATAGTAATAATTGTGTTACAATTTGCATATATGTTATGTAAAAATTTTTATGAAAATCCTCAGCAGATGATCAAATATCATTATCTCTTTTGTTACAGAAGAGAAGCTGAAGTTTTAAAAAGAGGATAGATTCCTTATCTAAATTTGAAGGGAAGTAACCTAGATGCATACAAAAAGTATTTCAATGTGATATTTCATTTGTCTGTCCCAAGAAAGGAGTGATTACTTGGGAAACACACTATCCCCAGGCCAGTGATCACAGACAGACTTTAGAGCTGCCTTGGGAACAGGCAAAATGTAGCATTCTGATCTATAGCAATACTAGCAGGTTAGTGTGCTTCAGTGTGCTCTTGCCAAACTTCTTGTCCTTATATTTGTGATATTAAGGAACAACCAAGTTTAGTGTCAGCCTAGGTGTCCAGGGGAAGGCCTTCCCCAGAGACGATAATGTGAAGCAACAACCAGTTCACTGGGAGTAGATTAGTGTTTTAATCTCAGGATATCTAAATGAATTTGCCAACAGACCGGTGAGAACACAATGGGCTGATGTGAAGGAGCCCACCATGAAGCCCACCTGTGGACAGCAGATCTCAAACAACCACAGTGTCGTGAGAAGACATGTGGCCCAAATCACACGTCTGATCTAGCTACAATCAGCAGTGGCTGTTAGTATTTCCTTGGCTATAATTGCAAATCACCAAGGGACAGTCAACAGCATAAAGAAAGTTTTGTTCCCTCCCTCTGCTGTGCTCCTTTAGGAGGCTATGGGTATGGAGTATAACAGGGAAATGCAAATTTGTTATCCACAAACTTTGGCCTAAATGCCTGAATGGGTGCTTCTATGGTGACTCTACTTGGCCCCGCACAGAACTCAAAGGGCGTGAACCCAATAAGCTGATGACTGTGGACAGCACTTGTGACTATTTTGGCCCCATTGAGCAGTTTGTGAAGTTGGGCCATGCTTTCTAAGAAATGACCTGGGTCATGCTAAAAATCACAGCAATGTGAGTTGTGACAAGTATATGCTTGGCTGGCCTTCTATAGCTGAAACAGTGACAACACACCAATGGTACATTTCTGGCAGAGCTGAACTTGAGGAACATCAAGAGGAGAAATATTGAAAATAGATAATGGTTTAGAGAAAATAAGCAGTTTATAATTTCTTGAGAGAAAAGACACAGGCCAAATCAGATTAGGTAGATTGGCATATACTTAATCTATCAATGCCTGTATGAGAGTAAGTGACAGAAAGAACAAGAAATTTGAGGCATCTATGATCTCACCATCTAACAGTTAAAATTAACAGCCAGAAATTGAGTAGATAGTGATAAATAAAGGAGAAGTCTCAGAGACATTAAAGCAGATATTTAAAAAGTTCTTTTTTTTTTTGGTACCAGGGATGGAACTCAGGACCTTGCACGTCTGAGGCAGGCAGCAGAACCACTGAGCTAAACCTCCAGCCCTAAAAAATGTTCTTTTAAGAAAACTCAATTTTCTTGCAAATAAAAGAAATAATTCAATACTAAAAATTTTATAGAGATTGAATCAATTTTTAAATAAACAAAAATTAATAAATTTAAAGTATGTTCCATTAAACTAAAAACAATGAAAAACATCAATTGAAGGACTGATCAGTAGGGGAAAAAAACAAACAAATGAGGGACCTCAATTACAGAAAACAGGGGAAAAAGCGTGAACATGAAAAAATAATACAGGAAGGTTATACAGCAGTAGAGAATAAGTATTTCATTTTGGGGTGCTTAAAAGGCTCTGGAAAAACACAAAAGAGTTGAAAGATTATTCAAAGAAATAATAACAGAAAATTTTGAAAAGTGGAGAAAGGTACAGTGTATCAGAAATCAAAAGGTCACTTTTCAGATTCAACTTAACCAAGTCTACCCCAATTCATTTCAGAATCATTCTAAGGAAAAACAACAGGAGAATATGGTTAAGACAAGAGAGAAGAAAAAACACATAGATAAAGGCTGTCCTAATTTCCCTGAGAGCACATTTCCCAGCACAAAGCTTACAAGCCAACTGAGAGGAGAGTGACAAAAGATTTGCACTGTAGGAAAGGCAAAAATTGCAACCAGGAATATGGTGCCCAGAAAATCTATCCTTCAAAAAGAAAGACATAAAGACATTGCTGAGAGAGGTCACTATGGTGAAGCTGAGTAAAGAGCCTAAGAAGAGTCTGCAACAGCTCTTCAAAGGCAGCCAGTTTGCTCTCTGCTGGGATTTTATTTCTCTTGTGACCTACCTGGGATTTAAAAGAGGTGCAGATCCTGGAATGACTGTGCCAAAAGTTTTGAGTGTTCTATAAAACCAGAAGTTGGCTCAGAAAAGTGGCAATTGTAGTGACAACAACTGAGGCACTGAGGCAGTCACCTGTGCCTGACTCCCAGCCCAATTCCTGTGCCCACGCAACACTGGCTGCCCTGACCATGCAAGTAACTTTTCTTCTAAAGAAAATATTATGGAGGGGCTTCCAGGCCACCATTCATCCCACCACTCCTGGCCCAGAGGTAGAGGCTTCTGAGCCACCATCACACGCTCCCAGCTCAGAGGAGTTGAGAGGAGCAGGCACCAACAGCACCCCCCTCCCTGGGTCAAAATGAGAAGACACATAAATAAGTCTCAAAACCAGACTTCCAGATCACCCACAGCAACCCCAAAAGGAAATGAGATGGAAAACTCTGATACTCAATCACCTGGAATCCCTGAACTGGCAACAAAAGAGGATCTGGAAAAAATGAAATCAGAAATAATTTCTCAGGTAACAGTAGAGATT
>NW_004624864.1:2043189-2075272 GCF_000247695.1 Heterocephalus glaber | reverse complement strand
ACACGGATGACATGGTCTAATAACATATTTCTCAGATTGTGTTTCCATCGTGTCTTATGACTGTATTGAAATTTAAATTAGGGAGAAGTTTGGCTTATGTGAAGTCGGCTAAGTAACTGGAGTTTTTTTTCCAGGTCGTTATTTGTTTAATGTTGATTTGGGGGATCTTTCTGAAACAAATCACATCCTCTGGTGTCTTGCTGGTGCTAGAGATGCTTTTTTAAGTTATATGGGAAAATGTTTAAGTGCTTTTCAGTTTTTTTTTTTATTGAGTTCCACTGTATTTGAATATTATTATAGATTTTTGCCCTTGCATTTTTCTTCTTTGAGTGGTTTTAATTTTTTTGTATGTGTGTGTGTTTGATAATAAAGTTATTTTTTAAAAAGAAGTAAAAGCAGCAAATATGCAGATGAAAAAATGTTCAGCATCACTGGTCATTGGAGAGATGCAAATGAAAACAATGCTGAGATTACACCTCACTCCAGAAAGAATGGCTGCTATCAAAGAATCAATCAATAACAAATGCAGCTGGGGTTGTGGGGAGAAAGGAACCCTTCTCCATTGGTGGTGGGAGTGCAGACTGGTGCAGCTACTGTAGAAATCCGTATGGAGATACCTCAAAGAACTAGGGCTGGAAGTCCCATTTGACCCAGCTATTCCCCTTCTGGGTTTCTTTCCAAAAGAATTAAAAGAATCATACCACAGTGATATATGTGCACCCATGTTTATAGTGGCACAGTTCATAATAGCTAAAGTTTGGAAACAGACCAAGTGTCCATCAACTGGAAACTGGATAAAGATGTGCTTTTTTTAATAAAATCGAGTACTACTCAATCAGAAAGAATGAGAAACTAGAGACATTTATAGCTAAATGGATGCATATTGAGGCCATACTCTTAACTAAAGTAAATAGGATACACGTGTAAATACTGAATAGTTTCTCTTGTGTGAGAAACTGAAAGTGTAAATAAGGATTAAAACAATTTAAATGAATAATTGATAATATGAAATAGGAAGAAAAGGTTCTTTGGGATAGAGGAAGTGGGAGGGGAATGGGAAAGGAAAAATTATGAGAAAAAAATGGAAACAAAGTCTGTGTAAATAGGGAAGGGTGGAGGGGGTGAAGGGTGCAGAGGTAATGGGGAAAAAATAAAAACCATGATACATCATGTACAGGTACAAGCACCCAATGATAAATGTGAATGTATCATATACCTAAAATGTACCAGTAAAAGAATTTAAGAAAAAAAATTTGCTAGGTGAACAGAGTTGGGCTGGAGAGAGCAGGGAGAAGGAGGGATAGGGAAGGTTAGTGAGTTGTTACTAAGTCATTGTGAGGATGGAAACGCCTGTGTGTATTACAGAGTAGGATGATAATCACTAGCAATTATATACTGTAGTCTTCAGGTAGGTAGAAGAAAAGCAGAGTTCACTGTACACAATAAATATTTGAAGAAACATACTTGTTTATCTTCAAGTACTACAAAGTTATTAATATAACCATGTATCTCAAAATAACTCTGTAATATTTAAAATACATAAGTCTTCATTTATCAGGGTGAAATACATTTAATTAAAACATGTAGCCATGTTGGTCCCTGCAGACAGCTTAATGTCTTCTTCCCTAAGAGTCTGGGATGAGGAGCTGTATGTATCCTCAGGGGGAAATCTCCAGAGATCACAGTGGCTCATAATTGTCTCCAAATCTTCATGTAGAAGCCTCTGGGAACCTGACTCCAGCTGACAGCAGTTGAGAATGGATGTGTTGCTGCCTTTGCTATTGGATGTCACTGACCCATCTGAGAGAAAGTCCATGTCACCAGTTCAGGACAGATTCTCACCTGAGGACTGGCTGGGAGCCTGCAGCTGCAGCCAGGGAAATCTATGAAAGGGAAGTGACATGGAGGGACTTTTAAAGGATGAACTGTTGGAGAGGAGATTTAAAGATCTCTCGTTATTTACAGACACACTTCTGTGAAAGAAGTAATCACAATGTTTATTTTACAGATAAAAAAGACGTCATTTTTCCAGTAACACAGAAGGAACTCATGGTACCTGTGCATCATGATCCATGTGAATATCCTCTTTTCCATTTTTCCAACCTTGCCTTAGGGACATTGGAAAGGGTGACTACTGTCTGAGACAAAGGAGCTCCTCTTCTAGAACATCAGCAATGTTCAGGGAATATTTCTATGATCGCAGAGCAGTATTCTGTACTGACTGCTGTTCCTCCCTTAGCAAACAGGTAAACTTCTACATGCCACAAACATTTTAGTCGCAAATGTAATTTATGCAATGTGTCCTAACTCTACATATGATACATTATTAAACAATAAAGATGTTTTCTAAATATTGCTTAAATGTTGAATGAGGCAGTGGTATAAATGGCTTTCATAGAGACTTTGGTCATTCATAAGTCAAATAATTTTTCTTTGCCATAAAATATGAACAAAAATGAAGACCGATGATGCTTTGAGTGGATACTGACATTATCTGTCTTGCCATATATTTGTATCTCACCTGGAGTTTCAAAAAAGCACAAACATAAACTCAGTATAGTGAACTGATACTTCTTTAATTTGCAAAAGGTGCCTAGCTGAATTAGTAAAATCCTGAATGCTCATTCTTGGTAGGTTTCTTTCACTCTTGAATCTCAAGTTACCTATTACTTATATAATCTTGCAGGATAACATAAATTCCCAGTTCTGCTGTTTATTCATGGATATGTAACCATATTATATGTAATACATCCACACTGTTTCCATACAAATTGCTTACCAAATGTTGTAAAACATAGTATATGTTAAAAGTAGACATGTGTGACAAATTTGATGAAATAATATCTTCATTGAGATGGTTGATAAATGTAATTTGAAAAAAGCTGAGAAAAACAAGATGATAGGAAATAATAATTTCCTTCCAAAGATTGCAATATAAATTTACAAATATTAAATGCTCTTTCCACACAGAAAGAGACTCAAATAAAAATTTTAAGTCCTAGCTCTCTGTAAATTTGCTATATGATGACAGTAATGACTGAAAGACTGAGTTTAAGAACAAAAGATATTTGTCTCAAACTGAAATATGGATTTCAAGGAAGAAATTTTGACAAAGCCTGTCCCACGTGGAGTTCCAGCAGCCACAATCACATCCATGGAGTAGAACGAGACCCTGAAGTCCTGGTGAACACAGAAAATCAAAGAGTCCTCTGTGGGGAGAAAGGTAACTGGGGAGGGAAACTAAAGACTTCCAGGTCACCTGCAACCAGAGCCCTCAGTGTTACAGACCTGATTAACAACTTCTTCAAAACCATTATTCCATCCTAATAATAACATGAGAGCTGCCATTTATCAGGATTAGCTTTACACCCACCATTTTACTGTCCTTTAGTTACTTTTTAATTCTCATAGTAATGCCTGAAAGTCAGTGTCCTTGCTCCGTTTATTATCCAGATGCCAATGTTATGTTCACTGTGGTTCCTGGAGGGCTAAAAACTGCTGGATGGTCAATGTGTGGTCTGACCTGTGTCCCTTCAGATCCTAAATTCTGTGCTCTGCTGCATCTGCTGTTCCTCCTTCCCTGGAATCCCCTGAGCCAGGGTGCATGCTCCACCCTGGTGACCTCAGCACAGCCCTGTACCTAGAGAGAAGCCATGAGGGTCAGGAGTTAAACTCCTCTTCAACTTGAGCAAAAGATGATGCTGTTAACAACATCAATGTCAACATTTATAGATGTGCTCATGGTAACAAGTAGGAGATAGTGCAGAAAAATTTCCAGGTTCATTCAGAACTTAACTGCCTGAGACATTTTGTCATTGAAGAATTGATCATTTCATGTTTTTTATGTTTTGGTTAGATTTATCTCCAGATGAAGTTCACACATAACCTATAAGTTAGTTCACTATAAAAACTGAACACTGAGTTTGAAAGAAAGGAGAAAATGACTTATTATGAATTCAGTTAATTTCAGTTTGACTTCAATCACTTAGGAACCCATCAGCATAGGTCACAGTTCACTGTGTGTGTGGAGTAGAGACTGCCATTCCACATCTGTGCAGCTGTGGATGAGTGACCCAAGCTCTGTGATTCATAATTTACGTGAGAGACACAACAAATCCAAACCACACATCACTGGAGGGAGATAGTGGATGTACATCTAAAGTGGAGGGATGATTTTATGCAGGAGAACAACTTGAAAGTGTCAGATTTTACTGTGTTCAGGGGGAGTGAATCTGCTGACAGACTCATCCAAAGAATTTTTGATCAAGCTACTGTATTAAACCATCTGTATTTTATTTTACATATTTAAACATTTTGAGATGACATAGATGATCCATTAAATTTTTAAGATTTTAAAGTCTGTAAAATGACATACAATTAATAGAATGAGCTACATTTTCAAGAAATTACTTCTGGAGAATCTTCATTTACAAATCCATCTAACATTACACACTACATATGGTGCATTTACCTTCTGATTTCAGTTCAGTTTCTTTAGTTTCTTTATTTTTCTGTACCTTCTTTCCCTTTGCTACAGCACATGTAGAGGTTCTGGACAGCACTGTTGGAGAACAGGACACAGATGACCGAGTTCCTCCTCCTGGGACTGACTGACGACCCACACCTGCGGGTTCCCCTCTTCATCACCTTCCTCCTCATCTACACCATCACTGGGGCTGGGAACCTGGGGATGATCCTGATGATCCTCCTGGACCCTCGTCTGCACACTCCCATGTACTTTTTCCTGGGTAACCTGTCTCTTGTGGACTTTTGCTCCTCCTCAGCTGTCACTCCCTCAGTCATGGCAGGGCTCCTGACAGGAAACAAGGTCATTTCCTACAATGCCTGTGCTGCTCAGATGTTCCTGTTTGCAGCCCTCATTTGTGTAGAAAACTATCTCTTGACTACAATGGCCTATGACCGCTATGCAGTAGTGTGCAAACCCCTGCACTACACCACCACCATGACCACAAATGTGTGTGTAGGTCTCCTCATAGGCTGATATGTCAGCTCATTCCTGAATGCCTGCATTCATGTTGCCAACATTTTCAGCCTTTCCTTTTGCAGCTCCAATGTGGTCCATCACTTTTTCTGTGATGGTCCAGCAGTCGTGGCTCTCTCTTGCTCTGACAAAAAAGTTACTGAGCTGGTTCTTGTTTATCTTACAAGCTTTCATATCTGTTTTGCTATCCTGATTATCACAACATCCTACATCTTCATTTTTGGCACCATTCTAAGAATGCGCTCAGTTGCAGGACATCGCAAGGCTCTGTCCACCTGTGCCTCCCACTTCACTGCTGTCTCCATCTTCTATGGTACTACAATATCCATGTACCTGCAGCCCAGCTCCAGTCACTCCATGGACACTGAAAAAATTGCCTCTGTGTTCTACACCATGGTGATCCCCATGCTGAACCCTATGGTCTACAGCCTGAGGAGCAAGGAGGTCAAGAGTGCATTCTTAAAGGTCAAGAGTGCAGTCAGTTTTTGGAGGCCCAGTCAGGAGTAGGATTTTGACTGTAAGTTTGTGAGATGAACCATCTCTGGGTTTCTTTCTTTCAGCTTTCCTCTAGGTATTGTGTTACATTTTGAGGCCTATGTTGAAATTAAATTATTGAAATGATTCTTTCACTTGTGGAAAAGTCGATGAACATGATAAAAGCTACTATGTCCAGAAATAAATAGAGAGTGACAATGCTTATGATATCCCCATGTCTGCAGCCTAAAAGAACCTTAAGGATATTGATGTGTGCATGCATTACATAGGTGTTCTTTTTTGTACCTCATGGAAATGGAAATGTGTGTATCATGGGCTCAAAGATGCCCATAAGTACAAGCAACGTCCATGGGGGTCTCATGATGACAAACAAAAGTGGATGTGGTAGGTTTCATCAGACTCGAATAGAATATGTTATTGGTGGCAGTTAATTTTATGACTTCATTTGGCTGAATAATGAGATACTCAGGTAACCAGGAAACATTTTTAACTTTTTCTGTGTGTGTCTCTGTGAGTGTTTGCAAAGAGTCTGGTATTTAATGTAGTTGATCATTAAGGAAGTCTATGCTCTTCATTGTTGGAAATAGCACAAAAAGTCAAGAGAGAGCAAGTTTCTCTTTCTCTCTCTCTCTCTCTTTCTCTGTCTTTCTCTCTCTCTCTCTCCACCCCTCACCTTTAGAGGATTTCCCTTCTGACACTCTCAGACACCAGGGAATGACCTGTACCACTTCTTGGTCTCCAGTCTCCCACACTCACACCAGGCCCCTCCCATCCTCTCTCCCAGGCCTTCATGTCAGACTCAGTGAGCCCCTGCCAGCCTTGACATAGGATTGCTGAGGGAGCTTCCTGGGACTTCACCCCTCCCTGGCATACATCACAGTGCCTCCAACACACGTCCTCCTCCGAGTTTATACCTGTTATGTTAATTCTGATTCACTTGACAACCACAAATAAAATATTACTCTTTAAAAGTTTAATATTTGATTTAGGTAATAGTATACAATTTTGACTAAGATTTCTTCAATTTTTTATGATATTCTTAGAGTCTTAATTTGAGAAAACAGCTTATATATTAAGAATGAAAGATTTTTTTGGAATTTAATGAACAATAACTAAATCTTACATCTGATGTGAATTAATATTTATTTTTGATATCATCATTCTGAACATCCAACATGATCATATTTTCAAAAGGATAAAAGAGAACAAGAAAATGCAGAAAATACAGCCATCTTTTTAATTGATTCATATATCACATTCAGATTAAGAATTCAACCTAAAAGCTAATAATATTGCCCATTTTATTTTCCATAAGATCTTCAAACTGTAATGTTTACTATTCATTTCTACTACTTTTGTTAATTCTCCCTTTAGTTGATTCTCCTGTTTTTCCCCTCTTCTTTTCCACTGATTTTCTTGCTGTTTCTTCACATCAAGCAAGTTCGTGCCTCAGGACCTTTGATCTTGCTGTGACCAGTGTGGTTGTTCTCTCTCCACTCAGAACCCTGACTCTGTGGACCCTGTCCTGGAGCCCTTCCCTGACCACCTTCTTCAGCTGCTCAGTGTCCTGTCACCAAGCTCACTGTCTCCCCCTCCTCAGTTATTCTCTGCACTTGTTATCAACCATTTTCTGAATTTGAGGTGAAGCAGCCCAAATACACAGAACAAATATTTAACCATGACATTTTCCTCTACCAAGAAAGGACTGATAACCTTGGGAAAGCAGAACCCACATGCCAGCACTTACAGATTAGCTTAGAATTGTCCCAGGGCCAGGAAGACACTAGCACATGATGGGAGGCACAGCTCTGGTCTGCACACACACTAGCTGCTTCGTGTGCTTCAGTGGGCTCCTGAAACTGCCTGTCCTTACAACTGTGATATTGAGGAACAACCAGGTTTAGTGTCAGCCTGGCTGTCCCAGAGACTGCCTGTACCCACACTACCATTACTCAGAGTTTATAGTGTAAAGCAAGATGCCATTCTCTGGCAGTAGATTAGGGTCATGTCAGGGTTTGTCCCTGGATGTTCCCCAAAGCCTCCTGTGGTCATGGGCTTTTTCAGAGGTGACTTGATCTAGAGTGTGTGACACTGGAATTGATTCATGATGTGATGCTGGGCTCAAGGGCAATTGGATGAAGAGTGGAGTGCTACCAACCCTAAGTAGTCTGGATAAGGTAAAAGAGGCATAAGGGTGCTGTTAAATTCCTGTTGTTTTCACTCTCTTCCACTCCATGAAGTGTTGCCCCTCCTTTATGTCCCACCCTGCCTTGGAGCCAGCCAGTTATGGACTGAAACCTCTAAAACTGTGAGCTAAATAAACCTTTCTTCCTTTAGCTTTGGATGTTGGCTATTTTGTCTAAGTAACAAGGGAAAGATAACTAAGACAGATTGTAAGCTCCGAACTTTGAAACGAATCTAGCCACCAGCTCATGAAAACATGTGACAGGCTGATGTAAAACACAGCACCATGGGGCCTGCCTGTGGACAGAGGATCTGAAAGAGCCACAGGGCTGAGACCCATGCCCCATGTTTCTCAGACATCTCTTCCAGCCAGTACAACCTGTGGCTGTTAGCATTGGTCTTGGACTGAAGTCCAACTCAACAATAGAGAGTCAACAGCAGTGTGAACCTTTGTTCCTTCTCAATGCTGTGCTCATATTGGCAGACTGTGGGGTTTGAGTGGGCCACAGAATTTCAATGGTGGTAGCCAAGACTTTGGCCCAAATGCTTAAGTCAGTGCATCCATGCTGACTCTTCTAGGACCCAGGTAGAATGCTGAACAACCTTAACACCATAAGCTGATGAGTATGGACAGTGACTTTGTAGCTACCTTATACTTACTGAAAGGCTTGTCAGCATGGGGTATTCTTTCCAGGCAGTCCCCTCATCATGCTAAAAATGACACCAAATGTGAGTTGGGAAAAATCTGTTCTTGGCTTGCCTTCTACTTCTATAACAGTGAAAACACAGCAATAGCACACCTCTAGCATAACAGAAGTCAGACGAGGTCCAGTGCTGAAATGTGGAAAATGACACAGGCCCAGAGAAAATAAGCAGCTTAGAATTTCTAGATAGACAGGACATGACTCAAATCAGATTTGGAAGACTGTAATAAATACTCCATCAATGTCCATATATTCCTCAAATTGAAAGATATACCAGTGAATAAGAAAAAAGTATGAGACTATAATAAATTCCCTGACATTAGTAATTATAGGAACAAATTCAAAATGCTGTAATACTGTAAACATTTTATAAATTCTGCTCATATCTTTACATGAAGCCTGGAAAAATTAAAAATAATGCTGACTACATTACTATTTTACAAGATGGACAATACTGAAATGAGTAGTAAGAGATACCAAGAATATAAAATGAGAAGGAATGGAGTGCTAGTGTAGAGCTTTCATATCCAAAGTTTTCTGAAATTCTACTCTGTTCTTAACTTTCACAATAATCATGAGTGCTATCATTTCAAAACAACTTGTTATAAGTAAAAGTAGGTTTTCATAAGCTTTGCAGTATATAGAAATAAAACATTTATAATAGAAAAACCAAATATAATAGGCAAAGAATCAAGGCACACACAGATTTATTATTTATTTATAACAAATCATTAAACTAAGGTGGGAAATAAGAAAAAATAATATAAAATGAGAAAACAAGTTACAAAATGACTGTAGTAATACACTCCCTGTCAAGAACTAACATGAAAATAAGTACAATAAATTCTTCAAATACAATGCACAAAATGATTGGATTTTTTAAAAATATCCAAGTACATCTTGTTAAACTGAAATTTTCTTCAATCTGAAGAACACACACACACTGAAAGACATGCTTTGCAAATAGAATCCAAAACACCTGGAGAGCCATCCTTATGTCAGTTAAAACAGAACAACATTACCTTGATACCAAAATGAAATAAGGATACACAAATTAGTGAACAAAAGCTTGATATTCTTGAGAACATAGCTGGAAAATTTCTCAGCAAAATTCTGAAAAGCCTAACCTAGAAGCACATTCGTGAGTTTATTCAGGAAGACAAAGTGAGATTTGTCCCAGGGATGAAAGGATTATTGCTCAGCACATGCAAATTAATAGCACATACACCAATTCAACAAATCAAAAGAAAAACACCTGAATGACAATGAGAGATGGGGAGGAGTCAGAGAGGGAGAGAAACAGAGGCAGGAGGAGAAGCACAGAGAGGGAGAAACAGAAAGGGAGAGAGAGAGACTTAAAGCTACAGAAATAAACAAACTGTTGGTACTAATACAGTATTTCAGCAAAACTGCAGGATGAAAACCCAGCATAAAAATAAAGATAACATTGGCTGATTCCAATATCAAATTGTCTGAAATAGAAGCCAAGAAAGTGGTTTCATCCAGCATGAATACAAAAAATACTCTGCCTTGCCTAGGAAACAACTAACAGATTGCAGACCTGGAGAAGGAGAGAAAATATCTGAAAACTATACTATTTAAAAGGAATTAATCTCCAGAATATACACGGACTTCAAAACAGTCAATAACAAAAACAAGAAGTCTGATTAGTGGTAATGAACAAACTAAGTACACATTCCTCAAAACAAAATATACAATGGATCAATGATATATTAAAAATGCTCAGTTTCACTGAGGAAAATCAAATCCAAACCACATATAGACATCTCCTCAGGTCAGCAGGAATGGCTTTATCAAAAAGTCTAAAAAGAGAGTGACAAGAGTGTGGAGAAAGGGGAGTCTTGCACACTGTTGGTTGGAATGCAAATGGATACAAAAATTATGGAAATCAAAATCATATTCCTCAAAAAATTAAGAATAGGACTACCACATGATCCTCTGTCCCACTACCAAGTACAGATTCAAAGAAAAGAAATCAGTATGCCAAAAGTGATTCCATAGTCCTTGTACTGAGAAATGGAAACAAACTATGTGTCCATCCTGAATGGATCAAGCAAATGTGGTGTGTGCACTGTGGAGCACTAGTCATTTGTGGAATCCTGTCACATGGGACAATGCGGATGAAACCAGAAGTCACTATATAAAGTAAATAAACTCAATTAGAAAAACAATTAAAGGATAATCTCACTTATCCAGGAATCTAATGAAGTCAATGCCTGTAGGGAACAGGGAAAGGGGATGTTACTAGGACCTCTGCAGTGAGTCCTAGTCTCCTGCAACCCATGGCAGCACAAGGTGAATTAATTTATATAGGAAATGTAGAAAAATGACACTTTGAGAAGAAGCTGAGCTTTGGGTCTGAACCGTGCTGCTCTGGGTGGCAAAGATGAAAGCCCCCAGTTTACCGCACCTTTTATTCAGTACATCAGGACAAAAAGATGTGATAAATGACTCAGGACAGAGAGTTAAGTACATCAGAGGTTAAACAAAGTGTAACAATCCAAGAACAATGAGGAACTGAGTAGATGAAGATTTTGTTCCTCCCAGGATGTCTTCAGCTGATGTAATCTTGTCCTGGAGCATCACAGCATCACTGGACCTTTGAGGTCTCAGTTGTGAGTGAAGGTCAAAATGGAATTATGTCTCAAAATCCCATAGCTGGCCTGTAGGCAGGAGAACTAGGATTTTTCCCTAATATTGTATAGCATTGCTCCTGACATATCTCCCTTTCTTTTTATTTTATGTGAGGGTGTTTTTAGGAAAAGTGAGCACACCCAACAATGGCTTGTCCCTATATTTTGTGAGGATCTATAGTGTGTTTGACTGGCTTAGCTGTCTACAATAATCATAATTTCTCTTAATTGGGGCTGTAAAAGGATTAAAACTCTAATAATTTTTTAAGCAATGTTGGCTAAAAAGCTTTAAACTTTTGTTAAACTCAAATAAATATTATCTTCTGTTATACTTTTCTACTGGGTGTTTAAGACCAAGTTACAGTGAGACCTGTATTAAATAAAATCAACCTCTTGATATCTAACAAGGCCAATTAAGTCTCCACATGCACTGTCTTGGAACCATTCATAGAGCCTCTTAACTCCTCTGTCAGTGTCAGCCATCAGGATATGTCATGGACTTGCTTGACCATGTTGCTTTCTGCAAAAGCATGGAAGATTTTTTTCCTCCAGGTACAAGTCCTCTGGCACACTTTTTGTTGGATCTTACTGTTTTGATGTTAGCAACCTCCCTGCTCAGGAGTTTGAGTAACTCCCAAAAGATGCAGGACCTTGGAGAAGATTCCCTCATGACCTGAATGTTTTTGTTGTTATTGTTGTTGACCTTGTAGGGCCAGGGCCACAATATTGGCTGCCTTCTTAGCCCAGATACCTTTTTAGTTTTTGTCTCT
Organism: Heterocephalus glaber; assembly: GCF_000247695.1. Next base: position 2,063,463 of record NW_004624864.1, on the reverse strand, counting down.
AAACTTTGGTTGTTGAACCAAAAGAGAAGATCAATAACATTAGCATTATAAGAGGAGTAGTGAACTCAACTATTATAATTCTACCTGGATATTAAGCATTTTGGAATAAAAATATAGTTAAAAGTCTGTTATTATTGCCAGTTATGGTTGTTCTTGTGGTTGAATCCCTAAGTAGCTATCTTTTTATAGGATGTCATCTAAGGAAAATAAATCAGCCTACAAGTGTGCTTATTATCATAGGTGGCTGGAGCATAAGAGAAAGGCAAATATCTGAATCAAAAGGCTATTATCATAAACAATATGTTGGAAGACCCATACAATTAGAGGGCATGAATACACTTTGCACACCAGAAAAGGAGCAGTCATAAATATCACAATTATATAAAACCTTTTGTTCTTCAGTGTAGTTTGATACCAAAAGCATCTTTCTAATAACACTCTTTCGTTTGTGCCACAGAAATTAATCTTTTGAAGATGACCAATCTAGACATATCACAATAACATTTTTAGCACTTAACCAATGTAAACATGTTATAATAACATATTTAGAACTTAAATTTCAATGATAACCAATATAATCAATTTATAATAACATATTGAGACAATATTTATTGTGATATCTCCCATAAGATTAGGAAAATTATTAGCAGATCTGTTTAGTGAATTAAGAACAGAATAATTATTTTCTATGTGGCCACTTCTTTATTCACCAAAGGGAGTACCCATGTCCTCTGTTTACTTTGACAAACAAATAATAAAAATATATATTTTTTTATTTTTACAACTACTTATTGGAATTTGTTTATTGCAAGTAAGCAACAATACACATTACTTTTGTAAAATAAATCATGATGGCATTTTGATGAGTTAGCAATCTGGGGGAAGGGCATGCCTTTATTTTTTTATTTTTTATTTTTTTGGTACTGGGGGTCAAACTTGGGTCCTTGGGCTTGCAGGGCAGGTGGCAGAACCACTGAGATAAATTCCCAGCCATGCCATTAACTTAATAACATTTATCTGTAAGCCAATTTAATAATAAGTGAATATCTTTTAAGGAAAAAAATAATTCTTTTCAAAAGGTGAAAAAGAAAAGACAGGAAAAAAATTTGAGCTCAACTGTACAAATGGACAAACACAATAGACAAACATATAAAACAATTTATAAAACTAGAGTCCACTCAAATATATTTGCCCACATTGAATTATAATATCCCTTTTATTATATTTAGGTTTATAATTGTATATGACTGGCCAAAACTTTTGTAGTCAATTAACAGAGATCTCTTGAGATTAGAATCAAAAGGAATGCAAGTGCTTTTATACTTGTAAATGTAAAAAGAACATTTTGAAGTTGTCCCCCCCTTTTTTTAGTTTTTACCATCAATCTATAATTATTCTCCCTCTGGGGGCATCAGCTCAGTCCTGGACCCTGCTGTGGATTTGTTGGTCGTTGCTGGTGAGGTGGGTCACTCAGGCGCTACTGGCTCATCACTCTCAGCAGGGGTGCTATCCCTGGTCTCCGAGATGTTGGCGGTTCCACCAGCATGACCCATGATGACACGTTTTGGGTGGGCAGCCACAAGGTTTCATCCTTATCTATCAGGACACAGGCAAAATCTCTCCCCCAAGTTATTAAGGCAGGAGCAATTTTTTGACATATTGCCTTTTGTAATCTTAAAAGCAAGTTCAATAATTTAGGTTCTAAGGTAGAGGGGACCATAGCTCCTTCCAGTCTCCGAGTCAAACAAACTGCATAAGAGGAATTACTTAAAATATTAAGAGGTTGGGAGGGAAGGTTTTTGATCACAAATAAAATAGCTAGCAACTCTGGCCTCTGAGCAGAGAGACCAGGTGTAGGCAACACATAACTAAAGGAAGAGCTCCAAACTGCTGCTTGGCCCTGAGAGGAGCCATCAGTGAAATAGGTTGAGGTACCTTGCAATGGCTGAAATTGAGTAACCTTGGGGAGAATAAATTCATGTTGTGCAAAAAACTGAAACAGTGATCACTAGAATGATAATTATCTATCTGTCCAATGAAATCTGCAAAGGCTACTTGGCAATACAAAGCAGTTTGTAGCAGCATCTGCATTTGAGCCTTATCAATTGGGATAATGATGAAATGAGGGTCAGCACCAAATAACTGTCAGGTACAATTATGTCCCAAGAAAACTATTTTTGCAATTTGCTCTAGATATAATTGTAGAGATTTCACTAACTGGTTAGACAAAAACCACCATTCCATGGGAAAGACCTGGTTCTCATACCACTGTCCTATTAAACCTGTAGGTGAATGAGGGGTGCTAAGCACAAACAAATGAACTGGATAGTTAAGAGTTGATAAGAAAAACCTGCCAGGTATGTATGCTTTGTTCTATTAATTGTAACTCCTTTTGTGCCTCTGGAGTTAATCTTTGAGGGGAATTAAGATCCAAATCTCCCTGTGATATTTCATATAAATTCAGCAATTGAAAACCTGCTATCCCTATTTTAGGCCTAATCCAATAAAAGGCAAATTGAGGTTGGTCAGTCAGCCACAAAGAAATGTTGAAAAAGCAGTCTTTTAAATCTATAAGTGGCCACATCTGGGGAATTGCCACTGGGTCTGGTAAGCCAGGTCGCAAAGCCTTCATGGGAATGAGGCTGGCATTAACTGCCCATAAGTCCTGAGGCCAATGCCATTTCCCTGACCAAGGGCTCATGGATGGTTTTAAATGCCCTTTGTTAAGTTGTTCTAATATAGGTTGCTCTAAAATGGTTAGTTTCTCATGTGTTAGGGGCCATTGATTAACCCAAATGGAGTCATTCAATTTCCATTGTAATGGCAAAGCTGCCTTGGGCAGAGAAATTTCTTCAATAGCCCCAACTAAAAATTTTTTATCATATCCAATTCTAAGGTGATTATTCTTCTGTTGCAGTTCTATAGGCTGCTTTCCACCCTGAAGTTGCTTGCCTAATCCTATTTCTTGTTCTTATCCCATTTTAGACATCATGTGTTGACCCAGTGAGGTTTCAGGGGGCAAAGTAGTCACTACAAATGACTCTCTATTCTTCCGATAAATCTCTGCCCCATAAATTTACAGGTATGGGAGCTATGTAAGGACAAATATGTCTCAATTGACCATCAGGCCCTTCATGAGGCAGGGGAATGGAGCTTTGCAAAACTTGTTTGGGGGTGCCAACCCCTACCAGAGATGTTTTAGTTGGTTTTTCCCCCAAGATGATGGCCAAAACATGTGCCAATCATGGACACATCTGCACCCATGTCTAACAGCCCTGTAAAGAATTTGCCATTCAATTTAATTTTGTATATTGTGCAGTTTTTGGAAATCTCTTGGGTGAAATAAAGCTCTTCCAGAGGAATTTCTGGCTGAGGATCTTCTCGGGAATTTTTAAAGCTAACATTATTTAATTTTGGTTTAGGCAAAAGCAACAATTGTGCAATATAATCTCCTTGTTCTAGTACCCAAAGTCCTGTGGCGCTAACAGGAACACACAATTCAGAGTTACAATCAGAATCAACAATAGCCAGAATAACAGTAATGTCTTTCAAAGTTAGAGAGAATTTTCCCAGTATCAAACCAAATGTTCCAGGGGGTGGGTGTCCATGAATTCCTGTGGGGACAGATACCAGAGTCTCACCTCCTAGCAGGTGAACTCTCTGAGCAGCAGGAAGATCTACTCCTGAGCTCCCGAGTGTTTCCCTGACAAGGAAGAAATGTCCCTCTGGACACCATACCATCTGATTTTGTACTTGTGCATGGGTCTGAACCGGGTACCACTCACTCAGGGGGACTGGAGCCCCCTGGCCCTGATCTCCTGTAGTTTCCTGGGCCCAATTCCCATTTTCCTGGCAGCAGTGTGCCATCTTTATCATATTAGAGTGGCAGTCTTTAGCCCAGTGAATGCCTTTTTGACAGCAAGGGTAAGGGCCAGGTGGTAACTTATTTTCCTTGGATGCCTGACCTAAGGGCTCTGGGTCAGCTTGTAAAGCCACTGTCATTTTGCAGTTTTTTCTGAGATGCCCTGATTTTCCACAATTAAAACATTTTGAATCGCTGTGTGTATCATGTAAATGTTGGGAGATGGCTTGAGCCATCAGAGCCAAATTCTATAAAGGAGACCCAATATTTTGGCATGCCTTAATATATGTTCCAAGATCTTTAGAGGAACAAACAAGATTTATTGCCTATTTGCAATCCATATTAGTGTTTTCTTTTTTTTTTTCCCTTAAATTCATTTATTGATACATTTTAGGTTCACAATACTTTTACATTTATCGTTGAGTGCTTGTACTTGTACATGATGTATCTTGGTTTTCACTTTTTTCCCCCATTACCTGTGTGCCCCACACCCCCTCCACTCTTCCCTATTTACATAGAGTTGATTTCCAGTTTTTTATTTTCTCATAATTTTTCCTTTCCCTTCTTTCCTTTCCCCTTTTCCTCCCACCATCCCTACCCCTTTGGACCTTTTCTTCCTATTTCACAGTATCAATTATTCATTATTCATCCTTTTAATCCTTATTTACACTTTCAGTTTCTCACACTAGAGAAACTATTCAGTATCTGCAAATGTGTGTTCTATTTATTTCACTTAAGAGGATGCCCTCAATATGCATCCATTTAGCTATAAATGTCCGTAGTTTCTCATTCTTTGTGGCTGAGTAGTACTCCATTTTATTAAAAAAAAAATCTTCTTTATCCAGTTCCCAGTTGGTGGGTACTTGGGCTGTTTCCAAGCTTTAGCTATTACAAACTGTGCCTCTATGAACATGGGTGCACATATGTCTCTGTGGTATGATTTTTTTCATTCTTTTGGAAAGATACCCAGCAGGGGAATAGCTGGGTCAAATGGGACCTCTAGCCCTAGTTCTTTGAGGTATCTCCATACAGATTTCCACAGTGGTTGCACCAGTCTACACTCCCACCAGCAGTGGAGAAGGGTTCCTCTTTCCCCACAGCCCCACCAGCATTTGTTATTGGTTGATTTCATAATAGCAGCCATTCTTTGTGGAGTGAGGTGAAATCTCAGCTTTGTTTTCATTTGCATCTCTTTAATAACCAGTGATGTTGAACATTTTTTCATATATTTATTTGCTGTTTTTACTTCTTTGTCTGAGAAATGTCTGTTCATTTCAGATGCCCATTTTTGAATTGGGTCTTTGAATTTGGGGGGGGTCAGATTTTTTCAATTCTTTATATATTCTAGATAGTAGTCCTTTGACTGAGGTACAGCTGCTAAAAATTTTTTCCCACATTGTAGGTTGTCTGTTAGCTCTGTTGGTGGTTTCTCTTGCAGTTCAGAAGCTTTTTAATAAGATGAAATCCCAGTTGTTGATTCTTTCCATATTAGCATTTTCGTAGGCTAGCTGTAAAATCAGGATGTCTGCTGCCTGGGAATTAGAAATCTGTCTCCTAACAGTTTGTTGTAATCTCGCTACAAATTCTGTGTAAGTTTCCAACAGCCCTTGAATGATTTGAGTGAAAGATTTTGTCAGCCCACCATCAACTGGCATAGAAGCCCAAGCCCTCCACAAGAGGTCTTCTGATGAAGGAGTAACACTGGGCAACAGACCTGGCTGCTAAATGCAAAAAGTCACCCATGCCTGATAACATATCAATAGTAACTTCTCTCGACTGAGCATCTCCCTGTGCATTCTTATGAGCCTGTTCCCTGATTAATGAATGCAGTTCCACCTCAAAGTGGAGATACTGAGAGGAGGACAGGCACATTTTTGTAAGGTGAAAAACATCATGAGGAGCCAAATAAGTCTGAAGTACATGGTCCAACAAACCCTCTGTCTAGGGGCTTTGGAAGCCATTAGTTAGCACACTGTGCCTGAGGTCCTTTAGGATGTTAAAATCAAATGAGGCATGAACACACATGTCCACTTCTGAGTTGTCAGGATCAGGCAAGATTGAGATAGGAAGCACAAAGTGTCTCCAACTACCGTGATCGATGTCACAGCCTTTGGCAGGTTACAGCAATAGGTAGTGGCCCCAGAAGTGGGCTTCAGAAGGAGGGCAGCTAGACCATTGCAAGATACCTGAGGAGGCTGAGGAGCTAGAGAATTAGAGTCTTCCTTAGCCTGCTGCCATGTTGGAGCAGGAGGTGAAGTGAAATGAAAGCAAATAGTGGAAGAACCCAAACAAGGGGAAGTGTGGCCAGAAGGGTGGGTGGGGGGAGGGGTAGCCAAGGTCTCCTGAATTGACTGAGAGAAGTTGAGAGCAGAGTGGACTAAGGCCCAAGTGGGTAGCATTCGGGAGCAAAGACGATCACCCCTTTGCCAGGCCTCATGGAGAACAGTACCTACAGGTTCCCACGCTATTGATTTAATTGTTCCTTCCTGGGGAAAAGATGGGTCATACATTTCTATGTCTTTTAACAAATCTATCACAGCATCCTTCAGTACCAGATACATAGCTTGCTTTAACAGCGACTTAAGTAATTTGGCAAAGTTATGCTGCTCTGATGACTGAGACTGACCCATTCTTGTAACTCAGCAAAGATAGAAAATTACCCCCAGCTGGACACACTTACCACCAGTGTCCTTTGTCCGAGTCCGGAAACTGTCCTTGGAGATCCGTGTGCTGTCTCTTTTACTCCAAGTTTGTCTCACAGTCAAGTTCACCCTTGGATCAGATTCACATCCAGGTCAGGTGCCAAATGTAGGGAACAGGGAAAGAGGACATTACTAGAACCTCTGCAGTAAGTCCTAGTCTCATGTGAGCCATGGCAGCACAAGGTGAATTAAGTTATTATACAGGAAAGGTAGAAAAATGAGACTGAGAAGAAGCTGAGCTTTGGGCCTGATCAGTGCTGCTTTGGGCATCAAAGCCAAAAGACCCCCAGCTTGCTGCACCTTTTATTCAGTACATTGACAGAAAGAAATGCAACAAATGACTCAGGAAAGAGAGTTCAGTTCATCAGAGTTCAGTACATGGGGAGCAACAAATATAACAGATGACTGGAGAGCAGTGGAATTCCTAGATCAATAAGGAACTATGCACATGAAGATTTTGTTCCTCCCAGGATGTCTTCAGCTGGTGTAAGCTTGTCCTGGAGCATCACAGCATCACTGGATCTTTGAGATCTCAGTTGTGACCAGAGGCCAAAGTGGAGTTATGTCTCAAAATGCTATAGCTGGTCTGTAGGCAGGAGAACTAGAATTTTTCCCTAAAATTATGTAGCAATGGTCCAAGAAATGCCCCAGAATTTGAGAGTGAACAGTGTTCATGAGAGGCTGGAGAGAGTAGGGAGTGGGAGGGTTGGGGAAGGCTGATGAATTGTTACTAAGTCATTGTGAGGAGCAGGAAGTGCTGCACGCTAGGAGGACCACAGGTAACAGTGTATACTGTATTAAAACAGCTGGGGGTGGGAGAAAGGATTGGAAGTTTCTACTGTAGAGGGACAACAAATATTTGAAGAGGCAGACTTGTATAATTTTAATTATTACAGAAACTGTAAGTGTGTGCTTGCACCTGAGTAACTCTTTAATATGTATTTTTGTACATTTTCATCATCAGTGAAAATCACATTTAATTTTTAAATCTGTAAACACCTTGGCTCCTACAGGCAATTTAATGTCTTCTTCCATAAGACACTAGGATGAGAAAGTGACCTATTCTCAGGGGGAAATCTCTAGAGATCACAGTGGTACATACTTGTCTCCAGATCTTCTTCAGGACTCCAGCTGACAACAGTTGAGAAGGGACACGTTACTGCATTAACCCATCTGAGAGACAGTCCCTGTCACCAGTGCAGGAGAGCTTCTGACCTGAGGACTGGCTGGGAGCCTACAGCAGTGGAAAGGGAAATCCCTCAGAGGGAAGTGACATGGAGGGACTTTTCAAGGATGAGCTGTTGGAGAAAAGATTTAGAGACTTCTCCTTGTTTACAGCCGCACTTCTGTGAGTTATGTGAGAGGAGTAATTGCATGGTGGTGTTCCCATGGCAAAGAAGGAATCAAGGTAATTTGGAACACCACCCATCTGAATGTCCTCTTCTCCATTTTTCCTCCCCTGCCTTAGAGGTCTTGGAGAAATTAGAACATTACTCAAGACAGAGGGAGCTCCTCTCATAGTACTTCAGCAATATCCCCTGGATACATTTTCTTTCAAATCACTCTTCTGTACTGAGTATTCTTTCTCATTTAGCACTCAGACAAGCATTTATATTCCACAAACCTTTTAGTGAGAAATGTCATTTAAACAAAAGCAGTGTCCTTACTATACTTATGATGAATTATCGAAAAATAAAGGTGTTTTCTAAATATCTTTGTGTATGGTGAGGCAAGCCAGTGGTATAAATATCTTTCATTTAGATTTTGGTGCCCCTATGAAAAAATAATGCTTCTTAAAATTTGAACAAACATGAAGGGAGATGATGCTTTGAATGATTACTGACATTATCTCTTTCACCCTGTGTTTGTATCTTACTTGGAGTTTCAAAAACACATAAACATAAATACAGAATAAATAGATGATTTTCTTTCATTTGCAAAGATTCCTAAACATATTAACATAATCTAACCTGCTTATTCTTGGAAATTGTCTTGGGTTCTGAGTCTTTCTCCTACTATTTATATTTCCTTGCAGCATAACTTCTCAATTCTGCATTGTAACTTTGGAGAGTATAAGAATATCGCACATAACACAATACGGTATGTTTATACCATATATACATTATGTATGTGCCATATATGCTTACCCTGTGTTCTGGAACAGAGTGTATGTGAAAAGTAACCATGTGTTTGAAGTTTGGTGAACAGAATATCTTCCTGGGGTTGCTTCATAAATTTAGAGTACCAAAGGCTTAGAAAGGATGGTAGGAAGTATTAGTTTTGGGTTGATATCATCCAAAAGACTGTGGTTTGTACTGGGGATTTAGCTTAGTGCTTCTGCTGCCTGCATCACAAGCTTAAGGTCCCAAGTTCAATCCCTGGTACCAGAAAACAAAAGACTACGGTTTAAATAAGGAAGTTTTAAATAGTGTTGATACACAAGGATTCAAATACAACATTGAAAACAAAAAACTTGTTTCTAAAACACACTTGTGAACAAAGCATAGCCCATAAACTAGATAGTTTTGATACTTGCTCTCTTTGAGTTTGCTATGTGATGACCGTAATGAATGAGGGACTGAGTTGAAGAACAAAAGATTTTCTCACACTGGAATATGGATTTTAAGGAAGCAATTTCGACAATGACCCACATGGGGTTGCAGCACCAGATTCACATCCATGGAGTAGATTGAGACCCTGAACCACTGGAGAGCACAGAAAATCGCAGAGTCCTCTGTGGGGGGAAAGATAAAGTGGGAGGGAAACTGAAGACTTCAAGGTCACCTGAAACCAAAGCCCTGAGTGTCACAGACGTGGTTAACAACTTCCTCAAAACCATTATTCCATCCTAATAATAACATGAGGGCTGCCACTCATCAGGATGAGCTTTACACCCATCATTTTACCATCCTTTCATTAGTTTTTAGTTCTCACAATAATGTGTGAAAGTCAGTGTCTTTGCTCTGTTTATTGTGCAGATGGCAATGTTATGTTCACTGTAGTTCCTGGAGGACTAAAAGCTGCTAGATGGTAAATGTGCTCTCTGACCTGTGCCCCTTCAGAGCCTAAACTCTCTGCTCTGCTGCATCTGCTGCTCCTCCTTTTTGTCATTGAAGAATTTATCACTTCACTTTTTTGTGTTTTTGGTTCATTTTAACTCCAGATAAAATGAACACACAACCAATAAGTCAGTTCACTATAAAAACTGAAGCCTGAGTTTGAAAGAAAGGAGAAAATTAATTATTATAAATTCAGCTAATTTCAGTTTGACTTGAATCACTTAGGGACCTGTCAGCATAGGTCATGGTTCACTGTGTGTGTGGAGTAGAGACTGCCATTCAACATCTGTGCAGTTGTGATTGAGTGACCCAAGCTCTGTGATTCATAATTTACACAAGTGAAACAAGAAATCCAAACCACACTATCGCTGGAGGGAGACAGTGGATGTACATCCAAAGTGGAGGGACAAGTTTATGGTAGGAGAACACCTTGAAAGTGTCAGATTTTACTGTGTTCAGGAGGGGTGAATCTGCTGACAGACATCCACAGAATTTTTGATCAAGTTACTGTATTAAACCATCTGCATTTCATTTTAAAATTTAAACATTTTAGTTGACATAGAGGGTCCATTAAAATTTTAAGACCTTAAATCCTGTAAAACTGCATACAATTTATAAAATTAGCTATGTTTTCAAGAAAATACTTCCGGAGAATCTTCATTTACAAATGCATCGAAGATTACACACTACATATGGTGCTTGTACTTTCTGATTTAAATTCAGTTTCCTCATGATTTTGTATCTTCTTTCTCAGTGCTGCAGCTCATGTAGAGGTCCTGGACAGCACTGATGGAGAACAGGACAGAGGTGACCCAGTTCCTCCTGCTGGGACTGACCGATGACCCACACCTGCAGGTTCCCCTCTTCATCACCTTCCTCCTCATCTACACCATCACTGTGGCTGGGAACCTGGGGATGATCCTGATGATCCTCCTGGACCCTCGTCTGCACACTCCCATGTACTTTTTCCTGGGTAACCTGTCTCTGGTGGATTTTGGATACTCCTCAGTTATCACTCCATCAGTCATGGCTGGGCTCCTGATTGGAAACAAGATCATTTCCTACAATGCCTTGCTGCTCAGATGTTCCTGTTTGCAGCCCTCATTTGTGCAGAAAATTATCTGTTTACTGCAATGGCCTATGACCGCTATGTAGCAGTGTGCAAGCCCCTGCACTACACCACCACCATGAGGAGCAGTGTGTGTGTAGGTCTCGTCACATGCTGCTATGTCCTTGGTTTACTGAATGGCTGCATCCACACTGGGGAAGCCTTCAGTCAGTCCTTCTGCAGCTCCAATATCATCCATCACTTTTTCTGTGAAGTCCCACCAGTCATGGCTCTCTCCTGCTCTGACAAACAGGTTGGTGAGCTGGTTGTTGTTTATGATGTGAGCTCCCAAATTTTTTTTGCCATGCTGGTCATTTCAACCTCCTACATCTTCATTTTTGGCACCATCCTAAGGATGCACTCAGCTGTGGGACATCGCAAGGCTCTGTCCACCTCTGCCTCCCACTTCACTGCCATCTCCATCTTCTATGGGACGAGCATCTTCATGTACGTGCAGCCCAGCTCCAGTCACTCCATGGACACTGACAAAATTGCCTCTGTGTTCTACACCATGGTGATCCCCATGCTGAACCCTATGGTCTACAGCCTGAGGAACAAGGAGGTCAAGAGTGCATTCTTTAAAGTTAAGAATGCGTTGATTTGTGGGAGACCCAGTAAGGTGTAGGATTTTTGATTGTAACTTTGTGAGACGAACCATTTCTGGGTTACTTCTTTAAGTTCTTCTCCAAGAATGGTGTTACATTTTGAGCCCCATATTAAAATTAAATTATTGAAGTAATTCCTTCACTAGTGCAAAAATCTATTGACACAAAAAAGCTACTGTGTCCATAAATAAATACATTGTGAGAATGTTTAAAATATCCCCACGCCTGCCGCCTAAACCACGGTGAAGGACATTGATGTATGCATGCGTTGCACAGGGGTTCTTTTTTAGACCTCATGGCAATGGAAATGTGTGTACAACAGGCTCAAACATGCCCATAAGTACAAGCAATGTCCACGGGGGTTGCATGATGACAAACAGAAGTTGATGTGGTAGGTTTCATCAGATTCGAATAGAATCTGTTATTGGTGGCAGTTAATTTTATGTCTTGATTTGGGTGAATAATGAGCTACTCAGGTAGGCAGGAAACATATTTACCTTTTTCTTTGTGTCTGTGAGAGTTTGCAAAGAGCCTGGCATTTAATGTGGAGGATTAGTAAGGAAGATCTGTCTGCTTCATTGTTGAAAATAGCACAAAATGTCAAGAGAGGACAACTTCAGTCCCTCTCCCCCCCGCCTTAGGACATTTCCTGTCTGACACTCTCAGACACCAGTGAATGCCCTGTACCACTTCTTGGTCTCCAGTCTCCCACACTCACACCAGGCCTCTCCCCTCCTCTCTCCCAGGCCTTCCTGTCAGACTCAGTGAGCCCCTGCCAGCCTTGCCCTTAGGACTGCTGAGGGAGAGTCCCGGAACTTCACCCCCTCCCTGTCATACACCACAGTGCCTCCAACACACGTCCTCCTCCATGTCTATACCTGTAATGTTGATGTTGGTTTACTTGAGAGCCACAAATAAGGTAGTACTTATTAAAAACTATACTTTAATATTTCATTTAGGTAATAGTATACAATTTTGGCTAAGATTTCTTATTTTTATTGGGATATTCCTAGAGTCTTAATTTGAGAAATCATGTTATACATTAAGAAAGAAGGGTCTTCTTCTTGGAATTTAATGAACAATGAGTAAATCTTACATCTGAGGTGAATTAATATTTGTTTTTGATGTCATCATTCTGTACATTCAACATGATCATATTTTCAAAAGAATAAAATAGAACAAGAAAGTGCAGAAAATTCAGCCATATTGTTCATCTATTCATATCTCACTACACATTCAGATTAATAATTAAACCTAAAAGCCAATAATATTGCACATTTTACTTTTTGTAAGTTCTTTGAATTGTAATGTTTGCCATTCATTTTTACTTAGTTTAGTTAATTCTCCCTTGCTCTCTCCTCACTCTCCTGTTTTTCCCCTCCTCTGTTCCATTGATTTTCTTGCCATTTCTTCACATCAAGCACGTTCATGCCTCAGGCCCTTTGCTCTTGCTGTGCCCAGTGTGGATGTTCTCTCTCCATTCAGGACCCTGGCTGCATGGACCCTGTCCTGGAGCCCTTCCCTGACCACCTTCTTCAGCTGCTCAGTGTCCTGTCACCAAGCACACTGCCCCCCCCAGTCATTCTCTGCACTTGTTATCAACCCTTTTCTGAATTTGAGGTGAAGCAGCCCAAATACACAGAACAAATATTTAACTATGACATTTGCCTCTACCAAGAAAGGACTGATAACCTTGGGAAAGGCAGAACCTACACGCCAGTGCTTACAGATCAACTTAGAAATGTCCCAGGGAGAGGCAGACACTAGCATGTGATGGGAGGCCCAGCTCTGGTCACACTAGTGGCTTCGTGTGCTTCAGTGGGCTCCTGAAACTCTGCCTGTCCTTACAATTGTGATATTGAGGAACAACCAGGTTTAGTGTCAGGCTGGCTGTCCCAGGGACTGCCTGTACCAACACTACCATTACTCAGAGTTTATAGTGTAAAGCAAGACTCCATTCTCTGGCTGTTGATTAGGGTCATGTCAAGGTTTGTGTCTAGATGTTCCCCCAAGCCTTCTGAGGTCATAGGCTTTTGCACAGGTGACTGATCTAGAGTGTGTGACACTGGAATTGATTCAAGGTGTGATGCTAGGCTCAAGGACAATAGGATGAAGTGTGGATCCCCACCTACACTAAGTAGTCTGGATAACATAAAAGGGGCAGGTAGGTGCTGTTAAATTATTTGTTGCCTTTGCTCTCTGCCACTCCCATGAACCATTGCCCCTCCTTTATGAGCCACCCTGCCTTGGAGCCAGCCAGTTATGGACTGAAACCTCTCAAACTGTATAAACCTTTCTTCCTTTAGCTTTGGATGTTGGCTATTTTGTCTCAGCAACTACAGAAAGGTAACTAAGTGAGAATGTAAGCTCAGCTATCATGAAATCAACCAACAACAAATATTCGCAGGGGTATGGGGAGAAAGTAACCCTTCTACATTGTGGTGGGAGTGCAGACTGGTGAAACCACTGTGGAAATCCATATGGAGAGACCTCAAACAACTAGGGCTAGAGGTCCCATTTGACCCAGCTATTCCCCTGCTGGGTATCTTCCCCAAAGAATTAAAAGAATCATGCCACAGTGACAGATGTGCACCCATGTTTATAGTGGCATTGTTTGTAACAGCTGAAACTTGGAAACAGCTCAATTGTCCGTCAGCTGGAAACTGGATAAAGAAGATGTGGTTTTTTTATAAAATGGAGTACTACTCAGCCATAAAGAGTAAGAAACTGGAGACATTTGTTTCTTAGTGGATGCACATTGAGGCTATGCTCGTAAGTGAAGTAAATAGGACACACATGTTTAAGTACCAAATAGTTTCTGGGGTACAAAAAACTAAAAGTGTAAATAAGAATCAAAATGTGTAATTGATATTGTGAAATAGGAAGAAAATGTCTAAATGAGTAGGGGAAGTCAAAGAGGTAGGTGAAAGGAAAGAAGAGAAAAGAAAAAATATGAGAAAAGGAAAAACATGGAAACAAAGTCTTTGTAAATGCAGAAGGGTAGAGGGAGTGAAGGGACAGCAGAGGAATGGGGAAAAAAATAAGAACCAAGGTGCAACATGAAAAGGTACAAGATCCCAATGATCTATGTAACTGTATTGTGTACCTAAAATGTACCAATAAACTAAATGGAAAAAAAAAGAATGTAAGCTCAGAACTTTGACATGAATCTAGCAACTGGCTCATGAAAACAAGTGATTGGCTGATGTAAAACACAGCATCCTGAGTCCTGCCTGTGGACAGAGGATCTGAAAGAGCCACAGGGGTATAAGACCTGTGCCCCAAGTTTCTCACACATCTCTTCCAGCCAGTACAACCTGTGGCTGTTAGCACTGGTCTTGGACTGAAGTCCACTTCAATAGTAGACAATCAACAGCAGTGTGAACCTTTGTTCCTTCCCACTGCTGTGCTCGTATTGCCATACTGTGGGTTGTGAGTGGGCCACAGAACTGCAATGGTGGTAGCCAAGGCTTTGGCCTAAATGTTTAAGTCAGTGCATCCATGGTGATTCTTCTAGGACCCAGGTAGAACCCTGAACTGCCTTAAAACAATGAGCTGATGAGTGTGGACAGGTTCTTTGCACCTACCTTATAGTTACTGGAAGGCTTGTCAGCATGGGCTATCCTTTCTAGGCAGTCCCCTGATCATGCTAAAAATCATACCAAATGTGAGTTGGGACAAATGTGTGCTTGGCTTGCCTTCTACTTCTGTAGCAGTGACAACACAGCAGCAGCACACCCCTGGCAGAACTGACCTTGGATGATGTTCAGTGCTGAAATGGGGGAAATGATACAGGCTCAGAGAAAACAAGCAGCTTAGAATTTCTAGATAGACAGGAAACAACTCAAATCAGATGTGGAAGACTGTAATAGTCCATCAGTGCCCATATTAATCAAATTAAAAGAGACACTAATGAATAAGAAAAAAAATATGAGACTAATAAATTCTCTGGCATTAGTAATTATAGAGACAAATTCAAAATGCTGTAATATTGGAAATATTATAAATATTGCTCATAGCTTTAGCATGAAGGATGAAAAAAATTAAAAATAACGCTAAATACTTTATTCTGTTACAAATGAACAAAGCTGAAAGGGTTAATATGGAATACCAAGAATATAAAATAGGAAGGAATTTAGTGCTATCATTTTTTTTAAATTGGTATAAGTAAAACATGGTTTTCATCAGTTTTGCAGTAGGTACAAATAAAACTTTAATACTAGGCTAACCAAATATAATAAGCAAAGTATCAAAGTACACACAGACTTACTACTTTTCTATAATACATCATTAAACCAAAGTGAGAAATAAACAAAGGAACTATAATGAAATGAGAAAATGTGACAAAATGACTGTAGTAATACAGTGTCAATAACTAACTTGAATATAAATGAATAAATTCCTCAAATAAAAAACAATAAATGAGTGGATTTTTAAGAAGGATCCAACTACATACTGTTAACCTGAAACTCACTTCAATCTAAAGACCACACACACTGAAGCTACACTTTGCAAATAGAATCCAAAACACCTGGAGAGCCATGCTTGTCAGTTTAAAAAGGACCAAATTCCAAACAGACCTTGGCACCAATATGAAATAAAGATATGCAAATAAGTGAACAAAAGTTAGATATCCTAGAGGACATAGCTACAAAATTTCTCAGCAAAATTCTATAAAGCTTAACCTAGAAGCATGTTAGAGAGTTTATTCAGAAAGACAAAGTAATATTTATCCCAGAAATGAACGGATTATTGCTCAGCACATGCACATTAATAACCATAAACCACTTCAACAAAACAAAAGAAAAACACCTGAATGACAATGAGAGTTGGGGAGGGAGCAGAGAGAGAGGGAGAGAAACAGAGGCAGGAGGAGAAGCATAGAGAGGGAGAAACAAAGAGGGAGAGAGAGAGACTTAAAACTTGAGAAACAAACAAACTGCTGGTACCAATACATTATTACAGGAAAACTGCAGGATGAAAACCCGAAATAAAAATAAAGATAACATTGGCTGATTCCAATATCAAATTGTCTGAAATAGAAGTCAAGGAAGTGGTTTCATTCAGCATGAATACAAAAAATACTCTGCCCTGCCCAGGAAACAACTAAGAGATTGAAGACCTGGAGATGGAGAGAAAATATCTGAAAGTTATACTAATTACACTTTCCTCAAGAAAAATCTGTTTCACCGAGGAAAATCAAATCCAAACCACATTGCGACATCTCCTCAGGTCAGCAGGAATGGCTTTATCAAAAAGTCTAAAAAGAGACTGGCAAGAGTGCGGAGAAAGGGGAGTCTTGCCCACTGTTGGTTGGAATGCAAATAGATGCAAAAATTATGGAAATCAAAATCATTCCTCACAAATTAAGAATAGGCCTACTACATGATCCTCTGTCCCACTACCGAGTACAGATTCAAAGAAAAGAAATCAGTATGCTGAAAGAGATCCCATAGTCCTTGTACTGAGAAATGGAAACAAGCTATGTGTCCATCCCGAATGGATCAAGCAAATGTGGTGTGTGCACCATGGAACACTAGTCATTTGTGAAATCCTGTCACATGGGACAATGAGGATGAAACCAGAAGTCACTATATGAAGGAAATACGCTCAGTTAGAGAAACAATTACAGAATAATCTCACTTATCTAGGAATCTAATGAAGTCAATGTCACAGAATTTGAGAATGAACAGTGTTCCTGAGAGGCTGGAGAGGAGGGAGTGGGAGGGTCAGGGAAGGCTGATGAATTGTTACTAAGCTATTGTGAGGAGCAGGAAGTGCTGTATACTATGATGACCACAGATAAACATGTGTACTGTATTCTTGAAACAGGGGAAGAAAGGATTGGCAGTTTCTACTGAAGAGGGACAACAAATATTTGAAGAGGCAGACTTATCTTGACTTATTACAGAAAGTAGGGGCCAGGGATTTACCTCAGTGGTTCTGCCGCCTGCCTTGCAAGAGCAAGGACCCGAGTTTGATCCCTGGTACCAGAAAAAAAAAAAAAAAAGAAAGAAAGTATAACTGTGTGCTTGCATCTGAGTAGTTCTTTAACATCTAATTTTTTTACATTTTCATTAATCAGTTAAAATCACATTTAATTTTTTAAAATGTAACCACATTGGTCCCTACGAGCAATTTAATGTCTTCTTTCCAAAGAGACTGTGATGAGGAGATGTAGCTATCCTCAGGGGGAAATCTCCAGAGATCACAGTGGCTCATAATTGTCTCCAGATCTCCAGGTAGAAGCCTCCTGGATCCCAACAGAACTCCAGCTGACAACAGTTGAGAAGGGATGCATTCCTGCCTTTGCTATTGGATGTCACTGACCCATCCAAGAGAGAGTCCCTGTCACCAGTGCAGGAGAGCTTCTGACCTGAGGACTGGCTGGGAGCCTGCAGCAAAGGACAGGGAAATCCCCAAAAGGGAAGTGACATGGATGGACTTTTAAACAATCAGCTCTCTGAGAAGTTAATCAGAGATCTGTCATTGTTTACAGTCACACTTCTCTGAGTTATGTGGAGAAGTAATCGCATGGCGGTGTTCCCATGGCAAAGAAGAAATCAAGGTAATTTGGAACACCACCCATCTGAATGTCCTCTTCTCCATTTTTCCTCCCCTGCCTTATAGGTGTTGAAGAATTTAGAAATTACTTGAGACAGAGGGAGCTCCTCTCATGGGACTTCAGCAATATCCCCTGGATATGTTTTATTTCAAATCATTCTTCTATACTGATTATTGTTTCTCATTTAGCACTCTGACAAGCATTTATATTCCATAAACATTTTAGGGACAACTGTAATTTAAACAAAAAGTGTCCTAATTATACTTATGATGAATTATCTAAAAATAAAGGTGTTTTCTAAATATTTTTGTAGATGGTGAGGTGAGCCAGTGGTATAAATATCTTTCGTTTATGCTTTGGTGATTCATATGAAAAATAATGCTTCTTAAAATTTGAACAAACACGATGCTTTGAATGATTACTGATATTATCTTTTTCACCCTGTATTTGTATCTTAATTGGAGTTTCAAAAACACACATAAATATAAATTCAGAATAAATAGGTGACCTCCTGCATGGTTCAGGGGCTGGCCTCAAATTCATGGCGATCCTCCTGCCTCAGCCTCTAGAGTGTTGGGATTACAGGCATGTGCCACTACACCCAGCCCAGCCCTCCTCAGCACAATTTTAACACACTGAAACTACCAGCATATTAGAGAGATTGGTCAGCATAATATAGTGAGATTTATTCCAGTAATGAGAGGATTACTCACCATATGCAAATCAATAACTGTGGTGTACCACATTAACAAAATGAAAGAAAATAATCTATATGGTAAGGAGACAGAGAGAGAGAGAGACAGAAAGACAGAAAGAGAGAAACTCAAAACTTGAAAAACAAACTGTTGGAATGAACACATTGTTCCAACAGAGCTGCAGAATGAAAATCCGATCTAAAAATATAAAAACTTTGCTATAATGCAATACCAAATTATCTGGAGTAGAAATCAAGAAAGAAAATTCTTTCAGAATAACTACAAAAGAACTCTGCACAGCCAAAGAAACAATTAACAGTTTGAAGAGAAGCCCTGCAGAATAACAAAAATATTTGAAACTGATACATTTGAAAAGTAATTGATCTTCAGAATATACAAGAGAAATGGGATGAAAGAGACATTTCTCAAAGCACGACATACAAAGATCAATGATATGTGAAAAATGCTGAAGTTCACTAATCGAGAGGGAAAATCAAATCGAAGATGTTTAGACATCTCCTTGCTCCCATAAAAATGGCTTTATCAGAAAGATTGAAAGTAAATAGAACTAG
The DNA here is from genome assembly GCF_000247695.1 of Heterocephalus glaber. The sequence continues at coordinate 2,044,295 of NW_004624864.1, read as the reverse complement.
TAAGGACATGGAGAAAAGGGAAGCCCTGCACACTGTGGGTGGGAATGCGAATTAGTACAAGCATTATGGAAATCTATAGTCATACTACTCAAAAAATTAAGAATAGGACTACTACATGATCTTACTTTTCCTCTTCTGAGGACAAATTCTAAGGAAATGAAATCAGTATGGCAAAGAGATTCCATATTCCTCTTGGCAATAAGGTGGAGAAAATCTATGTGTCCATTCGAAATGGATAAAAGAAAATGTGGTCCATATGCACCATGGGACTCTAGTCATCCATAAAGAGAAGAAACCCCTGACACTCGTGACAATAAGGATATAATGGGAATCATCATGTTAAGTAAGTAAGTCAGGTTAGAAAAAACAGTTACTGAATAATCTCACTCATTTATGAAATTTAACAAAAATGATGTCATAAAATTTGAGAGGTGAGGATCAGCTTAGCCTCGCAGGCTGAGAAGTACCTGACCATCTGGAGCCCTGCTCCATCTGGCTCACCATGCCCACCTGTGACCAGCTAGACAGTGAGGACTGCTTGACACGCCCACCAGAGACCAGTTTAGCCACATGGGCACCCGCAAACCCCCCTCCCACCCTCCACCTCTGGCCTCCTGGCTGTGAATCTACCTTGTTCCACACTACAGAGGCACAGGGGGGCATAAAGGCCATTGTCCTGAGCTCCAGAAGATGGACCAGAAGTAAACAAAAGAAAGAGGGCCTCTCTCAGGCTCCTTGATGAAAATTGAAGCCCAATGGAAAAGTGAAGAGAATCTCTCCAATAAAGGCACACCAGACCACCATACTTGGTAAGTTGGAGGGATCATCACCTCCCATCAGAACCTGGACTATCTTCAGGAGAAGGCTGGCTGGAACTTGCAGTATAGCCTTGCAGAGTTCAATGCTGCAGGAGGACAGGGAGCTCAACTTGGGACTTGGAGCCAGAAATCTGTGTGAATTTCATGGGTCTGTGACTGGCTTGCTAAGACTCATTGACTTATATCTGCATACTGCTGCCCACATTGTCTATTTTGACAGCAAAGACATAACCTGAAGGAGACACTTCATTTTTATTTTTATTTATTATTTTCAATATTTTTTGCTCT
>NW_004624864.1:1939021-1950661 GCF_000247695.1 Heterocephalus glaber | reverse complement strand
AAGGAGTGAAGGGAGGGGAAGGGGAAAGGAAAAGAGGGAAAGGAAAAACTATGAGAAAAGAAAAAAATGGAAATGAAATCTATGTACATAGGGAAGGGTGGAGGGGGTGAAGGATGCACAGGTAATGGGGAAAAAATAAGCACCAACATATATCATGTACAGGTACAAGCACCCAATGATAAAGGTAAATGAATTGTAAACCTAAAATGGACCAATAAAATGTACCAATAAAATTAATTTTAAAAAATAAATAAATAAATAAAAGATGTATACAGTAAAAAAGAAAAGAAAAGAACGAAAGTGTAGGCATAGAAAAGATCAGCCAGAAGAAATAACTGAAGATGGGGTGGAGGTGCTAGAACATTCAGACAGGATCAAAGGGAAACAGCGAGCAGCGCTGAATGCATGGCTCAAAAGTTCTTGGATAAATCCAAAAGAAATAACCTAAGGTTCATTGGCCGAAATAAGGCATTAAATGACAGGCTAATGGCTTAAAAAATACATTGACTAAAATTATTACAGGAAACTTCACAAAGCTGAAGAATGAGGTGGATACTCAGGTAAAGGAGGCATTTGGAACCCCAAATACACACAAGCAGAGCGGATCCTTCCATAACACATCATAGTTGAAATTCAGAAATCCAGATCAAAGAAAGGATAGTGAAAGGTGCTAGAAGAAGTGCCAAATCACACACAGGACCAAGCCCATAAGAAGAACTACTGATTTCTCAACAGAAACGTTAAAGGCCAGGAGGGGGCTTGCAACAAACTTCTTCAACCCCTGCAAGAAAATAATTGTCAGCCTAGATTACTATGTCCTGCAAGACCATCCCTTCAAAGTTAAAGGAGAGAGCATCCCGTCCATCTAGTTTAGGATAACTGGTGCCCTGGGAGAGCTCAGCATCACAGACAGTTCTAAGAGAAAGATACAAATCCACCCCAGAGTTGGTGCTCCGGGAGGACATGCATATGGCCCCACCACTGTGGGTGCCACTGCTCTCCCCCAACTTCCCTGAGCTTCATTTATTCCATCTGCAAAATGAAACTACCAATGAGACCTACTGTCAAGGTATTATTTTGAGAACTGATAAAATAACACATTTTTAAAACTAGGAGTAAAGCACTGGATGTTTAGTCCACCCTGGTGAGTGTTGGCTGTGATGAGATATTGGAATGGAATAATGGTCTCGGTGCCTGCTTAATACCCGTCCACAGTTTCATATGTGGGTACACTGGGAAGCCTTGTCTTCATTTTCCCTTTGCTCTCACATGAGCAGCACTGAGATGACCAGTTACTATTCTCATTCTATCCTTAATCCATCCCCACGATCAGCTGCTCTGCTGAGCATCTCATGCATTTAATTTCTTGAAATCCATATCTTAGCCTGGCTTAAAAGAGTCTTCTTGTCTTTTTTTTTTGGCTTAAATTTTTTTATTGGTACATTTTAGGTATACAATACATTTACATTAAACTCATTCTTTCCCTTATGATTTTCACTCCTTCGCTGAATATAGTTACTTAGGATTTAAAGTGTGTTGTTCATGTGTTAGCTTCCGGCTGAGACTCTGAGTTAGTGGAAAGCGCCACTTGAAAAAATACTATTTGAGTTAGTGCTTGTGTAGGAAGTGTATTTTAAATTGGAAAAGCCATCTATCCTCTGCTAACTACCGTGCTATCCTCAATTGTCTTTCACACTGCAGTTTATAAGCTTAGCCCGTGAAAGCATTGCATTTGCCAGCCTGAATGCACATAACCACTTCTGGGAAATACTGTTCTATAACTCATGCTAAGAGCTTTGCACATAAAGGTGTGAACGTATGTGGTAGGCACTATTATTTATAATTGTGTTAATTAGAGAGTTGAAAATCTAGGTGATATTCTGCAACTATGCAACTCATAAAAAGCATCCAAGATTCAAGATTGAAATCCAGATTTAACCTGATCACGCTCTGCACTGTTCACTGCCTCCCTGTCAGCATGGTAGGGCATGTTAGTGATCAGAGGGGTGGGTGATGGAGAAAAGGTTACAATGTAGTTCAGGTCTTGCTGATTCATGTAGTTCCCTTTGTAATTTAAAGAACTATCACTTCACACTACTGTATCTATGTCTGTCTGTCTTACTTCCAGTAGAAGAATGACAGTAAACAAGATAAAATTAAAACTTAGGGCCAGGTGTGGTGGTGAATGCTTATAATCCCAGTACTCAGCAGGCTGAGGCAGGAGGATTATCCTGAGTTCAACTACATAGTGTACTGAACTGCATAGTGAGTTCAGGGCCAGTCTGAACTACATATGAAACCCTGTCTCAACAAACAAACAACAACAACAAAATTTAAACAGACCATTAGCTATCTTACTTTTGTTCCTCTTGTTTAGGGAAGCAGTATATTTCCTAAGGATCACTACATTCCCTGCTACTGGAAGTTTTGACATTCATGCTGCCAGACTCAAGTAACAGCTTTACAAAAAATATTCAAAACATATATTTCTGTGTTCAAATAACACAGGGTATTGTAGCTGTCACTCTGCTTTTGCATGAATTAAAAATGTGTGCTCAGTTATTTGCATGCCAACAGTACCTCAATAAAATGGCTTTTGAAGGTTTAATTGAATGTGTGTATGGAATGCAGAAGCTTACCTTGCTGCTGGAGAAGAAAGGATAATCAATCCTAGGTAGAAAGCCTAAAATCAGAAATGCAACCATGGAATAATGCAAAAGTCCTATTGGAGAAGTTTCTCACATAGATGCTGCTCAAAGGATTCCATGTTTTCCAAAGAAAATGGGGGGAAACACTAACTGAAGCCAAGAACCTGGTTCGATTCTTGAAGCTATCACCTATTCTAGAGCCCCAGCACACATTCTTGTCCCTTAAAATACACCGTATAGGGTCCTGTTGGGATTTGAGGGCCCAGTGCAGGGGAGCCTGGGGGATTGTAGGGAATGGCACTCTCTGGAGACAACTCGCTTGACAGCATCTGCAGCTCTCATCAGGCTCTGCTATGGAAGGAGCGACTGCACTGCCCGTGGGACCTTGCTGAGTAGGTTCGGTATCCACAGGTGTTTTTGTATTGCTCATTTTCCATTTATCATGTAATTAATGCATAACTTACAAACAGGAAGGTTCATGCCTTTTGGGGTTTATTTATAAGAATTTGGTCAAGTGTGCATGGTGATGTAACCACTACCACAAACAAGATCTGGGATATTTCCCTCATCTAAATAAAAACCCAAGACTCCATGGTTAACCCCATCTGCCACCATGTCCCCTGGAAACCACATGACTCTTCTGTTCATCCTGTTTGCCTTTGAAAGACGCTTTGCATCTTGCTTCTTCTACTTCGTGGAATGTATCTGAGATCCGTCAGTATTGCTATCGTGGTCAATAGTGTAATCTTTTTACTGCGAAGTAGTATTTCATCAGGATGAAGGAAGATGGAGAAGCTGGACAGTGACAGAGAGGAGGTAACTTAACCAAAGTATGAGCAAATTGGCAGCATGAACAATTTCACAGCATCTGAAGGCAGAAACATACGTTGTGGGCATTTGTTGCATATTTTTATTGTATACAGTAAGATGTACAGCAAGTTGTTTTGACACAGATTTACATAAGGAAATGTTTACTATAATCAAGAAAATCAACATATCCATCAGCTCACATAACTACCCTCCTTTATTTGCCAAGAGCACCTAATGATTACTCTTTTAGCAAAAATCCCTATATATATTGCCTGTGTGTTCTTAAGCCATGTGTAACTTAGTTGGCATAATGAATAAATTGGAAATGCTTCTATTTTTCCTCCACTTTTCTCATGCTTTAGGTTTTTATCTTTTTGAAAACTATAATGCAAATACGTTGGTCTCACCAAAGGGACTCAGTCAAGACAAAAATATGGCTTAAGATGTGCTAGTTAAATCTCCTAAATAAAATGTGCCAATAAAAGCACATTCATTTAGATTTACATTTGAAAAATTATATTTTTCTTCTATTAAGACTATTATAAGAGCCAGGCATGGGGGTGCTCATGTGTAATGCCAACACTTGGCAGGCTGAGGCAGGAGGATCACTGCAGGTTTGAGGCCAGCCTGAGCTACATAATGAGTTCAAGGCCCACCTGGACTGCATACTGAGATCTGGTCTCAAAAAAAAAAACCCCACGTGCACAAAAAACAAAACACAAAACTATTATGTTATTCAACTAAAGAAATAAAGTTAGATATTATTTGTATTCTAATAAGATTTTATACTGTTTTTATAATAAACAATCCATTCTTCATTTACTTTGTTGCATGACTATTTAGTGTTTTAGTGGATATACTTATATTACAAAGAATCATTCCATCCATCCCTATGATGTATGCACCCACATGGAACATATATATATTCTTGGGCTTCTGTTCATGGAATTGTTTGTATCATTATTTGAAACATATGTTTGCAATGCCATGTGATAGAGGAAATGAATATGGAACAATTAACAACAGCAAAAAATCCAATTTTTAAATAGGCAAATAATCTAAATAGACAATCCTCTAAAAAGAAGTACAAATGAACAAGAATACATTGGAAAAATCCTTAGCTATCAGGCAAATGCAAATCTACTACCATAAAATATCACCTCATTCCAATTAGCATGACTACTATTTAAACACTAAAAATAAGAAAAAGGAGCTGTCAAACACTCTTGGTAGTAATGTAAATTAGTACAATGGTTATATACAAGAGTAGAGAGTTACCTCAGTAAAAATACATCTTTCTTTTTCATTTTGTAGAGATTGAACCCAGGGTTCTGTGCTTGCTGGCAAGCACTTACCACTGAGCTACATTCATTAACGTCAAAGTGGGTCTTCCACGTGACCCAGCCAACCAACTTCTGCGTACAGAGACAAAGGAAGAGAAATCAGTGTCCCAACTAAACACCTGCAGTCCCCTGTTTACTTCTGCAGGATTCACAATAGGTAAGACATGAAATCAGTGTAGGCGCCCATCAACAGATGAGTGGATGTAAAAGTGCTATGTATACCCAGTGGGATACACTGATCCACAAAGAATAATTACATCCTGTTATCTGCAGCAAAATGGATGAAACTAGAAAACATTCTGTTAGAAGAGATAAAGAAAAGTACCACATGTGCTTGCTCATATGGAAGCTTAAAAATGTAGAATACTGAACATAGGATAGTAATTAATAGAGGCTGAGAATGGGTTTGGAGAGAGTAGGTACAGGGAGGCTGGATTTGACCAGTGAATCCTGTATGGATATACTGAAAGTTCACACTGAACCCAATTAATATGTGCAATTAATGCATGTAAAACAAATGCATTTAGTAAGGTTTTTGACAAGCAAAATCCAAAGCATCTTATGCCAACCTTGAACCATTGTCATTCAGATATTTTTTTACTAGACAATAGAGTGAAGCAATAAAAATATGACTTCAGGAAATAAATATAATTTGGAGATTTAAAATAAGAATGAAAATTATGTAAGGCACTCAAAATTAGTTTATTGTGCACCACACAGCATTAAAACTTCAATACTAGAGATGATTTGGCCTTCTCAGAAATCTTTTTGAATGCACTCTTGACCTCCTTGTTCCTCAGGCTGTAGACCAGTGGGTTCAGCATGGGGATCACCATGGTGTAGAATACGGATGCCATCTTGTCGGTGTCCATGGAGTGATGGGAGCTGGGCTGTATGTACATGAAAATGATGGTCCCATAGAAGATGGAGACTGCAGTGAAGTGGGAGGCACAGGTGGACAGAGCCTTCTGATACCCCTTACCAGAGTGCATCTTCAAGATGGTGATAAATATGAACAGGTAGGAAATCAGTACAACTAGAAGAGCACCAAAGACATTGAAACTTGTAAGGAAAATAAGAACCATCTCAATAATGTGTTTATCTGAACAAGAGAGCACCCTGACGGCTGGAACATCACAGAAAAAGTGATGGACCACATTGGCCTCACAGAAGGAGAGACTGAAGGTACCCCCAGTGTGAATGGAGGCATCCAGGAAACCACAGAAGTAGGAGCCTAGGACCAGCTGCACACACATGCTCTTGGACATGACAGTGGGGTAATGCAAGGGTTTACACACTGCTACATAGCGGTCATAAGCCATTAATGCCAAGGTGGCATTCTCCACAGAAACAAAGACTACAAAAAAGAACATTTGAGCAGCACATGCATTGTAAGAGATAACCTTGTCTTTGAGAAGGATCCCAGCCATCACTCTGGGCGTGACAGCTGAGGAGTATCCAAAGTCCGCCAAAGAAAGGTTACTGAGGAAAAAGTACATGGGAGTGCGCAGACGAGGGTCCAGGAGAATCAGCAGGAGCATCCCCAGGTTCCCCAAAAAGCTGATGAGGTAAATGAGGGTGGACATGAGAAAGAGGGGAACCTGGAGCTCCACGGCACTGGTTAGACCATCCAGGATGAAGTCCTTCACCTCTGTGCTATTGGCCATGGGAAAGTCAAGTTTTCTGCAGCAGTGAGAAAGAAAGGAGTAGATGGGAATGGAAAAGCGATTGCACTGAAATATATAAGTATTTTGTTATTTTATAATTTTCTTTGTCCTTCATGGTCCTCTGATCTAAGGCAGAGATTTGAACCCCCAAAAAAGCAAGGAATAAATAATCTATATTATTAGATTGTTGAAGCTAAAGGGTCCTTCCTTATCGATGGCATGGCCAAAATGGCACATGTGTAATGAACAAAATGAGGTGCAGAAAGATGGTGTGTTTGTCTGAGCTCATGCATTTGCAATAAATATATCTCCCAAATCAGATCGTCTGAGTTTATTAAGAGCTCACATCCACTCAATGCACGTTACAAATATGCACTTATGTTTAAGGTGAGTGCAGCTTAACGTTCTCAACAAACCCATAAAAGGTCAAGTATTTTGTGTAGTTACATTTCAGTATCACCATGGAGGCAAGATTTTTGACCCACACAGACCGATGCTCATGCTCTCAGATAGGTTTAACTGGAGGTAACTCAGCTCAGCTCATATCTACTCATTGCATCCATCTGACCAAACTCAGAGCTTCAGAGACTGCAGCAGAGTGAGAGAGATGCATGCAAGCAAAAGGCGGTGTTACAGCTGTTATCAACATAGACTCCAACCCCCAGCAAAGCAACTCTGAAGAGGAGATCTGAGACTGAGGGCTACAGCACTCTGAGAGTCTGGAAAGTGTCCTGTGCATTCAAGTAATGACGCTGTCTTTTACTCCTTGGGAAACACGGGCCCTGGCAGAACTTCTTTGTGCCCAACTTTCTCTGTTATTAAAGTGAAGATGATAATGAGACCTCTCAAAGGGTTACTGCAATAGCTAATGCATGTTTTAAAAAGCACACAGGGGCCAGGGATTTAGCTCAGTGGTTTTGCCACCTGCCTTGCAAGCTCAAGGACCTGAGTTTGATCCCTGGTACCAAAAAACAAAAAAAGCACACGTAGGTGCTCAGCACACTCTGGTGAGTGCTTTCTGTGGAAGGATTAAGAGGGGGTAATGGGCTCTGCCCAGCAGTGGAAGCTGAATGGTAAGTTGCTGCACTTCAACACCTAGCTCAACTTGAAGTCTGGAAGGCGTAGTCCTGATTTTATCTTCCCCACTTGCTAGAGGTACTCTGTCATTTCTCTACCTTTCAGTGGGGCATCAGCCACTTGTGTGAGAACCTAGAACAGTGACGTCAAACCTTTTAGACACCGAGTGCTCAAACTGAAACCCCAAACCCACTTATGTATCGCAAAGCGCCAACACTGCAATTAAACCTGAATACTGAGGTTTTAGTGTAGAAAAAAACAACTCATGCATTAACATCTTTAGTCTTAAAAGAAAAACACAATGACAGAGCTTTCAATGATACAAACGGTTTTTTATGGAAAGGTGAAAGTTTGCGTCTGGCATCTGCCTTTTGTACACTTACTGTGATCTTTGCTGTTGTGTGCACGCTGATCGTTTGTCAAACCTTGGCCAGGCCACTCGGCTTGCCTTCCAACAGAGAGGGCTCTGTCCACCAGCCACAGCTTTAGAAGCTTTCAGCCTGACTTTTGCTTAAATTTGCTTCCAATCCATAAGTGGAAGAGTTTCCTTCTCTAAATCTCTTTCTTTTTTTTTTTTTTTTTTTTTTGTACCAGGGACCTTGCGCTTGCGAAGCAGCAGGCAGAACCATTGAGCTAAATCCCAGGCCCTCTAAATTTCATTCTTATGCACATTACTCTCACTCTTTCGCTGAGTGACAGAAAGGAGAGTTGAAAATTCACAGGATTGGTGGTTCCACGTTTATATTTTAAAGTTAAACTTGGAAAGCTGGGGGCAGTGGTGCAGACCTTTAATCTCAGCACTCTGGGAGGCTGAGGCAGGAGGATAGCAAGTTTGAGTCCAGCCTGGACAATTTGGTGGCTTTGTGAGAGAGTGTCTCAAAATAAAAAGATAAATAACCATTGAGCGTGTACTATAGTTCAATGTACTCATAGCCCAGTGGCCCTGGGTTCAATCCCCAGTACTCAGAAAGATTGAATTCAAAGACTTTGTACAATATCTATTCTCTACCTGCATTTCTATCTAATCTTCCTTCTGGTTATATTTCAAACTCATTTTACATTCTCTTCTCTATGAATACTATGTGCACAAATTTCTGACATACCTAAAACAGTTTATAACACATGCAGTGTTCTATGGACATTCGTGAGAATTAGATTTAATATGTATATTTCACTTAGTTTTCACAACATAAATTATCTGTTTCATACGAAGCAGAGTCAGAATTTCTGTGCAGATATGATTGATTTTATAAGATATTCTACAAACAAGTGTTCTGTCAGCTTTTCCAGATGTAATGAAAAGGGTGAGATAGATCACAGAGTCAGGATACTGAAAAAAGATGTGACTGAATGAATTCATAGGAAGTTCCAACTATTTTCATTAGTTTCTTTCACAATTGCAAAGGAAGAACATACACAGGACGAAATATCACGTAGTCAATAAAAGCATCATCTATCTTATGATCTTTCCCATCTTCTCTTGGAATACAGCTGAGTAATTCATAATTATCCCTGAACTTCCTACCAAGGGAAGTATTTTGCCATTGGGAATTTCATCTGTTTCAAAAAATGCTCCCAGAATCATTTCCTGAGCTCATACAATTCATAATGCCAATCTCCCTATTGCTTTTACATGTATTACAATTCTCACCGAAAAAAAAAGAAGTTTGGGACATAAAAGCTTACCTCACTCCTTGAATAAAGGTGCTGGAAATCCTGAAGTTTTAATAACCATAAGCTCTCTCAGGGAGTGAGGTGTAAATTCTCTTCACGAAGCTCTCTTTTAGGAACGAGGCAAAAAGTGCTCTGCTAATTGCTACTTACCTTATTCAAACCTCAGTTTTTTTAAGTTGTGAAATAAATATAATGTCACAAACAGGCCTGTATATTTCACAGGAATGTGTCTGTGAAGAGTAAATACAAGAAACTCTACAACACAACTGGTAAAGAGTGATCGTGCCAACCACATTCAGTGTAGTTTTCATGATGGGGTGTTTTCCTTGGTGCTCATAGCCTCACAGAAAATCCTGTTTGGTGAAGACTCTCATGTGTTCTAAGAACTCCTCCTCTGGACACGTCTCCGTCCTGCCAAAATGATGCCAAAAAATTGGGTACGGAGTTTAAAGACCAAGGACGGAGAGCCAGGAGGGAGTTTTAGAGATGTAAAGAGCTCAGGGGATTACGCTCCCTATGCCCTCTATTCAGGCAATCACACGTTCTTACTCTATGAACTTAATGGAAAAACAATTAAAATGCCTGTGGGACCTACCTTAATTTGTATCTGCTGGTGGCTTTTGGTTTGGGGTTCTTTGCTTTCTCAGTTGATAGTGTGCATACAGGAAAAATCTGCATTTACGGTTCTGAGTTTGGACAAATGTGTATGATGGTATAAGCACTGCCACGTGCAAAATAATGAACAGTCCCAGCGGCCCAAACACTTCATGTGTTTATTTGTGATCAAACCATTCTGCCACAATTGGCTCCTACAGTCTACTGATTTTGTTGATATTACTTTTGCTTCATATAAATGAAATCATACAGTACTTCACATCTTGTGTCTGGTTTCTTTCACCTACCTTAAGGCATATACAGGATTTATCCACTTGTTTCACCTATCAGTAGGCTGTTTCTTGTTGCTGACTAGTGTTCGTTATATTGGTCTGCTAGTTTTTACTGATTGTTTACTGATAGTTTTTACTGATTACAGTTAAATTTGCTTTGAATAGTTTCATACAGGTCTGTGTGTGAACATAGGCCTGCATTTGAATACATTGAAGTGGAATTGTGGGGTCACATGGTAAATTCATGTTTAACATTATAGAACATTTCCAAATACTATTTTTAAAGTCATGTACCATCTTGGTTTCCATTGGTAATGCATGAAAACTTCAATTCCTTTGTATGGCTGCTTGCCCTTATCTGTGTTCCTGTCAGAATTATGACCCTAAAAGTCTTAAGATTTTTGAAGAGCTTATGTCACTTCAGAAATTTAGGAAAGTTCATTGGGCTTAGTAGATAACCTAGGAAAGGTTAAATCACAGATGTCTGAGACTACAATACTCTTGAAAAACCAAGAGACCAGTCAGAAACTTAAGAGATACCTAGGAAATGATACAGGCATGTGGGTTTTGCAAAGCTCTGAAATACCCAAAGAAAATGATGTAAGCATATCAAAAAGACAACTGCAGTCCATATTTACTGCTGCATGAGTCCCAGTAGCTAAGATGTAGAGTCAATCTAGATACTCATCAATCGATAAGTGGATTTTCAAAGTGATATATATGAAATACTATTCAGTCATAAAAAGAGTGATAACCTATCATTTGCAGCAGCAAAATGGATGAAACCAGAGTTCGTTCTGTTAACTGAAATAATTCAGACACAGAAAACAAATACCGCATGCTCTCTCAAATGCAGGGGTTAAAAAGTTGTTTGGAACTCGTGACAGTGATTACAGGAGGGTGAGAAGGGGAAGGGGAAGGGGAAGGAGGTTGGAGGGAGGTTGGACAGCAGGCACCAAAGCCCAGGTGAAGCAATAAAGGCTGTGCTCTGTAACATGATCAGGTGACTGCAATTCAGAAGAACCTATTATATATTCTGTGAGGAATTAAACAAGAGTTCAGATGCGCCAAACATAAGGTAACAAAGAGATGGAAACATTAATTACCCTAGTTTGATTAATGCACTATATAGATACATTGAAATATCCCAGTGTGCCCCATACATGCACAATTATTACATGTTAACAAAGAAATTTTTTTAAATATTTAAGGAGAGAGATATATGTTAATTACCCTGATTCAATCATTACCCACTGTATACATGTATCAAATTATGCACTGTTCCCTATAAAGTTATGTACTCAAAAATATTTTCATAAATAAATACACAAAACAATTTTAAAATAAGTAGGACAAATAAATAAGACAGGATATGTTCACAGATGTGCAGGTGATTAGTACAGAACAAAAATGAGCTTATTATTTCATTTCCAGTTAATTTTGAGATCCTAAGCAAGTAGAGCTTTGAGGCCCCTGAATCTGCCAGCGCCTTGATAGGAAATAAATTTACATTCTTTATAAATTCCTTGGTTGC
>NW_004624864.1:1740693-1879664 GCF_000247695.1 Heterocephalus glaber | reverse complement strand
ATCTTGCTGATACAAAAGCAAACATTAAATACATAAAATAACTTTATTATGTTTATATATAAATATCTATCTAGTGCATCCCTGTGATACCAGCACTCTGGGAAGCTGAGACAGGAGGATCACACATTCAAGCCCAGCCTGAGTAATTTAGCAACTTAGCAAGATCTTGTCTCGAAATTTAAAAAACAAAGAAATGACTAGGATGTAACTCAGTGTGAAAGCCCTGGGTTCAGTCACCAGTGACACACACACACACACACACACACACACACACACACACAGAGCTGAGGCAAGGAAAAAACTCACACAAGCCCAGGTGTGATTCACCCAGATAAAAGTGTGATTCACAAATATATAAATATCATTCACAGGGATAAGCAATGACTCAGACAAAAACAATCTTGGAAGCATCCAAGGACGCTGCTTTTTAGTCAGTATTTCTTCTGAGCATAAACGACCACGCTGAAAACCTTGACACTGCTCTCCAGTTCCTCCTCACAAGGAGCCGCAGTGTCTGAGGTAATGTGTGGATAGGGTGCATCACCCCTGGGGCAAGGAAAGTGAGAGGACCATACCCACCCACTAATGATATCAGTAATACTTATGCTGTGAACAGAACATTCCTGTGAGCTCGGAATGACTACAGCACTTACAGCTGTGTCCTGTAATTCCTGTGAGCCTCGTGGAAAGGACCTGTAAGGACGGCCACTGTGCACCAGGGAATTATGAGACTGGAGAGAATGCAATAGTAGCCCCAGGTCTGCACCACAGGAAGTGATAAGATAGTATTCAAAATCAGGATTTCCTAGGTCACAGCCCAAACCACTGCCGTTAAAGAAGACAACACAGGTGAGCACTCAGTACCCGAAGGCGACAGCTGCCGTTCTGTCCGAGGGTCCTTTTGTCCATCCCATCCATGCTCATCATCCATTGCCTGCTTCATTCTCAGGTCAGGATTTATTTCAGTCTTGGCAGACTTTTTCCATCCCTGCTAATACAAAGGCTCCAAACGCACTTGGGGAAGGAGATGTTTCGGTTCCTAAGAAGACCCAGAGTCTCTCCAGCAGGCTTTGCCCGGTTCCGCCTCTGGACCGAAGGCCCCACCTCCCTTCTGCACACCCTGGGTTCATCCCATTCTGGAAGGGCTTCACACACCATAAAGAGGTGCAGATAGCCCTGGCTCTCGAGACTGAAGATTCCCGAGAAGTTTGGGTTTAACGTTGTTCTCCCTAGTCTGAGCCTCCTGTGTTCAAGGGCAGTGGTTAAAATACCATTTAGGTTTTCTTTCTGTCAAAGTCCTGTGGAATATTAGTACCATTCTGAGTCCCCAAAAGAATTCTGTGTTGTCTTTTTTTTTTTTTTAAGTTTGAAAATAATGCAGTACTTAAAGCACTCCTATCCTGGAGGGTCTCATGATCATTGATCTACTAAAGAGGCCGAAGCCAGGTGTGGTGGAGCATGCCTGTCATCCCAGCAATTGGGAGGCTGAGACAGGAGGATTGTGCATTGGAGGCCAGCCTGGGCTACATAGTAAGCTCAAGGCCAGCCTGAACTAGTAGTGAGACCCTGTCTCAAAAAGTAGAAAACAAAGGGGGGTGGGGGGCTGAGAAGAGTACTGTTGAAAAGTAACAATGAGCTAGTAAGCTGTTTAATTTGCCTGCTTGGGGAAGTCACTCCCATGACATCAGTGCTTGAGAAAATCCAATGTTAGACAGAGGCACGTAAGCCAGGAAATTCCTGTGATTGCCTCCCTGGAAGTAATGCACCTCAAAGCCACTCATAATCTTTGAATCTTTGGCGCCAACCACATATAATTTGTTTGTTTTCCTCTTTCTCGTTCGTGTACCAGAATGCTCCACAAGGTCACATTTTGTCATGTTTACCTTTAAAATACCTTCCAAACTGCCTGGAATGTATTAGTTATCAGTAAATAGTTCCTGAACAAAGGGATACTTCAGAACCTTTGTTTGTTTCAAGGGTAGTGAATAATTAACCAGCTAGACCAATGTGTCTGGGATTAAAGGGTTTCCTGGGACTTGGGATTTTCAGTGCTAAAGCCAGAAAACCTCAGGCAAACTGAGACAAATTATTCATGTTCGGTGGTGGTGATGTTTTTTGCAGTTGTTGATTCTCGTTTTCAGTTACACCCTGTGTACTCTGTATGTGTGTGTATAACACAACACACTGGCCGTTAATTGTTCTGTGTAATCCTCACAACAGCTGCGGGAAGTTGGGGTGATTTCGCCTGCGTTTCACAGATGAGGACTTGAAGGCAGTTTCCGTGTCTTCCCCGGGATCCACAACCTTACTCCGCAGCTGTAAAGCCTGCTGCCTGGGCCACTTCCCTCCTGGCTTCCAAACAAATTCTTCAGCTAGGGGAGAGTGTAAAGTCATGAAACTCGTCTTTGAAAATAAGAATTCATTTATTTGAGTAGAAAATAATGGGATCAAGAATAATCCACTTCCTGCTGGGAGAGACAGAAGTGAAAGAAAGAAAGAAGCTTGGAAAGCTTTAATCTTAACATTAATCCAAGAAGTGAGTGATTTGCATATGAGCTTTTAATGTGTTATACACAGGCCCAGTGAGCTGAGAACTCGGTTTAGCTCCAAGTTATGAAATACAATCACATGGGCGGGTGGCCTACATTTTCAGGCTTAGAAATGGTAAGGAGTTTTGCGATCTAAGTGAGAATACCATTCCACCAACTGTGTTTGGAAAAGGCAGCCAGAGCCCTGCAGATTCTGTCCTGGAGAGCAGGTGCACAGACTGACACTGTGGAGGCGGGGATAGAAAGTCTGGGGCCCAGACCCAAGGCTCTCGCTTTAGCTCCACGACAGGAGACAGCTGCACAAGCTTTTTTACCAGTTTGCTTGTGCATTTTTGCCTCAGATTCTTCACAGGAGAGCTGGAGATGGTGAAGTCAGAGTAAAGCAAAGGGCTCCCAGGGACTCCTCATTCTGCCACTTAGCACCTGCAAATCCAGGCCTTACTTCCACCATGTGTAAAACAGGAAGTAAAATTCACAAATGATGGGCCACAGGTCCTCACCCAGTAGGAGTCTGCGACACTTGACACTCCCACTGTTTGATCTCCAGTAAGTGACCTGCCATCTCTGGACCTCGGCTTTATCAACTGCAAAACTAGGACAATAACTTAAAGATTAACAGAGCAACTGTGAGAAATAACAAAGGCCACAGAGCCGACCAGAGCTCTCAGTGCAAGAGAACCCTTAGGATATATTTGGGGAGCCCGAAGTCCTGAGGATTTTCCTATGTCCAGGAAATGAGATTTTTGTGGACTTCAGGGCCACTCATTGTTTTCTGCCGGCTTCCAAAAACTGGAGATGTAAGATTTTTCTCTCTGAGGACTGTAAGCAACTCAAAGTTCAATCCTGAATAGGATGAACAGTATTATTTGAATGCAGTGCCTGAAAGGAGCTCAGCTATGAGATCCAGGTCTCACCTGACATCCACTATGGGAGACACTGTTATTGGTGCAAGATGCTTGGGACTGAAGAAGGGAAACATGAAGAGCAGCTAAGGAGGGCCTTCAAGAGGAGAGACTGCTGCAATGAGCCTGAAGGGCAGCATGCTGGCTCCTAGAGATGACTCACTCTCCAGCGCTGGCCAGGCCTACATGTCACTCAGAAGTGGGGACTCCACAGAAACAAGGGAGAAGAAACTGAATGAGCATTCACAAGCACCGAGTAGTGTGTGACTGTTGGCCAGAGCAGCGGTGGAGAGCAAGGCCCTGTGCAGCACTGGAAGGCAAAGACCGGCCCAGCCACTTCGTGGAGGGAAGACTCTGAGGCACCACTTCCCCTCAATAACATGTGATGTGGAAGGAAGATAGCCTTGATGTCTCTCTCCTCTTCACACACCAAGAAGTCCAGATCTTTATTACCACTGTTAGCAAGAAAAACAAGAGTACAAAATGGATGCCTTGATAATTACTTCATCTTCTGCCAAGTTAAATTTTATGGTAATGCTTCCTCTGCGTTATTCACTTTCCTGCTGATTTGCTACTTACGTTTATAGGGTTCGCTTGAATTATTGAAGGTTTTTTTCCCTCACTCTAACATTTTACATTTCTACTATTTTATTTCAGTATCGTGAGGTCAGTGTCCTCTCTCTCACCGCCATCTGGTGTTTGCAAGAGTATCTCTCACACAGTGGAGATATCAGCTATGTTCTGTTACTGACACCAACTCAGAATAACTGAAAGAAAACGAGGGAGGTAATTGAAAGGACATTAACAGAATCACAGAATCAAAGGGAAACAGTAAACGCTGGAAACCAGGAACATTTCATGGGACAGAGGAACAAAAGTCAGAAGGAAGGAAACTGTCTCTTACCTGGAATGGTCCTGCTGGTCTCTAACTGCTGCCACAGATGAGCTCCACCCCCTTCTGTCCTTGCCTTAACTGTTTCAGATTCAGTGAGGGGAGTGAGAACCTTCACTGTCCGAATTTAGGACATATAGTTTTGAAATGAACATATATACATACATTTAAATATTGAGTATAACCAAAAAATGCATAAAATATCTAGGTTCAACTTAGCCACCCACCCAACAAGCAGCAATACACTCACTGCCCAAATCATAAACAGACAAAGACTTCCACGTGTCTGTTCCCATTCACTCTGTATTCACTTGTGATTTGCTTTATTTTCACACAACAGAAAAATAGATGAAAACTTAAAAAGAAGCAAAGATTTGCTGAACTCCTTCCATAAACAAAGAAATGCAAATTAAGACAATAAAAGACACTATCTTTTCATAAAATTGACAAAATTTTAAAGTCTTGTAAGTGTTGATAGAATTCTCACATATTTGCTGAAGTGTAAAATCAGTAAACTAGCTTTGGAAAACAGTGCCAAATTATTTAGTAAACTTTGAAATGTGTAAACCCTGTGGCTTAGCAGTTCCCTTCCCAGGTATATATGCCTCAGGGAACTAAATACGCGTGTGCCCCAAGATGTATGCTGAAAATGCTCACAGCTGCACTGTCCGTTGCTACCCGCAAAGTGAAAATAAACCAGCAAATGAACATGAAAAAATAGAATGAATTATTAAATTTTATACTTTTCTATTGGGTTGTCTGTCTTTTTCTCATGGGTTTATGGAAAGTTTCTCTCTCTCTCTCTCTCTCTCACACACACACACACGCACACACCCCTTGTGACATAATCACAGACTAGCAACTGAGAAATGTTATGAACAGATGGTAGGATTCTTGGGCTTGGAGATGTAGCTGGATGGTGAGAACCTACAGAAATTCCTCTATAATGTGTAATTTCTCTGTGGAGATGTGATTGTTCTCAGGTTCCTTGCCTACTGTGATGGCAACAAGTCCCCATGGCCCACAGAAGTAGTGGGCTGAGGAATGAGCAGCCCATCCACTTCTAAGCTGAATGGTCTACTTTCTTACAAACCCCTGCCGACATGCCACATGCAAGCCAGTCTCCTACCTGGCTTCAGGTTGCTGTTTAGGAACAACCTCCTCACCCACACCTATAACTTTATTGCCAGCAGCGCTACTAGGCAGGAGGGGGGAAGACATTTTGAAAATCCCCCTTCCCCTGTTACTCCTTCTGACATTCAGAACAGCCTTGGTGAGGGTGAGTCTGGGGCTCTCACTTCCCCTTCGATGAGGAGGGAACTGGCTCACAGATAAGAGGCCTATGCCAGTCTCAGGAAGGCTGAGTCTCTCATCTTGGAATTCCAAGGTCTTTTCACCGTCTTCCTTCAAAGTCTGGCCCAAGTCCCACCTCCTCCTGGGAGCCTTCTCTGTTCACAGCTTTATCATTGGTCTCAACTATTACTTTCTGCACAACTCATTTGACCATGGGCACAAATGCCTTGAGCTGTCATCTCTCCAGCAGTCTGTGCCCTGTTCCACTGTGGTTTTTGTAAACCGCTCCTGAAGCGAGAGCAATGTTCCTTGTCACCGGCCCATTCACAGACTTCACACTGTGCCTGCAGCCTGCGGCCTGGGCCAAGGAACAGGGGCTGGGCTTGGCCAGCTCTGTGGGCTGCAGCATTGAAAAGTCCACTCTGACGCCAACGATCAACTATCAAGACTGAAAGAAAGTATGCCCTGCTCCATTCACATTCTGTAGACTCCTGGGAAAATTCCCGCTGACATAGTTCTTAGGCACTGAGTCATGAATCTCCAGATACATTACATCAGGCAACATCCACCAGGGGTTTTACTTTGTTCAAGTAGGGGTTAGCTCTTAGAGTCTTGCATTTATTGCATTCTCCAGAGTGCCTGCCAGACGTAGATGCTCATCATGAAAGATCTCTGGAAGTAATTTATACATCAAATAAGACCTCCCCAGAAATCTACTAAAATATACAACTGCTTTCCTTTTCTCAGTGTACTGGAGCAAGAAGGGCAAAGACTCAGGCAAAAATCTTTGCTTCTCTTTTTAACAGTAGGCTGTAAGTTAATTTTTCAAAGCATTGGTTTCTTCAACCACAAAACTAAAGCCCAAAAGTCTGTCTTATGGTGAAAAAAAGAAGAATAAAAATGTCTTTTGACATATCAAGACCTATATAGAACAGAAAGTATAAGACTCTAGCAAGATTTGGTTCTCTTTGAGTGTCAGCAAGTTCAGGAGTGGGGCTTGGGATTTTCAGTTACAAAATGAGAGGATTCATTTGAGTTGTGTATGGTTTTCTTTTCAAATTTTCTTTTTAATTGACACATGATGATTATACCATTTAACTTGGAAGGTGAAAGAGTCAAGGACTGCAACTGCCAAGGAATTCTAATATTTTAATTTTCAATTCCATATACAGAAAGCTAAACAAATTGTCTAATGCACAAAGGGAGGCTCATATTTAAAATAGTTCAATCATAATCCTCTTTCAAATGAATAATGTAGCCTGAAAGAAATAATGGCCCTGATAATGTGCGTTTTCACACCCTGTTCTGGACACTTCCAGTAGGAAGCCTTTCTGTACCATGCTGACTCCTGTTTCACGCTTCAGGCTTTCCCACTCATCAGACCACTCCTACAGGGAGAGGGCGGGCACTGTTAACACCCAAGTGGAAAGGTAGTCTCCGCTGGGCAGGATCTCCACATGGAAATGAAAGGCTTCCCACGGTAATGTGTGCTCCACACTCTGTCGTCTTATAGACGAGACATCTCCTTCGGAGTGGTTTCTGTAAACAAATTCTTGTGTGCTGTCGACTTGAAACATGTGTGCCCTAGATGTGGAAGATTTGAGGACAGGGCGTTAAACAATGGTTGGAAGCAAAGGCTTAAGTTTGGCTGAAGGGGAGAGAGTGTGGGGGCTCAGAAGCTAAGTGAGGGGTGCAGAGGAGGCCAAGTGAGGGCAGGGGAGGGCTGTCAGCAGACTAAACACATGTGCTTGTGGTGGACGTGTTCACGAGCTAGATTTCATACTATCTTTGCAGATTACCCTGTGCAGAGGAAGAATTGCAAATCTTTACAGTGTATTGGGTGCAAAGAGGGGGCCTGACTTCCTCGAGGTCATGTGACAGAGGAGAAGAGTAAGGATTTTCATCCAGCTCTGACAGTTACCATCTTCGGTTACCCATCTGCGGTCATAGGTGGCCTTGTTTGAGGTGATCTCGACAAAAACTTGAACTCTGTAGGTCCACACTTAGAAGACCACACTTGCCCAACGGAACTGAGGTGTGGGGGCATAAAGAAACATACTCAGGAACCCACCTACTATGACTACAGCAGTTATGATGTACACACGTCGCACTTCCATTTTCCCTGGGGATCGAATGGCTTAGTGATGAGGAAAGTTCTCACTGGGCCAGCATTAAAAAAAAAAAGTTGAGAAGACAAGAAAGGAAAAGGGGAGATGAGGAAGAGGAGACAGGAATTAGCAGGAAGAAGAACAGGCAACCATACGAAGCAGGAAAAGCAGAGGCTGGCCTGTGCTCGATGCCTGGACGTTACTTCCTGGGCTCATCTTCAAGTCGGGCACTTTCCGGAAGTTGCTGAGATCTACTTGTTGGGGGTCCTGGCCCGTGGAGGCTGTCCTGAGGCAGTGTGTGCTGCTGGAACGGGCGAGGCAGGTGGAAAGAGGAGGCAGGGAGCTGCTGCCCAAGCCTGGGATTCAGAAGCCCCTGATCTTCCCAGGTGATGGCACCGTGCAGCCCAGAAGGCCCTTCCCGCACACTGGCCTCGTGCTCCCAAGCTCCCTCTCTGCTCCTTTCTCACAAGACCTCTGATTGGACATCCTCACACAGAGCTGCCCTGTGCACAACAGTATGTGGTGACCCCAAAACTAAGTTGATCTCCTAAACTATCTGAGCTAGACGACTAAGATTCCTGGGTTCCATATTTAGAGTACAAGTTGATTTATTTGGTTTGGGTTTTTTGGTTTTTGGTTTTGTTTTTTTTGAGATTTTGAAATCATGAACTGTATTGGTTCCTCAGATTACCTGTAGCTATAAATATCATCAAGAAGCAGAACTAATCACCACTCCTTTCCCACACAAACACCATTTAGGACAGGAAACAAGACCAGTATGTTGACTAGCAATGCGTGTCACTGTGCCTTTCCTATTTTAAGAAGTAATTTTCCAGGCAGATTTTTTTTTTATACTGGTAACATCCAATTACAGAACATCAGATTACAACAGGAACCCAGAAGTGGGCAGAATTGTTGAAAAAATAACAGATTCACCAAGCTTAAGGGTACTGAGAAATGAAACCTTTTAATCCAGAAGACAAATACCTCCTCTCATAGCCCTGGAAAAGTCACTGCCATTCTCTGAACCTTTACAAGCTTTGATGATTATGTTAGACAGGAACCAAAAGCAGAGAAGAGAGAGCAGGCTCTCTAAAGAAAGGTGTGTTTATTCAGGTTAAAGTTTGAGCAAGTCATGTACTGAAATGTTCCTTTCTTCTGCATACAAGCTTTATTATTTTCCACCAAAGTTGTCCCAGCACATTAGCAGAAGGGGATGGAGAATGTGAAGGTCCAGGTCGGTCAGTGACAGTGGGATGTAGGTGGGGATGGGGTGGAGGGCTGGGAGAATTTAATCCTACATCGCCTGACTCTTGGTCCAGCACACTCTCCGTAAAGTTGTAATCTTCACCGAAACATGATTAGACATATTGAAACAGTCTCTGTCGGTAATAGAAAATCATGTGTTCATAAAAAGATGTTTTGTTTAAATGTTTAAGGAGATAAAATTACCACCTACCCTGATTTCATCACTACACACATATTGCATATATATACAAAATTATCACATGGTAAGCCATAAATATGTACTATTAAAACAATCACTAATTTAAAAAAACTAACTGTCCAACCCACAAACCAAAAAAACAAAATATTATGCATTCCAATTGATACATTTTTTTTCAAGAGTAGGAAAAATTTATTGAGAGAGAAAGCTTCTGTCTAAGAGAGACAGAAGGGGGACCGGAAAGTGGGTTGCCCTTCTAATTGATACATATTATGAATGAAGGTGTGATCCTTACACCGCATTTAATAGTGAATGGAAATTTTTTCACAGTTAAAACTAGGAAGGAAAAAATTCAACACATTCAACTCTGTGCTTCAATTTTCTGCTTTAAACCTCATCAAGAAACCAGCACAAGTGTCTGAATGTTCCATGCTATTGTTTGCGAAGCATAAGATTTTCTTCCTAAATGACACATTTCAAAGTTCTGCTTTTTATAATGTCTAATAGCAGAAATAACCACTGTTCTTGTGGATGAAAGAACAGAAATCTTCCAGAACTCAAGAGTCATGATGGCATTTAGGTCCAAGAGAAAGTCTATCCTCTTGTTACCTGCCTCCTTTCTACTCACACTCAAAGATTAGGGATGAAGTTTGTGGAGTATTTTCCAAAGAGCACTTTTCACTTCCTTGTTCCTCAGGCTGTAAATGAGGGGGTTCAGCATGGGGATAACCACAGTGTAGAACACAGAGGCGATTTTGTCAGTGTCCATGGACTCCCCAGAGCTGGGCTGCAGGTACATGAAAATGATGGTCCCATAGAAGATGGACACGGTGGTGAGATGGGAAGCACAGGTAGAGAAAGCCTTCTTGCGTCCCTCAGCAGAATGCATGCTTTGAATGGCAATATATATGAAGAGATAAGAGATGAGGATAATGAGGAGGGTGAAGAAGACGTTAAAGCCCACAACAAAGAACACAATCAACTTGCTGATACGTGTGTTGGAGCATGCAAGAGCCAAGAGTGGGGGAATGTCACAGAAAAAATGATTAACCTCATTAGACCCACAGAAGGAGAGCCTGAAGGTGTCTGCTGTGTGGATTGAGGCATTGAGGAAGCCACAGACATAGGAACCAACCATCAGGAAGGTACACACTCCTGCTGTCGTGGTGGAGTAATGAAGAGGTCTACACACTGCTGCATGGCGGTCATAAGCCATGGAAGCCAGAAGGTAACACTCGACAGTGGCAAAACCCACGAAGAAGAAGAGCTGAGTGGCACATCCACTGTAGGAGATGACCTTGTCTCCTGACTGCAAGTCAGCCACCATCTTGGGGGCCACAGCTGAGGAGTAGCGCAAATCTACAAAGGAGAGGTTACTGAGGAAGAAGTACATGGGGGTATGGAGATGGGAGTCTGAAAGGATGATCACTATCATCCCCCCATTCCTAACCACAGTGATGAGGTAGATGAATAAAAACACCAGGAGGAGTGGAACCTACAGGCTGGGGTCATCTGTTAATCCCAAGAGAATGAACTCTGCCACTTCTCCAGTGCTATTCTCCATTGAAGTCAACTTAAATTTCACTTGGTAATTAAAGAAAAAGGCCAGGGAAAAGCAGATGAAACTACAAGAAGAAGTGGAATGATATAGAATAGAAGACTAACATATATTGGTAATGCAGCACATGTAAGATACACGCTAGGTCCTTCCACTTTATCATAGCACTTACTCCTGAGACAGGTGGTGTTATGCCTGTTTTATAGATGAGAAAGTTCAGATTCAAGAACCTTAATACTGGAAAAGGTTGTCTAATTAGTAGAGGTCAAAATAAAAGTTCATTCCTTTATATTTTTAATCCAAAGTTCATGTACTCATAGACTCTACACGTTTACATGATATAAATATATATTATGATGTAGATGTGCCTAGCAACATAGTTGCTAAGATTTCACTCAAGTTTTTAAGAATCAAAAAGAGAAGACTATTAAGTTAAAAAAAAAAAGAATCCATCATCCTTTATCTTCCTCGTTCCACCTCAATAATTTAGCCTCACTAGATTTCTTGAAATTTTTGCTGCACAGGTAATTATTAAATAATATTAATTAAAGAAATTGTAATAGCTTACCATATGCTAGATACTACCCCAAGGGTTCTAGTTGCATTTAATTCGATCTTCACACAACATTTGAGGGGTTACTCTATTATTTTCCTCATTTTATACAAGGAAAAACTGTATATATGGAAATATTCGACTCCTTCATTTCCAATCTTTATTTTACCTATATAAACAATATTCTATAATTTAAGACATGCCAATAGAATATTTTTCCTTCTCACTTTAGATAACTTCCCCATTGGCAGTCTCCTCTTTCTAGATACTATTTTCTTCCAAAATAGAACATTTTTTTATGGTGACTAGAGAGCTGCAAAATAATAACAGTTAAATGAATATTGACTAAAATCACATAACACAGTCTTTCAATACTATTTGGGGGCTTATTACTTAACACTGGTTCAGCAGAAAGAGGGTGTGGTATCATATATAAATGTGTATATGTATAAGTCTTATAGATATAAATGTGATCCTGATTACAGTGAAGTTCTCCCTTGCTGCATCTTGTTGATTGTCACATAATTAGTTGGGTGACCACCCAACTCCTTGACTTGCTGTGAGCCTCCTGGGACAGTGACTGCATTCTTCCTTTCTCGTCTCACCAGGCCCACCATGGCCTCCAGCACACATAAATATATACTTGGTGAACTGACTAGAACAGCAATGACAAACACAACAGACAAGCTATTGTTCTCTTGTTTATCTGAGTCCACACTTCCTGCCAGTATATTAGCTTAGACTTATGGCATGAAAAATATTCAGAAGCAGCAATGAGTTTGGAGGTGGTCAGGCCTGGAGAAAGACTGTGTCCTACTTTTAGAACACTCTCTCCCTCCTACTGCCTTTCCTCAGCTTAAGCATCCACAGGCTCTCCCAGCCTCTGTAGCAGAGTGGGTGGGAGCCATTGAGGGAAGAGAGGAAATGCATGAAGAGAGGAGGGGAAAAGACAAACAGGCATGAGAAGGAGAAATTGTTTAAGCTAGCGTGGCCTCACCTTGCTTTGGAGCAACTGGTGAGGAGCTCTTTGCAAATAACACAGAAGAAGAGCACGCCCTGGCTTGTCCCTGTGGCTGGTTTCACAAGGACCAGGTCAGCCATCTTGGAAAGTTCAGTGAGATGGAGACCCTGCTAGTACTTCACTCCTGATTTCCAGATTTTGCCTTTGTAAACAGTGCTTCAGAAGTAACCTTGGAAGTGTTGTCTCATGCTCATGAAACAAATTCCTAGAATTTCATATTTTTCAGCCTTTTCCACTTGTTCATAGATTTCCGACTGAGCAGCAGTACTTTCCCTTATTACTTTCATCCAGCCTTTCTCATGCTCTTTGTTTTGACCTTGGACACATTCACTTATTCCCTAATTTAGCAGAAACAATGCACCATAGTCTATGATGAGTAGTGTCCTGGTCATACATATGAAGTGTCACTCAAAAGTCACATAACTACTTAACTGTAAGTGTCACATTTTCGAGGGCCAGATTTTTCCACATCGCCACTATGGACATAGCCAGCTGGACAGCTCTCCACCTATTAACAATTTATATTCAAGGTGCTTTCTGTGTTATCTTGGTGAGCAACCCTTCTCTTTATGCATGTAGTTACTGTTGGTAAATGTGTCTGGATTCAGAGCAGCAAGGAGGCTTCTGGAGTCAGAGTGTAGAGAAAAGGCCTCATTTACCCAGCACAATCCCTGAAGCGCCACAGGGCCTAACTCCAAAACCTGATACCGTGAGTGGTGGTACCTCAGCTCACAAACTTAACTCGTCCCACAATTCTGGGGAAGATGGCCCACCACAGTCCTGTTCGTCACCCAGTGCAAAGCTCATACTGAACTGAAAAGAACATTAAAATTTAAGAGATTTTTATTGCTATAAAGAGAGAAGGAGACTAAACCATCCAGATGTCTGGAAATAAAAATGTTTCATCAAAGTTTCTTCTAAAGAGGTTGGAAAATCACTCCCAACCACCACACTCCATTGGGGAAGTCCAAAGATCATCAGTAGAATTGCTAAATTCCATGAAGGAAGAGATAAATCTACTTGTCTCTGTTAGTGTTCTGTGCTTCATTACCCACTGGCTGCACCAGTGGCAAGCACACAGTAGGCTTAATTGTCTTCTAAGTGTATAAGTGAATTAGAATCTCAGAAGTTGAGTTAGAATAATAGCTTTAATGATGCTTACTTGCTTTGGAACTATAGATAAGTAAGTTTCCCTGTATCAAGAGAGTATGAAGTAAAATAAAGTATGGGAAAATCCAGCCATCATGTGGTCCATGGGAGGTCCACAATACAAACAAATGTATCTCTATTAACCTACATCAAGCATATGAACTTGTTTCCCAGACTTTAAACCAGTTGATAGCAACATTCCATCTAGAATGACTATGTCGATGGCTGCCTAAGTGATGATGCAAAATCATCTACAGGAATCTCCTTCTGACTGTTCTTGCGAGACGTGGCAGAAGAGCTTCAAGAAAATGGAATTAAGAGCCCTTTAAGCCTACACCTGGCCCCTTTCTCCTAGCTAAGCCTACTATTTCTGCCCACAGTGTGAAGAATGTGGCTGTAAAAGAGTTGGGGAAAGCAGACCTATATCCTAGGGAGTTATGAAATCTTAATTCAGAACTGCCTTCAAGGACTGAACTTTCTGAAGTCTAAAAAGAAAAGAAAATCTGTTCGGTCTCAGAAGGCCTTGAATTTCAAATAGTAAAAGATTTCCTGAGGCTGTGTAATAAAAGCACACAGACAGTTCTGCTGCCGTGACCGTTTATGTGAGTCCCAAAGTGAATCACACCAGCCTGTGTAAGCGGGCTGAGGTCCACGGGAAGATGCTGCTTACATAGACTTAGGGTCCTCCGGAGAGAAGCTCTCCAAACTGGGACTCAGCAACACATAAACAAGCAGTCAAAACAATACTTTCCTGGGGGAACTGAAACATTACTGTGACATGAACAATCCTCCAAGACCCTCCTCAAGGGACAAAAAGACTCCATTTCTCAAGTCTCAGGGAAGATTATTGGTGAGGAATTTTCATCAAAAATGCTCTCAAAGAAAAACCACATTTTCTTTATCCAGTCTCCAGCTGATGGGCGTTTGGGCTCTTTCCAAGTTTTAGCTATTACAAACTGTGCTGCTATGAACTTGGGTGCACATATATCACTGTGGTATTCTTTTAATTCTTTAGGGAAGAAAAACAAGAAATTCCATAAAAAATGAGAAATTAAAAATTTTCACCAGTGGTCCCTCAGACAAAGGTCTACTATCTAGAATCTATAAAGAACTTTAAAAAAATCAGACCTCTCAAATTTAAAGACCCAATCCAAAAATGGGCATCTGAAATGAACAGACATTTCTCAGACAAAGGAGTAGAAATGGCAAATAAACATGAAAAAATGTTCAACATCACTGGTCATTCGAGAGATGCAAATGAAAACAACACTGAGATTCCACCTCACTCCAGAAAGAATGGCTACTATCAAGAAATCAATCAATAACAAATGCTGGCAGGGGTGTGGGGAGAAAGGAACCCTTCTCCAGTGTTGGTGGGAGTGCAGACTGGTGCAACCACTGTGGAAATCAGTATGGACATACATCAAAGAACTAGGACTGGAAGTCCCATTTGACCCAGCTATTCCCCTACTGGGCATCTTCCCCAAACAATTAAAAGAATCATACCACAGCTATATATGTGCTCCCATGTTCATAGCAGCACAGTTTATAATAGCTAAAACTTGGAAATAGCCCAAATGCCCATCAACTGGAGACTGGATAAAGAAAATGTGTTTTTTTTTAAAATGGAGTATTACTCAGCCATAAAAAATGAGAAATTAGAGACATTTATAGCTAAGTGGATGCACATTGAGGCGATACTCTTAAGTGAAATAAATAGGGCACACATGAATAAATACCAAATAGTTTCTCTGGTGTGAGAAACTGAAAGTGTAAATAAGGACTAAAATGTATAATAGATAATGTGAAATAAGAAGAAAAGGGGCAAAGGGGAAGGGGAAGTGGGAGGGGTAGGGGAAAGGAAAGAAGGGAATGGAATTAATATGAGAAAATGAAAAAATGGAAACAAAGGCTTTGCAAATAGGGAGGGATGGAGGATTGAAGGGAGGGCAGGGGAGGGGGGAAAAATAAGAACCAAGATGGATTATGTAAAGGTGCACATTTCCAATGATGAGTGTCATTATATTGTATACCTAAAATGTACCATTGAAATAAAATTTTAAAAAAATACTCTCAAAGGAGTATGAGACGCAACCACTCAGCACTCAGCCTTAGGAAGATACCCTGCACTGGGAGTAGGCTGTTTCTCTAAGACTAAGAGAGGAGGAATCTTTAAATGGCCCATTCAAAAACAATCAGCTACCTCAAAATCTCCATTTTTTTAAGCCCAGCTTTGACTACAGAGCTCCAAGTTCAGGAAATTGTTTTCCAATCAATTTGGTTTTAAATGAGTTTAAACATGGTGCTGAGAAGAAGCAAAGGATTCTATTTCATTAGTATCAATTACTGAATTCACAGACAAGGACTGCCTCCTACATTTCAAGCTCAATGTTAGACATGTGCGGTCCTTCACACAACTCTATGAGAAATTCTCTCTCCAATTTTACAGATGTGAAAACTTCAGTCTGTACCTAATATCTAGCTCTTTTTCTGCTATTATTCTCCAGTAAAAGAAACCCGGGCTCCTTGGAGAAGTGGCCAATTCTAGGACTGAAAGAAGGAATAAACCAGACAAGCCCGTAGAGGTTTGTAGTCCGGGAAGGAAACGCCAAAGCCTGTCTGCCCCAGGTCTCTCTCTACCTTTCCACTGCTTAATTCTCCTTGGGGGTCAATATGGAGAAGCAAGGATGCTCTCAGAATCTAGAAAAGGGTCCTTTTTCTCTCAGACTCTCACAGGTTTATGTTCCAGGATAGTAGGTTACAAAAGGAAAACTGACTTAACCTACTTTTTCTTCTTTTGTGTGAAAATATTTTCATGTAAAAATTTATAATTCAGATAAATTAATCTTTAATAAAATGAAGAAATAAAAAGTGGCCATGTCATAGTAAGATAGATGATGTGAGCCCAAGGATGTTTCCACCCCTGATGGAATTATTTTTCTGCCAAACATTTAATTAGGAATTAATATCAATTCTTCATGGTCACTTCCAAAAAATAGAAGAGGGAAAATTTACCAGTTCTTTTTATGAAGCCAGTTTTATCAGATAGTAGAAATATCATAAGAAATGTAGCAATAGATTATCTTCTATTGTGAACATAGACAGCAATAATTCAAAACCACTAGCAAACTGAAAGTAAACAAATTTACTAGACATTGCATTCAACCGAGTAATCTCACAAATACATCCAAAATCGACCAAGCAATGCCTAATAAAACATAGTACGAAACTTGTTTCAATAGACAGAAAAGCTTTTGAGAAACCCAATGTCCTTTTTTATCAGTGTATGCTGGTGATACATACTGGCTCCATTTGTTTTGGGCACTGGTCAGGTATAGTACATATCTTAGCTATTTTTTATTCCCCCACCTTCCCCATCATCTTTCCTATCTCCAAAAAGTCTGCTTTTTGTCTCCTACCATCTATTCTTTATTATTTATTTGCATTCTAGGTTTCCGTAGCAGTAAATCTCCTGACCCACATGTTGAACCCTGAAGGGCTAGATTTACTCCTTGTTGTTTAACTGTATTAATACAAAGACATAAAATAGGAAAAGTGAGAGGGAGAGACACAGGAGGAGAGAGGAAGAGAAAAGGGAGAGAGCAGAGGGGAGGGAGTCAGTATTCTAAAACCTTGAGCAGCTTAAACTGACAGCTATTGCTACTGTAAAATACAACGGTCCTGGGCTTGGCACGTGAGAAAGCTCGAATCCACCACTGACTGCATGCAAACTGAGATAAATTATTCATGTGCTTGAATCTCAGCAGTTCCTTCCGCCACTGAAGGTATCTGCTTCCATTTTCTCCCAGAGCCTCTCAGTTCCTGGGGGGGCGCTTCTGATTGGACACTTCTGACTCCTCCCCGTTTGGTCTCCTCACAAGTTCTATTCAACTCTTCACCTCCGAATAGTGACCCTTGGGGCTTAGGGGAGGAGGGAGAGGAGAAAAGGCCAGTTGTTCTGACTGGGGGAGTGCAGGGCCGCAAGCCAGCCTCTGTCCATCCACCCTTGAGTTAATGCTGCCATCTTGAGGCTGTTTCCAGCCTTTCACCGAGTGAGCTGTTCCCAGCGGCGGGGCTGGAGGAGTGAAAACTCCTCTCCCTGTAGCCCTGATCCGTAGCTTCACAGGGGAAAACCCCTGCGGGATCACAAGCAGAATGAGAAGCTGGCAGCCTGTGCAAAACGTTCATTCCACGGCCGCATCCCCTGTCCGCGCCTCGAGCTGGTGAGGTCCCCAAGGCACCGTGGCCCAGGATGTTACTGTGAGCATCTGACTGCATGCAAGACTGACCTGAGACTCACAGAGGGCAGTATCTGGCTAAAGCCACACAGGTAATTAGCAGTTCAGCTGGGATCCATGGCTCTCAGACTTGTGATATTTCTGCCGTCGGTTTCTCCAGTTTCCTGAGTGTCTGTGGACTCCTCAGCACCACCCAAGTATCTGCACTGCCTGCAGGTACCGCCCTCATCTCCTGGCCCCGAGGTCGGGGCCACCTAATGCTAACCCCTCCTCTCCCTCTCCACCTCGACCACCCTGTCCTCTTCTGCCTTCCTGTCCCAGAACTTCCCCTGCTGCTTTTCACGGGTTTCCCCTCCATCTACACCACTAATCCTGGCTCTGCTTACTCTTGGAGAACTTTCTAGAACAATCATCCTTGTCCTCTCCACCCTGCTTACTCACTCTGAGCCTGTTTGTCCAAAAACACGCTTTTGTTACCCTGTGCTTCCCACAAAAATTCTCACAAATCTCTCTCCCGCCCTAACATGCCCTTCTGCTGCATCAATGTCCACATCACCTCCCAGTCTCTTCCCAGTCTGCTGCATCAGAGCCTCAACTATTCCCATTCCCATCCCACTGAAGGAATATTCTGAACAAATATGCTCTGCTGGCGTACATTGGTTACACAGAGCAGTAGGTTTTGTGTTGGCATAGTCATGTGTGCATATACCACTCTTTGGTCATTCCTCCCTCTCACCCCCTTCCCTGTTACTCCCTGCCTTCAATACCCTTCCTCTTCTCCAATAGCTTCTCTTCTACTTTTATGTCATTTCTCACTTTAAAATCTTTTTCTAGTTTCCTCACATGTGGGAAAACCTGTGACATTTGACTTTCTGAGTCTGAACTATTTCACCTAACATGATAGCCTCTGGTTCTATTCACTTGCCTGCAAACGGCATGATTTCATTTTTTCTTTATGGCTGAATAGTATTCCATCATGTGTAGAATCGTCTTTATCCATACATCTGTCCGCAGGCCCCTAGGTTGTTTCCCTAGCTTAAGCTACTGTGATTGTGCTGCTTGCACGCAGGTGTGTGGGTATCTCCACAGTTTGCTGACTTTAATTCCTTTGGCTGTATGCCAAGGAGTAGTGGAATAGCTGGGCCTAGCGGTAGCTCTAATTTTAGTTTTTGAGAAACCTCCATGCTGGTTTCCATAATTCCTTACTGATTTACGTTCCCACGGTCGGTGGTCAAAGTGCTCCCTGCTCTCTGCATCCTCACCAGCACTTGCTGACTTTCATATTCTTGATGAGAGGCCCTCTGCCTGGGACAAGAGGGGATCCCACCTGTAGTGTGGGTTTGCATTTCCCTGATAGCTAAAGACATTGAACTTTTTTATATATGTATTGGCCATTTGTACTTCTTCTGAGAAATATCTGCTTGATTCATTTGCCCACTTATCAGTGGGGTTACTTGCTTTCTTGGTGTTAAGTCAGATGGGATGGGCCAGCGGAGCACGCGCGGGAAGCACAGGAGGCCAGTGCCTGGGCTCCCAATCCGCTGTGGGAAATCATTCCTGACTTCTTGTTCCATCTCCTCGGCCTGATATTCTAAGCATTCTAGCTCCAAAAAGTATTTCAGCTTCCGTGTCTTTCTCCAGCCCTGAGGCATCCCACTTTCTGTTCGCACAGACACCAAGGTGTCTGTTCCACAGATCTGGCACGCAGGGGTCCTGGTAAACTACCTGCTTTCTCTGCCTGCCATGCTCTGAATGCCTCCCCTTCTGCCTTCCTTCACGCTGCTCCCTCGGGTTGCAGTGGCCTAGTTTTACCCCCTTCTTTTATCTCTTTCACTTAGAAGTTCAAATTAAAGCCAGCTCCATTGTGAAGTTGTCCTCTGAGGTCGTGAACAACATATGTGTGCTCCTCTATTTATAACCCTTTCCCACGCTGTTGTCTTATTAGTTCTGCACATTATTCTTCCTTTTATGTCTTTCCCAGAGCCTATACATTACCTTCTCCCACTCCCATATTCCTTCTTATTCCACTACCTTGACCTCTGCTTCCAGGAAAGAACACAAGGCAGTGTTAGGCAGTGACTGACCCTCCTGGGCGATGGATTCCTCGGGGCGGAGGCTATGGTTTACTGTCTTGAGGCTTCCCTGGAGTCCAGAACAGCGCCTGTAGACAGCAACTGCCTGCTGATTCTCCAAAACCCATCTGATTCTCCATTTAGTAGATTGCCGAGGCAGAGAGACGAGAGCTGAGGAGTCTACTTCAAGAAAATTTATTTATCTTTAACTCAGCAAAGTAACTTTCAGATCATCACACTCAGTAGTTTAAAACAGTAATGTATACTTCTCAGGGGGAACAAAATGGGAAAATTGTTGATTTGTAGACTGATAAACCCTAAGGGCTCTTTGTTAGAGAGAGATAAAAATAAAGAGTTTAATCGTTGCATTGGAATACACTGTTCCCCTGCTTTGCAGGAGGAAACCAGTACTTAGCAGCTGAGACGGAGCATTGTCATGAGAAGGAACACAGAAGACAGGGGCCCTGGTTCCTCATGACAACACTCTAAGTGGCCTCCTGCCTTCATGTCATCGGCATGAAGATTAGGACCCAGATTCGCTACTTCATCTTAAATAAATGTCTTAGATCTCCAGTCTCTCTCCCTCCATCACTTTCCTCTCTATCACATTCAGAAAACACTTCTCATGCTGATCCTTCCTAGAGATATCTTCTAACCCACCTTTCATTTCCACAAAGCATCTCCAAAGAAATGCTTGCATTCCTTGAGGAAATGCAAAAATTATCAAACACTAAAAGATACTCAGGAAGTAACAGAAGTAAAAAGCGAAGCAGCTGGGATGGAAACCCACACTCGAGGTCAAGATTCACAAAGTGAAATCACTCCCGCTTTTAAGTTTCAACCCAAATGCAGGATCTCAAGTGAGTCACACACCACGAGACCACAGCTCTCCCATGGGTGAGTCTGGGATTGGCTAACAGAGTGACACCATGTAGCCAATAACCAGAAGGCTCCAGAGCTGGGGGTTGTATCTGTGCTGCTGAAGTATTTTAAATAATAGTAATCGTAAAGGTTTCCCTGGGAGTTTCCCCTGGATTGTGGCTAGACCAATGACAGCCAGTGACAATCTTGATGCTGAAAGGCACCTATACTCTTCTCCCATGACTGTGTGTCCTTGACCTGGATAGACAGAAAACAGCTAACAGGATGGATTTCCTGTGCCATGGAAATCAGTCGCTCTTGAGTATTACTTTGTCAATAAGCTGCTACAAAGGAGGATTATGAGCTCAAATTCAAACTCTTCCCTTAATCTCCGAGCATTTTCAATTCCATCAACTTTCATCCTGAGCCTTAAAAAGTGCTTTCTAAAACCACAGAAAAACAATGAAAAGCCTGGTACTGTTTCACCGTCTCCATGGCAATGCCAGAGATGGATGCTGAGCTGATATCTCCACATGGCTCTTGGACTATTT
This sequence comes from Heterocephalus glaber, assembly GCF_000247695.1. The sequence goes on along the minus strand of NW_004624864.1, from coordinate 1,858,470 downwards.
TGTTAATGCCTTACTTGTGGTACTTGACAGTTTACAAAGCCCTTTCTCACTTATTATCTTGGTTAATCCTCACAGAAAACCCATGTGGAAGTATTATTACCCACATTTAGCATATTATGCAACTGAAGTTTAGAGCACATGAGTGACCTAACCAAGTTTCTTCTGCTTGTAAGAGATAGAATAAACTGGTGAACTTGGGCTTGGCTGGGGTCAAATCTCCTGTCCTTAGCATTGTACACAAAACAGCACAGCCTAGGGCAGTGGGTCACCGGATGCCCTTGTGTCCTTGCTTTTCCCTGGAAAATTTGCCTCGAGGTCCGTATCTCTTACAGGCATTCACATCATTGATACAGGGCCTAAGAGAAAGCACCTAAAATGAAGAATTAGCAAACAGTGGTTCTGGTTCTAGCTTTGCACTAAATCGAATGACCTCAATTCATGCATGTAATCAATCACTTTTCCATCCCATCGGTCACCAGGAATAATAATCTTTCCCATTCTCTCCCCTCTTCAATCCACTCCCCTAGTTGAAAACCAGTAAGCTTTCCAGAGCTGGGAGCATCACAAAACTGTACAAATACTGGCCTAGCACACATTCAAAGTGCGTCCTGGTCACCAGTGATCTGAAGATCCTCATGGGGTTTTTCCTTCTTTTAAGCGTGTAGTCCATAATTTTTCCCAGCTGATGCTGCCCTGTCGGCTCCCCTTCTCCGCCTGCTGGCATTCACTGCTGGTGCATATGGACGCCCAACTGGAAGTGTCCGTGGCTGCGGAGGGCTTTCCTTGGTCACAGAGGCACGGTCAGCTTGCACATGAAAGAGGCCGGAGAAGGCACTGGCTGACACCTTTTGTGTTCTGCAGTAAACTCCAGGGTCCTCAGAAGCACGGAGCTGAGCTGCGATTGCACATTCCACTGACATGGCCACAGATGCACACTGAGGTGGTGGCCTTCCCTTTACCATCTTAATTTCCCACTCCACTACCTGTACACCCAGAAATCACCTCCTAGGTAGGATACTGTGCACAGGCCTAGGCTCAGGATCCACCTTTGTGGAAACCCAAAATAAGAGACTCTTGAAGAAAAGTGCTAACTTCAGCAAGCTGTTGGGTACTGGAACTGAGTGACGGACCTCACCCCCCTGCCTTGTCCCTTACTGAAATCTCTGGACCTTTCACCCTGCCTGATTCACAAGTTCTCTTATACACCCTGTAAATCCCCCCGCCAATGTCTCCACCACTTTCCATTGCCTTCAGAGTTTTTAGGTTCTTAGGCAAATCTCCCTCTAAGATCCTCATTTTGTTTTTGCGTCTCCAGAGTTTCTTAGCTCATAAAATGAAAATTGAAAAATGAAAACTGAAAGATCTCCTGGAGAGGGGAAGCCATATTTTCCAAGTGTCATTGAACATAATGAAAATCACCGCCTTCACTAACTAAAACACTGGAAAGTGTCCTTAAGATCTCTCAGAATCACCAGAAATGTCTTCCTTCTCTTCCTCACTCTCTCGCAAGCCAGTTAAGTAGTAACCTTTGAGGATGTTATGGCTGAATGTACGTGCCACCCCCAAACGACCCCCAATGTGACATACGTGGAATAATGAAGTAAAGGAGCACTGTGGTCTAGATGTCCACCAGGAGCCTCAGATGCTCACAGATGGGGCTTGTGGCAGGCGACTGGATCATGATGTGTTATAGCTGACTTGCTGGTTGAGGGGTGGGTCTGCTTGAGGTGACAGTCACTGGGGGTGTGACCTGGGAGGGGGGTTTCCTTCCCTTCCCAGCTCTTCCCGGCTATCATGAGGTGAGCACCTTTGCTCCACCTGCCCCTCCACCACGCTGTTTCTCCTTCAGAGCCAGCTGAGTGTGGACTGAAATGTGAGCCAAAATCAGCCTCTCCTCCTTTAGCCTGAGAGTGTCAGGTATTTTGTGCCAGCGACAAGGAAAGTGACAAAGACAAGGAGTTCATAAAAGCGGAGCTTTGATCTCATAGGGTTAACGTCCTTAGAAGATGCTGTGGGGCTCTTCTCTATGTGTCTGTCCCTTCCTCTCCCCTCTGTCGCCCCATGTGAGGACACAGCCAAAGGCAGCTGCCTGCCAGGCAAGAAGAGAGCTCACACCACAAAGCAACACTGCCAGACCCTGACCTGGGATTTCCAGATGTGTGAGAAAATGAGTATCTGTCCTTTAAGACACCCAGTCAGTGATACTGTTATAGAGGCTGGGTGGACCAACACCCAGTATAAATATAAACCTGTCTCTCTTATACTTTTCCTTTATGTTTGAAAGCAAGATACTGTATCAAAATTTTTAAAGTTATTTTCATACAAGCATATGAATTCAAGTAATATTAAATATTTAAGTTTTCTGTTAACGAGAACTAAATAAAGTAAACAAATCATATAACTTCCGAAACATTTCTGAATATGAGAAACGGCCATACCCGCTTCTTTCCCGCTAGTGATGCAAATACACATTACTCAATTTTACCGGCAAGTTGGACAGGAATAGGCTTCTGTTCTCAACACATGAACTATTCACAGGATGCCTTAACCTTAACGAAACATTTCAGTGCTGTGGTATAAAAAGCACTGAGAAGTGATCAGATATTATTTTTGTATGTTGGTTTTGGTATTACTGGGCAGGGGGGATTGTTTGTAATGACATGCAAGGTACATTCTGTGCCCACCCTGAGTTTATACTGGATTTTTGCATTTACATCTATTCACTCTTCCGCTATACTTTAAACTGATGAGACAGAATGTTCTGCTTACAGAACCCATGACAGAATCCCTACTCAAGTCAGTTTAAATTTTAAATAAATAAATATCCTTAAGGAAGAATTTATATGTTAATAATTTTCCGGGCAAAGGATAAGGTACTGATACGATAGATGGGCTTTAAAAAGCAAACACAGCTGTCCATTTCTCAGTTCTGCTTTCCTGTCTTGGCTTGTTTCTGGGGGAGGCTCTTTTTAAATGATGACACAATAGTTCTCCAACCAGGCATGGTGGTACCACCCTGTAGTCCTAGCACTCTGGGAGGCTGAGGCAGGAGGATCAAAAATTCAAACCCAGCCTGGACAACTTAGTCCAGCCTAGCCTGGTCTCTTATGGAGACCCTGTCTCAAAATTTTTAAAAAAACACACAAAATATTTTAAAAGGGTTGGGAATATAGTCAGCGGGAAGGCCTTGGGCAAAAGAAAAAAAGAAATTTCTTTACAGTGAGAGTTTTGTACTGTCCTCAGAGACAGCACCTCAAAATATGAGCATTCTCCTTTCCCCGTGAATACCGAAGAGGCCCAGGAGCAACGTGACTGGCCTTGCCCAGGGCACGTGTCTACCCCTACCCCTCCCCGAACGCGGGAGAACAGAGTACCCTAGTGGGTCGGACTGGGACTGAGCCCGTTCTGGGGGCAGAGGGTGAAGTCAGCCCCGCCTGAACACGCACCCAAAAGTCGCTGTGGGAAACTGGGCTGGGGGCAGGAGAGAGAAAGGCTGAGGAAGGGACTCCCATTCAGTCCACATCTCCACTTCTTTTCGGTTCACGTTACCAACCTCGCCACACCAAAGTTCCAAACATTCAAGTCCACACTCCAGTCCTCCTCTGAGTTAAAGTTTAGAGAACGTCTTCATTTCTTGGTTGGTTCATTCTCGAGATTGAGTGGTCTCCAGTAGAGGGAGGGAAGATGGATATGCCTCACCAGGATGCCGGGAAGTGCATGCCGTTACCCACATGGTCTGTACCCCTCAACTCGCTTCGGATATTAATTTGCCCACTACGGAGCTATCCTACCTGGGGTGGGGAACCTCCTACATCAACTGCCTCCTTTCTTACTAAATATGCCAGAGCCAGTACTGCTTTCAGGTAAAGCCATGAATTTGCAATAACAGCAACCCAAACACTGGCTCTCCTCTGAGAGTTCTTTCTTTTTCCATCCGGTGGACCCTAGTGGATTTCCTTCACCCCTTTGAGCTCGAGGTCCCTAGCATGCAGGTGCTGCACCGCTGGGGAGTTCTGTTGAGTTTCCACCCAGCAGTATCCCGGGGACAGTCACTTTCAGTCTTACGTTGATGTGGCTACTGCCACTGTCCTCAGTGCAGACCTGCTATGTCTAAGACGCTGTCCTCTAAGTGAGGGGCCACCCTTTCTCAGTTGCATTTCAGCTGGAAGACCTCTTTTTTCCAATTCCCAAACTGCAGCTGTGTTGATGGCTCTTAAGGCTGTGCTCCTGCAGGAAACCAGCGTTTCTGCCACGTGTCCTTGTGACACCATCCCTCCTGGGTCCCCTCTGCTGGTGAATTCTGGAAAGCTCTCAGACCTGTCCCTTCAAGCCCCTAGCAACACCTACCTGCTTACCTTCTGTGTCACTCTGGAACCCAGAAACCAACAGTTTCACCTTGGAGGTTCTGAATCCAAGAATCTGTACTCACTTCCTCCTTCCTCAATGGTGCCCACATTTGCAGGCATCCACACCTCCTCCACGGAGCCCTTCCTTTCAGGACACTTCATCCTGCCTAACTTGGGGAGTGGTCCAGTTTGGTTGAAGCCAACCTGCACAGTCTGTTCCCCCAGCAAGAGAAAATCACCAGTGGGTATGCACCCTAAACTGGTCCAGTTAGGATCAATTTCAGGGCTCGGCCGGTCAATCACGCCCCCTGCTGGTCAAGAGAACAGGATCCTGTGCTGGCCAGCAGCCATCACAGAGCCAGCAGAGGAGTCCATGACAGGGCCTGCATGGAAAGCAACTGTTGTCTTTATCAAGGTATTAAAGAGTAATTGACCAAAGTAACTGAGGGACTTCCCTTTTAGAATGAGTTCTGAGTCTACGGCATGGTCCTTTCCACACATATTACTCAGTGGCAGCAAAGTCCTGTCCCGGAAGGGTGGCTTTTATTTTCCTGCAAACCCAGAAGTTGCTCAGAACCGAGACTAAATAGGCAGGAGATTCGTCTGAGTAATACTATTTTTGAGCTTTTAAAACCAAGGAGAACTTTTTACTTGTGATTGGTTTCCTTGTTGCCAAAGCACTGGGCCTCGAGTATCTTTTTTTTTGAGCAAATATAACCACTTACTTTTATTGTGAGAAGAAAATGTTTTCATGTCTTAATTACATCTTAGGGAGCTCTGGCTTTTCTCTGGCATTCTTAAATGTTTAGACTAAAAGAATCTCAGAGTAGCTAGCTCTGGGGAAAAAAAGAGAGAAAACACTTTAGCACCTGAACATTCCTTCTTAAGGTCTAAAATCCCAAGTTTACTTTGTCGAATTGCCAAGGCGACCAGAACCCCTGCACACTGACACCTGCCTATGACATCACCGCGTGAGCGACACTCAGTGAAGAGGATGGTCCCAAGCTGAAAGTGTATTTTACTCGGTTGGGTGCATCCAGCCAGCCAAACAGAAGACAGGGCCAGATGGCTCCTTATCTGCGTGGCCTCCCACAGATCTTACGCACATTTGGAGTTCCTCTTTCATAGGGTTAACTGCCATTGTTCCTTTCAACTCTCAAAACTGCCTTATTATCTGTTCCAACGAAGGAGACAGATATAATAAATCTTGGCAAGAATCACTTAATCCATTTCAGTTCTCCAAGAAGTACTATTTCCATAGCAATCTCAAGATGACAGATTTGGCCTTACTTTTTAAAATATCTCCAGTGAAAGAGTTTTCATCAGTAACTTACTTCAGAATCAAAGATTCTTAAACTCTGGGGTCTTTTGTTGTTCTTGTTCTTGTTAAAACAAATAAGATACAATTATTTTAAGACCATGGTAAGTCAGACATAGTACATATCTCATAGATATCTTTTTCAAATAAGGGCGACTCCTTGAGAAACTGACTTTTATAAATTAACTGATGGGATGTAAGAAAGTCAGATTCTTTAATAGCCTGTCAAGTTTTCCTCAAATATACTTACAGTGCTTTCAGAGGAACAAATAATGAAGAGGAGATTTTTTCCTTGGGAGCTGGCTTTCCTAATCTAAACTAGAAAATGATGAATCAGTCTTTCATAACATCTTCCTTTGGAGAAGCCCCATGAGCAGCCATTTCATGTATCTTCATGGGCCAGCTGTGAGGTTGAGGAAAATACCTGCTTCATTTTTGACTTTAGAAGTGAATCCGTAAGTGCCTAATGGAAAGCCGGATTTTCTCCTTATGAGCAAACCATGAACATCATACTAAGAAGTATTGATGTCTTTCATGATGATTCAGTTAAGCTCTCCAAAATAAAATAAAATAAAATGAGTATGAGCCCAAACTAAAGAGAAAAGTTAGTAAATAAAAGTCTCTCCTTTTATATCAATTTCTTTGGATTTAAAAAATTGTATGGAAGGAAACAAGGAATAGGATACAAATTCAATTGCAAATAATGCTTCATATATAACATGGGAAGCAGAAAGTTTATCTACCAAATAAATATGCAACACGTCATTACAACTGCAGGCAATTTTATTTATCCAAAAAATCTACTTCCTCTTGCAAAAGAGAAATACACTCAGGGCAGATACACAGAGCTTAAGAGTGGTATCATGATTCCCTGCAGCAAAGAGAAAAGCACAGCAGTGAAGATGAGCTGGGAAATGAGGGAAGGCTGAGGCAGAACAATTCCAAGAGCCAAAGGAGATCTGAGCGAAGCCATCAGTAGAGGTAAAATGGGGAAGGAAAACAGCCAGTGGTGGAATGAATTGTGCAAGCAAAAAATCCATCTCCAGAAGGGCTGGATGGCAGGAGCTGGCCAAAGTCCAAGTCCAAGCTTCGGAAAAGAAGACTGGAAGCCTCACACATACAACGATGCGGCCACACGAACATCTCGAAGCTGCCTTGTTCACTCACCGCCTCTGCCTGTGCTATGAGCCCACTAAGTGGAAGGTCAGTAACAGTCGAGGTGCTTTTCGTCTCTTGATTCAGGCTTCATAGACGATCTAAAGAGGCTGTGGGTCACTTGCAATTAGAGAGAAAAGAGCTTGTTGAAGCAGGGCTGGCAGTAGGTCTTGTCATTCTGCTCTTGGAAGATGCCCTTGTTCAACTGCGTCAGGCAGAAAGCGCACACGAAGTGCTCGGGGTGGAACTTGTGCCCCATGGCGCTGATGCAACGGCCGGTGATGGGCTGCCCACACCCATGGCACAGGGTTCCCCGTCGGTGGTGGTAGTGCAGCTCGCAGAATGGGCGGCCATCCAGCTCGAAGAAGGAGCCAGTGGAGAAACTGCTGAAGCAGTCCTGGGAGTAGAGAGAAGACACAGGAAAGGAATGCGTGGGTCAAGGAGCAAAATAGCAGCAAGTAAACCTGTCAGCCCTGGAACTCCCACCAGGAACCTGCCAGTTGTAGGAATTTCCCTCAAGTCCTGGACAAACGGAGGCCAACATGTCCACTTGCAAACTAGAGGAGCACATGCCCATAGTGGGCGTTGTGTCTTGCTTCATGAATTCCTCCCCCAAGGACGTGAGCCCCTGACTAAATCCAAAAAGAATACAGACCCCGCACACAAAGCACTCCGGGTGCCACACCGTGTCCAAGGCCGAAAGGTAGTTCTCCAACACTGGGCGGCTGCAGCCACTGCACTTGGGTGAGAACATGGCTAAGAAGTCCTTCCGGCAATAGGGCTTCTTATCCTTCTCGTGGAAGCCTGGGGGGAGAAAATCAAGGAATCGGGGCTGCAGTGTGAGTCCTTCAGTCCTCACTGATGGTCAGTGACCTAACCCTCAGTGTCTTCCTAGTCACAATGGGGTCAGCTGTGGAGACCTACATCAAAGGGTTGTTGGGGAAAAGACAATGGGAAAATGTGGGTACAGGCCTCAGTATTTTGCCTGGATCACAGTGAGCCCTGGTAAGCGTTAAGGGCAACTCCTCCTCCATGCCTCGGTACTAACTATCCCTTTGGCCTTGATACACAGCCTTTCCTTCTGCCCCACTTCATCAGAGAGGTGTCTATCTCTTCAGTCCCTCTTTGTCTCTTCCTGTTTCCCATTGCCTTTTAGCATTTTCCATTATCTGAAATCATCTTTACGGTCTCTCTTCCCCCAGTGAATATGAGCCCTGAGAGAAAGTAGATATCATTGGTCTTCTGACCATTACACAACCCCAGTATCTACAGCAGCATCTGGGGTAAAATTGCCTAACATTTTAAAATAAAATACTACTAAATAATAATTTCCAAATGAATGCAAGAGCTAAATGTAATAATTTAAACCAACTACATACTTGAATTGAAAATGGAGTGGATTATTGTTAGTATGGAAAGAAGAAAGTGTCATAAATGTGTCAAATTTCAAAAGTAAGTTAAGGATTAATACATTTAGTTATCTGAAAATATATGTGAATGATTTAACATATTGAAAAAATGCCATAAACAAAGTCAAAGACAAAGGACCACCTGAGGAAAATACTTAATAATATCCTGAAAAAGAAGCTAACACAAAGAGGTCCTAAATATATGCATGATTTCTATAGTGTAGTATAAATCTAAAAAGCGAAAAAATTAAAATGGAATATAGCTCCCTAAAAATTGAATCCAGTTAAAACAAATTAACTGTATATTAAATGGATGACATGACCACAGAGAGAAAATGATTCATTCCAGTGACTTTAGAACATAGCATTTTGACCACACAGTCCATGGATGTATTCCAAAGGCAAAAGAAGGTACAAAGAAACATTAAATTGTTTTCCTATATACTGGAAACTTGCTAAGAGAGTAAAATTTTTATGCTTTTACCACACTAGAGGATAGATATGTCAATGTGCTTTACTAGAGTAACTATTTCACTACACATCGAAACAGGTTTTCGTAGCCAGGCCTGCTGGCATATGTCTGTAATCCCAGCTACTCAGGAGGCTGAGGCAGAAGGACCCCAAATTTAAGATCAGCCTGGACAATTTAGAAAGATCCTGTCTCAATATAGAAAGAAAGAAGAAAGAAAGGAGGGAGGCAGGGAGAAAGAGAGGAGAAGAAGGAAAGAATGAAGGAAGAGAAAGTGAGAGAGAGAAGAGGGAGGGAGGAGAGAAGCTAGGGAGGTAGCTCCATGGTGGAGCCCTTATGTAGCATGTATGAAGTTCTGGGTTCAAGCCTCGGTAATGAAAAAAAAAGCTGAATGTGTAGCTCAGTGCAAAGGCCCTCGGTTCAAGCCTCAGTACAAATGCGCGCGCACACACACACACACACACAAAACTAAAAACAAAACATCATATGGGTCACCTTCAATATACACAATAAAAATAATTTTGTTACTTGCAATGTTTATATTGTTTTTGTAATTATTATAGATAGATTGCACAATAAAGCAAATAACTACATTAGTGCCTTTGGAAAGGAAGATTTCCAGTGCAAAAACACAAGTACAAAATCAAACAAGTAAGTAAAAGTTGTAACCTTTCACTAAGATAATAACCACTATGAATTCACAATTCATTTTTTCTCTCCTTAAAAAAAAAAATGCATTTTAAGCCCTGTCCACTTAAGAAAAAAAAAAAAAACTAGAAGAAATGGCATCCCAGAAATAGTGGACACTTCTGGTACTCAGAATGTGGATTCTAAATGTGCACACTGCAACACTATCCTTGGAGAAAGGATGGTACCAGGTACGGGCGAGGTGGACAAGATGAGCTTAACACATCCTGCTTGTGTCGAGTTGATGCAGAAGACATCGTACATTACTGGGTCGTGTTGAAAGGAACCAACTTGAAGGGTTACCTCTGGCCTCAGATAAAACCACCTGACCATTATTAGAAAATCTACTGTAACTGCTCAAATCAAAGAAGTATATGTAACTCCATAAAGTCACAGTGATTTTCTTTTTAAAACTTAAAACTCAGTCTCCATGTGGGTGTTGTTAACAAACCCACTCGATATTGTTACAAATGCTCATAAAGGGAAAGGATCAAACATATACATCCCACCTGTCCTGCTTGAAATATATTACAATATGATGAAATAGCTGATTACAGGAGGTTTATATGGAAGTAATAAATATAGAAAGATAACAAATACTAATAAATATAGAACTAATAAATATAGAAAGAATGACAAAAATTTCAGCGTTTTGCTACTTGGACCATTGGAACTAGGTGATAATCATGTATGGAAAAGTTTTAAATGGAGTGATAGGGTTTGATTCTCAATAAAGCAAACAAACGAATGAATTGAAATGGTAAAATATATAAGTGGAGGGATCCAGCTGACGCTCCTTGAAGCCAGGTGTCATCAGTAAACAGCTCATCTCCTGCATATCTCTTGATGTGATTCAATAAGCAAAGGACACTGCCACCTCTACCATATTCTTACCCTGCCAAACTTCCCAAAACTCAACTTAAACTCAGTCAAGCCTTTAGGTCTACATTAATAGTTTACAGAAAATAAAGGGAAAGAGGAGAGAGAGCCAGTCAAATCAAGAATATGGGGCATTAGTGGAATGTGTTACGATTTTATTACAAATCAAGAGTATAAAAGAGTGGGGGAACAGGGCTGTCACAGGATTTTTAAAATTTGAGAGACAAAAAGAGCCAAATAGAAAATAGCCCTTGCTTGGATCCTGATTCAAACAAATCATGTGACTGATTTTTTTTTTAATTTTGTGAAATGTGAATATAGATCTTAAAGAATAATAGAAATTGTTAATTTTGTTAAGTCCAATGGCAGTGTATTTTTAAGTCCTTATTGATTAAAGATGATGTATCTGAAGTATTAATGATGAGATGACATGGTTTCTAGGATTTATTTTTAAATATCCTAGCAAGAAAAAAGTGTAAGTGGTTGGGGATTAATAGAGGAAATTAGTTTTGCAAAACATTGAAACTTACTGAAGTTAGGTAAGGAAGCATATTTGTGCTTAAACTGTTCCATAAAAAACTTGTGTTGAGGCACAAGCCCTTTCTCTGTAATATAAGAAAACTGTCCCATTGGACACACACTAGAAAAGTTTGGGCTTAGGTTGTGCTGACCCTGCGCCCACATGATGGAACTACATTGAATGTGAGAAACCTTTCAAAATAAGTACATCGCGCAAATAGACAAACACGCAAGAAGAAACACTTTTCACTGTAATGTGCTGGTCATCACAATGAGCCATGAAACTTGGGGGTGGGGGGAATGAAGTTCTCGCTTTTGCTGATAGTTTAATTGCTAATCTTAGGTAAAAACTGTTAAATATACTCAATGCTGGAAAATACATGGAATGAGTCACATGATCATATATTACTGATAATCAAGTGGATTTTCGTTCACTCTTTAGAAGGTCATTTGATACTGTGCATCAAGAATTAAATATATATCTCAGGCCTGAGAACTAATTCATACAAATAACTCAAAAGAGCAAGATACTTTTAAAGATATTCATTACAACAGCACTAGAACACCAGAAATAATCTAACTTGCTCTCGTGAACACATTTAGTTGTCTCCAATACCTGGAACCATAAATAAAGCTTCACTGAATGTCTTCCGGCACATACCATTTTATATTTTGTAACTTGTTTACATAAAGCCCTAATGGAAAGACTGCTATTTTTAAAATTATTATAAAAAGAAAAATTATCAAAAATTATTTTAAAAGAAGTTGAGGTATACTATAACTTAAGCATGTACTTGAATATGAGTGAATGTAGAAAAATATTCATAAGAAAAATTGTTATACTGCTCCAACGGGATAAGTTATAATGAAATTTTCCATAACCCCTTTATGTTATCTTTACATTAAGAAAAGAAAAATAGAATAACACATCTTCAAGCACTTACTGAAGTATAAATTCCTCTGCCTTCAAGCTCACATCTCCCGGATGCCTCCTCCTTCCTACTTAGGCGAACACCTGGTGCCGCTGGTCCCCCCCATAATGGCTGGCCATTCTCTCCCCTTCACTTCCACCGTGGATAGCAGGTAAGCGGCTCGTTACCTCCTCCTCACTGGAACACACTGACCACCACAGCAGGAACTTTCTTGCTGTTCTATATCCCTCATACCTACAATAGCTTCATTGCAAATGTTTATCAGATGGGCAGCCGTGAACAGAGTTAGGCCATCAGCTGCAGCAGTGTGCTGTAGTTCTGGCCTCCCTTTGGCACTGAGGAAACCAAGTCTAAACAGGCAAATGTCTCACTCAGGGACACTCCTTAGTGCGCACTGGGAGAGGCAGCCTACAGTGAGCACAAAACTATCAGTAACGCTACCTCTACAGCTCCAGCTTGGTGGTGTTTCCACTCAGGGCTTACCCACAGTACTAAATTAAAATGAATTTCTTCACAGCAACCCTTTGCAGTAGGTTTTTGCCCTATTTTACAAAAGGAAAAACGGGAAGCTCAGAAGAGTTACTCGTAAGGAGCTAATCACAGAGGAGGGGACATTCAAATCTAGGCCTGAATTCGGGCCACACCCACAACATAAATTCATTCTGAACTTCATCTCTTGAGTGAACCTGCTGAGCGCAAGGTAAACTAGCCCACTCACTGTGTAAATGGGAGGGCTTGGCATGCCTGTCAGCCAGCCAGCCCACAAGAAAACAGTTTTTCTAGAAATCTACCTTGACAGCAGTGGTCAGGTCACAAAATTACAATAGGAGCAACCAGAGGTAGGGACCCGAATTATGTAGCTGCTGTTCTTTTGCCCTGTCTCCTGTCACTTTCTGACATGCCTTGCTTTGTTCTACTCTGCTTTCTTTGAAAAGCAGACCATCTGGCAAATTCTGAGGCCTGTATATCCAAGAATCTTAACTAGTAATCTTACATGCTGTCCAGTTCGTCCGCTAAACACTGAGATACAGAAGAGCCGCCTTTACTTTTTTTTCACTTTTTCAAAGGAATTCTAGACTCTGCGCAAGGAGAACCAAATACAGGGAGTTCTGCTGTCTAAGGAAAACAAACATAGCTGTTTCTTGCTTTAGTGTGATACATTAGCCTTCAACTTTTGGGGACTTGTCAAAATGCAAACTGCTAGGTCCTCCTCTGCTCACCGCATCGGGGCAGGGCCTGAGACTCTGCACTGTGCAAGTCCCCAGGCAAGAAACTGAGCATGCCTATCAGTAGGTATTACTTGGAAAGCCTGAGGCGTGCTGACTAACCCAGGAATGACCCTCATCTAGGCATCTACAGGGCCAGCGAGTTGGGAAGCCACAGCCCGTTTCAAGTTGGGCGTGCCTCGGGAGGTGAATCAGTGCAATCAGCCAAACTTGCTGTGATACACTTAGTAATCCAATAAATTGGGAAAGTTTCAGGGCTTACTTTCCTGGAGGCTCTCTCTGGGGCCAATTATCTCTGGAGGATGAATGAGAAACACTGACAATTGAAAGTATCAGGGAGACAGGGAGGGTGTTTGTACTCTGGTGAGGCCCGAGCCGCAGGGGAAATCAGGGAGCACCCACACAGCCTGGGTAATGAACAAGTAGAAAGAGAGACAGGTAGGCACTGAGGACCCTGTCCCTGGGGGAGGATGCTAAGGCCCAATGCGCTTAGAAACTTGAGCCTTAGAGAGGAATTTCTCCCAACTGAAGAAAAAAATGCAGATGAGCTTAATTTCCCAGGAGGCTCCGTGGTTAAACTGTCATTACTGAAGCTCTGTGTGTGACTATGTGACTTGGGGCAAAAGGCAGGATGCCACCTAATTAGTGGGCTGGTCACATGGTAGGAGAGGCACTGTAAGACAGCTGGGGTTAAAAACGGAAATGCCACCTAAGCAGAGCTTCTGGTTAGCAAATGGCCCCTTTTGCCAGGCATCTCCCCTATAAATGATTTCAGTATAGGTTCATGCTTACATGGAGTCATAAATGAGCCACTAGCCTTATCTGATTAAAAAAGCTCAAGACCAGAACAATGAAACTGGCTACCTTTATTGTGTCATTTTGTGGGCTGGGTATTTTTCCTTCACATCTAGTTCATCTCTACTCAAAATGTGTCTGTTGTTCTGCTTCTCAGCATCTTCCACCCATAACCACCCCGGCCAACACTGACTTGCCTGCTATTCCACCCAACTCAAACTTCCATGTCTATCTTTAAATTTACTGTGACACGTTTTAGTGTGATTCAGATTCTCTCAATGAAAGACACAGCTTAAATATAGTCCAATCTAGAAGTGAAATGCCTAACAACTGCGAAGTGCACTGCACAGGCTCCGGTAACAAGCAAACCACTAAAATGCACTTCACCCATGGATTATGTCAGTGCTGCCACATCTGGGTCTACTTAATGGGTCAAATACAGCACATCATGTCGGTACCAAGAAAGTAAAGAGACCCAATAGCAGAAGAGGAATTGACTCTCAGGCAAGGGGTCGTTAGGATGCTACAGAACAAAACATGAAATTTGCAGAAATGAGAACAGAACTTAAATCCGACCTCTTTAGCCTTCTAGTTGTATAACTTTAAGAAAATAACTTGGGTCCCTGAGGTTCAGTGTTTTCATCCAAAACTAGGTGAAATAAGGGGGAAAACTGTTCTCACTGGAAGGTGGCAGGGATTAGATGAATACTAGTGACTGATATACATAATAAATGCCTGACCCTCACAGAGTCTCCACCTGGTGGACAGCCTGAACACATGGGATTATCTTTATTCCCTCCTGAACCATCACTAACAGGACAGTTACTGATTATTGAAATTGTAAAGGGCCATAAGGAGAGACAAGCAAGGGGATACCACCACGGAGATATCAATAAAGTCGTCAAAATAATAACTAGGCTAGAAGAGTGGGAACTAATGTGATATAAATTTAAAAACTGGAAGCTGTATCGTCACAGATGGGAAATGTCAATAAAAATCAGCCATCCTGAGATCCACAACATCAGAGGGGCTCAGGGACCCCTCAAGCCTAGAAACAGCATTGGTTTAAAGTGCGAGGAGCCACTGGAGGCCCGACATCTCGTGCTACCATAAAATGCAGTGATTATTTCGGGAAATACTGAGCCAAAGACTCTGCTCAGAGATGTTAGGTATCACGAAGAAAGACGTCAAGCTCTCCAACTAGAAAATGAGAATGATGAAATGCTGATATGCTGAATGGTGAGAACTTGATTCCCTTCACCTTTTTTAGCTTCAGAATATTGGCAAGGGCATCTCTTTGTAAACTGATTCGGGATGAAAGACTCAGGACTGTAACATTCGGGGGTCCTCCAACAAAAGGGCCAGGAGGGCCCTGCCTGAGCACCACATAGAGGGGGTCTGCCAATCAACAAGCTCATCTGTACCCACAGCGGCTTCTGATCAGGATTTCATGTGTCATCGTTAATCAGGAACAAACAACCAGGGGCCACCAGCATCTGACAACGACCAGTGTAAAAATGTGTAAGGTGCCGAGGTGTAATAAATATCAGATTCCATGCTGGGCCTCAAGGCACCCTCAAAACAGAAAGCCAAAGAGTCTGTAGAGTTCATTCAACGCCTCACTCACACTGAGGATATAAAACAAGTACAGAGAAAGGACAATCAAGACAGTAGTTTCTTTAAAAAAAATCTATGCGTGTCGCACTAGCACCAGGAGGGAAGGAAGAGATATCGCCCCTGATCATCTTACATCAGGAGAGTGACTTCCAGCCAGGCACAGTGGGGCAGGCCTGTAATCCCAGCACTCTGGGAGGCTGAGGCAGGAGGATCGGAAGAGCTCACCCTGCGCAACTTGGCAACTTACCAAGATTTGGTCTTAAAATTTAAAAACAAATAAACAAAAAGGGCTGGAGATGTAACTCAGTCCAAAGGCTCTGGGTTCAAACACCAGTACCAAAAAAAGTGTGTGTGGGTCTTCCGTTGGCTCACTCAGATTACTATATCTGCATTCCTGGCTATTACTGGGATACAACCGATGGTCTCCGACTCATCCCTGGAGGTCTGTAGCTGGAAGCCTGGCCTGGGACAGCTAAGAGAGGAGCAGCTTCGAACCAGCGGAGCACCACTGGCTGCCTGCAGAGGAAAGTGAGTGTCCTGGCCCCTCATGGAAACGTGTGTGGAAGATGATACAGAACCACTTTGATCATTTCTAAGGGATCGCCGAGAAGGAATGACGAAAACCCTGTGAATAAAGATCTGAGGAACTGATCCTCAAAGAAACCGGACACAGGAAGAAAAAACAGCCAACCTCGATGCACGGGGCGATTAGGAGTTCGCCCCTGAACCCGGGCTCCAGCCACAGAAGCCAGAGTTGGACATCATCAGAGCAGGAGAGCTTCTAGCCGCGCTCGCAGCAAGGCTAGCGAAGTGAGAACTTTCCGGCCCTCCTTTCTCACCTGCCTCCACATGTCAGCCTTGAAAATGAGGTGCGGGGCGGGGTGGGTGGGGCTCAGCTCTACTGGCTTCCTGGAGCTCTGAGGCCCCATCCTGGAGAACAAGTGACTTGTCCACGTTCACACAGTTGGAAGCTTTTATAATTTATTTACTACTAAAAAGGTCACTGTGAGACTGAATTGCCTAAGGACTTGAAGTGTGTCCTTTTCCTCTTAAGTTAACTTCATATTTAGCACTCTTTATTAAGCGCGATCAGTAGCTATGGGACTGCCCAAGCTGTTACTTAGGAAAGAGAAGTAAACCTTCCCCTTTTCATTCTAAAAGGACAGCAAAACACAAGAGAAGTTTTCTGGTTCCATGCTTGAGTTAAATATATGCAAAGCAAGCACAGAAAGAAGTCAGAATAAAATTGAGACAACTCAAGACAAAAGCTTGCAAAGAGTGAACAGCGGGTCATGTAGAAAGGATGAGGGATAAGAATAAAATACTGGTGGAAATGTCTGGACTATGGGAGCTGGGGGACAGCTAAGCAACGAGGTCGGTCGGGGGGCTGGGACGCAGCGCCCGCCCGCCCGTCCTACCTTCCGGGCCGAACACCTCCCCGCAGTGCGAGCAGAAGAAGTGCTCCGGGTGCCAGGTCTGGTCCATCGCCGTCAGCACTCTCTGCAGCGGGCACACAGAGGCCAAAAGTCAGGGTGGGCACGCCCGGCCTGGCTCCCGCGCGGCACCGGAAGCGGCGCTGCGGCTCACTTACGTCCCGGATGGGCGCTGCGCAGTAGGCACAGCGCGGCGAGAAAAGGCGGTGGTAGTCCTCGGGGCAGTAGGCCACGCCGCTCCGCTCGAAGAAGGGCCTGAAGCCGACCTCTTCTTTGCAGTGAGTACAGACGAAGTGCTCCGGGTGCCACGACTGCCCCAGAGCATGGATCACCTGGGTGGGAGTGACACGTGATGGCGGCAGGCGGATGCCCAAGGCCCAGGGGTGCGCACGCTAGAGGGCACTCTTCGCACCACTGCCCCCACTTCCGCATCCCTGAGGTCACGACCCAGGCTCCACCGAGGTGGTCCCTGGCCTACAGAAAACACTTTCCAGGTTGGCCTCTCTGACCAAAGCTGCAAGCGTTCTCTGCCATCTACTGCCCCGGGGGGAGAAACAACGTGGTGCGCGCTGGTGGCGGACAGGAAGAGGCTACAGCCTTACAGCAAAGGGACCCTGGGAGAGGAGAAGGCCCAGTGCGTTTCTGCTGCTTTGCTCTGAGCCCTCGTCTCTCATCCCGTGCTGTCGGCCTGCACAGCCTTCTCCATGGATTTGGGGGAGGATGATACAGAGCAAGGGTCTGCAGCTATGACCGGAAGCTAAAAACTGTAAACAATCGAGACCTGAAGTGTTTGAAAAAGGGAGCAGTGAGAAAGGTCATCTCGGCAAAGACAGCAGAAAAATGGATAAGAACTCAAGGAGTTAAGATTCTGCTGGTGTCAAATCTTACATCTATTTATTTCTAGACCTCTGCATTCGTGAACATCTCTGTGCTCTGTTTCCTCATCTTTACAAAGGGAGAGAACAGAATCTCCCTGAAAGGCCAGAGAGACCATTCCACGACGAGGAACTTGTAGAGCACCCAGCTCAGAGCCCAGAGCACTGAGAGCGGTCAGGGACTATTAATGATTACTAAAATGCCTTAGGTATATATAGAAGAAAAGCCACCCCTGGTGGGACAAAGATGAAGACGCGACATAGGCACTGAAGCATCAGCACCCACGCTCATCCCACCTTTCCTGCAATCGGTTTCCGGCAGGAGGCACAGTGGCCCTTGGGCACAGTGGCGATGCCAAGGTCCTGCAGGTCCTGCTCCAAACCCCCAAGCATCGAGTCCAGGGAGACTCCGTGGTCCTGCTTGCCTGGTACGTGTTTCTTGCTGATATCTGCTTTCACTGCAACCTGTTACAAGGAAAGAGTGGCCTTGGTGTACTCCGGCTCTCCTTGGCAGCAAGAATACACAACCCTACACGCTCGTCCCTACCAGACCATCCCTCGGTCTGCTCCTCACCTTCCCCCAAGGCACCAGAGGAACCCAACCTTTTAACACCCACAAAAATACTTTCACTTCCTTTTCATTCTAGATGCCTCCGACCAAATGAAAGTTAACCAATGTTCCTCTATTTGTAGAAAATTGAGTTTATGAAGATGATAACTTTCTACCTCTTTTAAAGATCCCCATAGCCATTTAATCATATCTTCCTTTTATTCAGTTAATCTTCCACATTTGTTGAACATCTAGTCTGTGCCAGGCATTACTCTAGGTGCCTAGAATAGAGCCAAGATCAAATTTCTCCTCTGATGAAGTCTGCCTTCTATGAGTGATAAACCATAAACAATTAAAAAAACATGAGCTGCAATGTCAGGTAAAGAAAATTATACGTTATCTATGAAGATAGAAGTGGGAGAGGGCAGGATGGTGGGGAAGAATTATTTAGGTGGGGGTGAGCAGAACACGCCCCTCTGAAGAAGAAAGATTTGAGCAGATCTGTGGGTGACACTTGGGGACCCAAAAATATTGATATTTGTAGGGAAAGCATTCCAGAGGGGGAAAAGGCCCTGAGAGAGGAAACAGTTTGGTGCATTAGAAGAACAACGAAGAGGTCAGTGGGGCTAGGGCAGGAGGAATGAGGCCGAGAGGACGATGAAGAGAAAGGCAGAGATCACATTGGGCCTCGTGTATTCCAAGGGGACAGGAGCCACGGAAGGAATCTGATTCACAGTGTCGCTGTGACGGATGCGTGGAGAACTAGGTCTCCACCAGCAGGAGCAGATGCAGGAAGACTATTACATAATGACATAGGTGAGTGTTGGGGAGCTGAAGGTGAGGGAGAATGGTCAGATAAGACTTGCTGATGGATTGGACTTCGTCAAGCAAAACTCGGAATGATTACCACAAGCCATTCAAAGGAAATGCCTCCGATTACAAAACAAAGATGCCTCTCTTGTCCCCCATCCCTTCAAGGTCTCATTCTAGCTCCTTCTGTGTAGTCCCAGCTGGGCTGTGCTACTGTCCACCTACCGCTCAGCTGATGAGAAAGCGGCACTGGATCTCCACCACCTCTACACCATCCAGACTTTCTCTGCCTCCTGCCCACGGCCCTCACTATACCTTTCCAGCCTGGCTTTTGCTGTGCAGTGAAAGGCCTTATGGTTTAAGGCCCGCAGTTCCCTGAAGGCATCTGTTACTGTCTGCCTCAGGCCTCTCCTCACTGTCTCCTCACTGCCGGAAATAACCTCCTGCTATCTCACCAGCCAGAATCTTCATTTCCCTTCAAGCAACTCTGATCCTCTGACAGATTTCCTCTCTCCTTTGTTATGTAACATTTGTTGACAAAAACAGATCTGCTGCATTAAGATTTAACTATGCCTGGAGACATGCTGAGTCAGTTAGAAAACACAATGTAAATTTCATTGTGTAAATTTTTTCTACCATTTTCAGATATGCAGCACAATGGCCAGTTCACCCAGCTTTGTTGTCCACATGAGCTAATCAGAGCACATTAGCCATTCAGGGAAACGTGTTTGTGTGTTTATTCATTCATTTCTCACGTGTGACTCACTCTGTGCTGGACACTGCAGGGGCCCTGGGGTCCAAAGGTGAGTCGGGAGATGAGGTTCCTTCCTCCCCAGTCACACGTTCCTATATTCTGTCTTAAAACTATTTTGCAATTCATGAATGTACATCACATCCTCCAACCAGATCTGGAATAACTGAATTCTCTACCTTAGGAAATCTAGGTCATATTTCCTTGATAAATCCTTAAGCTCACTTATCTGATTTCCGTGCCCTGCCAGGACCTGTGAGCTTGTCCTTTGCACTCCTGTGCAGCACCAGGGGGTGACTGTCTCAGCCTGGGCTCGGGGCACCTGTCCTCCCTCTTTTTGCCTCCCTTGCTTGGTCTCCACGTGCTGTCAGCCTCCTCTGTCCCGCTGGGCCGGATCTCGGTGACAGCCCTT
Source organism: Heterocephalus glaber (assembly GCF_000247695.1). The sequence continues at coordinate 1,838,287 of NW_004624864.1, read as the reverse complement.
CCTCATCGTCGCGCCTCGGGGCTCACTCCCACTGAAAGGACCTCTCTTCCTATCTCTTTATGTTCACACCTATGTATTCTGCAGACTGCCTCCCAACTGCCTCCTGCCTCTCTGCTGAAATCTGCATAACATCTCTCAGACCTTACCGTTTGCTCACATATTCTGGTGAGCCACCTGCCCTGTACCCCATCAGTGTCCCAGAGGCGTAGCCCTCAATTTCCCAAGCACAGTTCAACCTCCTTGGGATCATATTATCTTCTGTGTCCAACTAACACGTGGCCCAAAGCTGAGCTCCTCCACTGAGTGACATTTAGTCCGGGAAGATGAATGGTAACTTAAAACTCCAGAGACCCTGGTCCCCTCTGGCCTGGAGGGTCTCGAATCACCCCACACTCACCTCAGCCTGCATGTCACTCAGGTGGGCCATGAGCTCATCCAGCTGAGCAGCTGCCAGGGTTTTAGGAGGGGCTGGTGATTCCTTTGGCTCTTGAACCTCGCTATAGACAGGGGGAAAAAATCTTACTATCAAAACTCAAGTAAATGTTAAGCTGCACGTAAACTATCAGAAAATGCAATTTTAACTGTTAGCCTTTTAGGTGTGTATCGAAAACCAGGGACAGACAGCATTTAAAAAATAGCTGCTAGAAGAAAAATCTGACAAGATCTCTGTCTTTGTCTCCATCTCTCCCTGCTCATCTCAGAACATAACCGTTGCTCTCAAGTGTGTGCGGGAAGCCGCCGGCTGAGTAGCTGCCAGGCTTTGAGTCCTGGACTTTCAAGCACTAGCAGCTGCTGGAAAAAAAGCTAGGAAGCCATGGCCCTGTGTTTTTCATTTGAAGAGCATAGTTTTCAATTATAATGTACTATATCTCTGCTAGTTACTGTCAGAAAAAAAACTTGTAAAAAATAATAAGAATATAGACCAAGCACCACAGTCTAAGGTCTGTGAGCTGATGCTGTGTCCACCACTTACCCACTGCCTCCTGCTGCTTCCCGCAGGGCTCCAGTGGCCCCGAGAGCCTCAGTTTTACTTTCTGGCCCTTCACAGAAGAGCTTTGCAAAGGCCTGGCATGTACAGTTTTGATGATGTACAATGTTGATTTCACCTTTATATGATGTTGATTTCACCTTTATATAATTGTGTTTGTTTATTTGGTACCAGGGATCGAACCTGGGTCCTTGCGCTTGCAAGGCAGATGGCAGAACCACTGAGCTAAATCCCCAGCTCACCTTTATATAATTGTGAATAAATTATGAATAAATAAAACTTTGGGCTCAACAAATAGAATATACACTTTGAGTCCCTGCATAACCATTAGCAAAATTAACCATGTTTGAGGAATTAAAATAAAGCTCAATAAATTCTAAACAGTAAATCATATAGATCATATTCCTAGATTTCAGTCACTAAAAGTATAAATCAATCTTTAAGAATTATCCACTTACAAAAACAGAAAGCATTTCTAAATAATTATTGGGATTTTACAAAATTAAACTGAATTTTTAAAGTATTTCAGAAGTAGCAATGAGAAAACATGCATAAACACCCCCTACACACCCTCTTGTAGTTGAAAGCAATGTATTATTGAATGGAAAATATATAAATAGACAAGTACAACATTGAAAACTAAGGTGAAATAAATAAGCAAAATTTACAACTCAAGAGTCTAAAAGCAACCCTATAACCAAACAGGAATAAAAGAATATGTAATGGATCAGAGCACAAAAGGGAAAAAATGACAGCTTTTAGGAAACATTGTAAAAAACATGCAAGTACACCAAGGCCAGGAAGTGAATGAAAAAAATGTCTGACATCTTTAGTCATTAGGGGAACACAAATCAAAACTACATGGAGATTCCATCTCACCCCAGTCAGAATGACTCTCATGGGGAATGCAAAACAGCAAACCTGTGGTCCTGGGATAGGGGCAGGGGTTCTACACAGCTGGTGGGAATGTTAATTAGTACAGCTACTCCACTATGGAAATCAGTATGGAGGTCCCTCAGAAAGCTAAAAACTGTGTTATTTGGTCCAGCTGTACCACTCATTGGTATACTTCCAAAGAAGAATATTTCCAGAGAATTAGAAGACAGCATATTATAGAGACACATGCATACCCATTTTATAGCAATCCAAATCGTCACAATAGCTCACTGTAGAAAGAGCTTGGATACACATGAACACATAAATGGACAAAGAAAATGTGATGTATATCACATTTATTATTGTCTATATTATATGTAATGTATACATTATAATATGTATACATATATATGAGTATCATTCAGCCATAAAGAGAAATAGAATCATGACTTTTGCAGGCAAATGGATGGTTGGAAACCATTGTGTTAAGCAAAATAAGCCAGTTGCAGTTAAATATCACATGTATTCTCTTATATAGTCTAAAAATACAATTAAGTAATTAAGAAAAGTTGAAACTAGAAGGTAGTCCTTAGAGAGATGGGGAAGAGGAGGAGGTTGGAGGAGGCAGGAGGAAAGGGCTGGGTAATGGAGATGAAAATGATCAAAATACATTATATGGATGTACCAATATACCGAAAGGAATCTCATTATTCTGTATCCCCAACATGCACCAAAAACCTTGCAAGTATATAGAAAAATACAGAAAATTATCCAATTAGTTTTATGAATATCATAGAAAGTTGATACTAAAAGGGTGCAGTGTATTGCTACATAGCTGTAGATGGAAAGAGACTGAGATGGGAGAAGGGAGAGAAGCTGAAGTAAAAATAGCAGGAATATGTTTTTTTAAAAATTTATGGCAGAGTAGTGTTTATTGCCAGTTATCCAAAAATGGTTCAACATTAGGAAAAGGAGTAATATAATTCATTACACTAATGATAGAAATGCTTTATAAATATACTGCCAGGTGCTGACAAAACAGTGAAAAGCAAATTTAACTCAGTCCTACTGTTGAAGATTGAGGGGAAAAAGGAAAATGCCATGACCTGATACCATGTATCTACAAGAAATCTACACCAAGACCCATATTTAATAGTCAAATATTGAACATGTTTCTAATAAAGAGATAAGCAGATGCAGACCCTATTATCCATTCTAATCTTCACTATTATTCTAGAATACATTATGAAATACATTTTAAAGTAAAATAAGAAAATTATATAATTTTTAAGAAGACAAAGCACTCTCTTTTATTTTCTTTTAAAATAAATGATGTGATTATCGACCTAGAAAATGTAAGATATATCATCAATGGTGACCAGCTACAAGAATACAATGAAACTATCTTTCCTGTATACAAGCAATTAGAAAATTCAATGAGTAAAAAGAACCTCTCCATAATCCTGACAAAAATTATAAAATATCTAACAAAAATGTATAAGATTTCTATGAAGAAATACCACTGACAGACAAGACACACATACTTAACTAAAAATGGGCAAGGGATATGAAGACATACTCCAATGAGGACATACAAATGGCCACCAGATGTATAAGAAGATACTCAACATCATCATCACCCGGGAAATGCAAATCAAAACTACTAGAATATGCCTCCTCAGACCCATTAGAGCGGTTATTACCAACAACCAACAAGTCAAAAGATAAATAGTGGCAGGGTGGAACAAAAGGGAACCCGGGCACACAGGCAATGGGAAGGTAGACTTGTGTATCCATTATGAACAAGAGTATGGAAGGTTCTAAATAAAGAAAAACTAGAGCTACCCTGTGACCAGCGATCTCTCTTCTGAGCGTATACCCCAAAAAATAAAACCACCACCTGGTCAGGAATCCATCCTATGTCGTCACATTATTCACAATAGGCCAGTCATAGAAAAAACATCTGCTGATGGACAAGCAGATAAAGACACTTAAATAAACTGCATAGGGAGATAAATGAAGAAACAGATTGGAATGTAGTTTAGTCTTAAAACAGGAGAGCTTGCCATTTGTCATCACATGGGTGAATGCAGATGGCACTATGCAAAGTGAAAGAAGGCAAAATGGGGGGGTGGATAAGCATTGCATGATTTAATTTGCATATGGAACATAAAAAATTTCAAATATATAAAAATAACACTGGTTGCCAAGGGTGATGGGGGGCAGGAAGTGAGGAAATGTAGACCAGAGGATACAAAGTAGCAAATATGTAAGGAGAACAAGTCTGCAGAGCTAATGTACAGCATGAGAACTACAAGTAGGAAAACTGTACTGTTTGGGGGATTTTTTTTAAGTGAGTAAAATTTAGTAGCTTAGCATACATGTATGCAAAGTAATGATGGAAGGATTAATTTGCTTCACTTAATATATATTCCATAACATCATGTTATGTATCTTAAATACACATAATAAAATTTATTTTGTTTAAAAAGAAAAATAGAGATACATGCTATCCAAATTAAACTGCAAATTCAATGTTATTCAAATTATAATCCTATCAGAATTATTGAAGCTATTAATGAGCTGATGCTAAAATTCATGGGCTAGAACACTCAAGAAAATGTTGGGGGATAAAAGCTAAGGAAAGAGTAATTGTTGAATAGATGTAATATCTTATGAAATGACAATAATTATATCTGTTTGATGTTGGTAAAGAAACACATAGATAGGGCCAGGGATTTAGCTCAGTGGTTTTGTCACCTGTGCAAGCGCAAGGACCCAAGTTCGAGCCCCAGTACCAAAAAAAAGAAAAAAAGAAACACATAGATAGATCAAAGTAGTAGACCAGAAAACCCAGAAACAGAATCCTCCACATATAAGTCCGTCATATCTGGTGAATGTGGCATTTCAGATAATCAGAAACAGACTATTGCACTCTGAAAAATAATCTATTTAGAACACAATAAATTTAGTAACTTCACACGTGTACAGATGAGTAAGTTTAAGACGAATTAAAAATATGAATAATTTTAAACAAAATTACTAGAAGAAAAAGAAGTTTTTTCAAAATTTGGGGTGATGGAAGCATTTCTAAGAAAAACATAAAACTGAAGTGAAGTCAAAAAAGACAAATGACAGAAAGTGTCAAAATTTTAAACATAATTAAATATTTGAAACATAAATAATACTCAACATTTTTGTAAAAATCTACAAGTCAATAATAAAAAGCACACCTGTAATCCCAGCACTCAGGAGGCTGAGGCAGGGGGACTGTCACGAGTTCAAGGCCAGCCTGGACTACAGAGTGAATTCAAGGCCAGCCTGAATTAGAGTGAGACCCTTTCTCAAAACACAAAAAAGAAACCAAATGAAACCTGAGCTAAAGACTTTTTAAAAACAAGTTTCAGAAAAAGAAACTCAAATATTTACTATAAAATTATGCTCAATCTCATTAATCTTTAAGCAATTTAAGGCAATGAGATATCGAATTTTACATATTGGTCAAAATTTTCAAAGTCTGACAGTCTGTGTTGGCAGAAGTCAGGATTATACTTACACATACATATTTACATGTACCACAGTTACTTATGTAGATTTATAAAATCCTTTTCAAGGCGGCATCTACCAATATTCCAAATGCACATACCCTTTGATTCATCAATTTCACTTCTAAGACTCTAATCTACAGGAAAATTAGACATATATACAAATATAGATACAGATATAGTGCAAGAAATTCATTTAACACAGTTTTTTGAGCCAATCGAAAATAAACTAAATAGAGTTGAAGTCAAATGAATTATATATTTCATCCAAGATAGAGAATAGGGTACAACTGCTAAAAAAATGCAGGCATAGATTTATGTCAACTAAGAAAGACTTCTAAGATATATTGTTAAATCAAAACAGCAAGGCCCAGAACAATATGAAGAATACCCTCTGTTCATACAAATGGTGAGCTCGCATACAGGTGACCCTACACTCACAAAGGTCCCTAGAGAGGCATGTCAGGGCAGGGCCCGCTGGCAGGGACGGTTGGTTTCAGGGGGAGTGTTTAACCTTTTCCGCTTTGTATTTCTGAGTTCTTTGACTTTTTACACACATGAGTTTATGAAATAATTTTGTATCTTTAGTTGCATTTTCAAAGCAAAACAGGGGGTCATCTGTTCTAGAAAAACAGTGAAAGCACATACCAGCCCAGGAGCTGGGGGGGTCACCCAGGAAGTCAGTGGTGTAACCCCATGTGTGACTCACTTACCACATCAGCATGTGCTCACACTCACATGTGATTCCATAAACAGCCCTCAGCAAGCTGCCCAAGTAGGGAGTATAGAGATCCTGTCGTATATGCCATTATACATGTTAAATGTAAAAAGTGTGAAAACTTCAGAGATACGGACAGAAAAAAATTAAAGCATACATAATCTTTCAGGAGGAAACTGCTTTGCGGTCTTTTATGATAATGTGTAATTTTAGAAATTTTAAATGACTTTTTCATATCTTATACATATAGCTGTGCAACTGTTATACAGTTTGTGTTTATTGTGTGGCTACACAATGACTCATCCTCCATAAAAAGCTTTACACAGGCCCTCTTTAAATCTCTATAACAACCTTAAGAGCTAAGTACCATCACCTCAAATGAAAACACTAGGGCGAAAAGAAGTTAAAATTTTTCTCTACATAATACAGGAGACAAATAACAGAGATTGGGCCTGCAGGCTGCAAAGTTTGTGTTCTCTATCTTCCATCATGTTTAAAGCTTATATTGTTCTCAGATATATAATGCACTATAATTTATCAAAGCAAATTTATTAGTGGCCATGTAAACTTCTCTCTAATTTTTGCTATTATAATCAGTATTGCTAAATAAATATTTGCATCCATGTGTAATTATTTCCAAAGAGTGAGTAAATTTTAAGACATGGAATCACTAGGCGAAAGGGTATGACAGGTAACTGACTGGAATCATGTATAAACATGAATCAAGAGAGCTTAGCTAACAACAAATCAATATACAATTAATCTCTCTGTCTCTGTCTCTGCCCCCCCCCCCCCCCCGGCAACACACACATGATCCAAAGCCACAAATAAGAGCAAACAATTCTAAGTATTTATCAACCAGGAAAAAAGTAGAAAGAAAGTGAATACTTTCCTTAACAAAAAAGGACTGTCTTTTGAGCACTTGCTTATTTTTAAATATTTAACAAAAGGAAAATAGTTATCTTTTTCTCTTAAGATAAAATTGTTTGTCTTTTAAGTATAGCACAGCCCTCTGCCACAAAAAGTACATTCTTTTTGTTTTTAAATCTGGGAACAAATGTTCAGATATTCAAGTAACTGATTCACTTCTGGGAAGCCCCTGGAAGGACAGAGAGCTCTAGCTCTCACAAACTTTCAGCCACGGTGCTTTAGTGATTGCTGCCCTGCATATGCTCCCTGGCAGGCCTGTGTGAACAGCACTAGGATAAGTGCAGTGTCCTACCTGGCCCGCCTCTTCATGAAACCTTCCCAGCCCACTCTGGGCCACACCTGTACTTATTCAAAGACTCCCCACTGGTTTTTAAGTAGCGCCCTAGTTGCAGCACATAAAGAAAAATAGATCCTTGTATAATATTCTAATAGCAATTGAACGAACTGTATAGTATTCTGAATAAGAAATGAGACCTTGAAGAGTTCATGATTACCAAGTAAAATGCCAACTGCAGGAAATGTTCCTGAAACCTCAAATCAGAGGTCCTTGGATGTGTCCCTCGACCTTTTTAAGGCAGAAAAAGTGCTTTGCGATGTCAACAGCAACAACTTACTTCATTACTTAAGAGATTTTCAACATCCTTCTTTTTTTTCTTTTTTTTTTTTCTTTCTCTTTTTGGTCCTGGGGATGAACTTGGGACCTTGTGCTTGGGAGGCAGGCAGCAGAACCACTGAGCTAAATCCCAGCCCTACGTAAGAGATTTTAATAATACGGATCACAAGACAAGATGTATGCTGAAAGAATCTAGACTTCTTATGTAATGGGGTTCACTGTGCTAGATATTCCATTTATTTCTCTTATTTTTTTATGAATTGTTCCTCTCTGCTGTTTCCAAAATTATTATTTTTATTCCTGTTCATTTAGATACATTTCTAAATTACTGTTCACATTGCTATGGATATATAATTGCTAAAAATACTATTCCACTGCTCTATTCAGCTGGCATTGCATATATGTTCAAGGGATACTGGAAGCAAAGTTCGGTTAATAGAAGCGGGCCAGCGTCTACGGTGGAGACAGATGCTGGAGTCGACATTCCATCTGTGCAAGCTTGCTTTCCCGCTCTGACTCACACCAGCCTCAGGAGTTTATAAATGTCTGTAACGTATTTATAAATGATTTTATATTGCTCTCCCACACACCCCTACATAGCAGGCAGGTATCCTGCAGGAATGAAGAACGTATCAGGCAAGGTCCAGCCAGGAAAACACAAACCACTTTGACTAAATGAAAGGAATTGAACCAGAACTTGATTACACACATGATGGGAACAGCTCAGGCCCAAAACAGGCACCCAGGTAACCCAGAGATTAGCCGCAACAGGAAGTAAGTCATCGCTGCCCCTGTGGCAAAGGACAAAGCGAAGAGGCAAAGTGGCCACAGTTCTGCACCCTCCAATCTCTCCACCGGCTCTGCTAGTCATAGCCAGCGAGAGCAGGGTCCCTGGGGCTTGGAGACCTCAGCCTGCAGGGCCGCCTCTCTGGAATACAGAGCGAGAGAAAGGGAGGAAATGAGGGAAGTGGGCCAGAGTCCTGTCGTGCAGGGAGCAGGTGCCCATCAGTCAGTACTGCTGCGCTCTCACTTGATCATAGTCCCAGATGGACCTCAGGATGGTGTTTCTTGGGCTGGTTTTTGTGTTACATATATTGTGTGTTCACTTGTACTTCAGTCTTGGCTTCCTGGGTTTAAGAAAGCAATATTTACTGAGGGCCCCGCATGTACCAGGAACTGGTTTCTTGTCGTTTTATTTTGTGTTGATTTTTCACTAGGGCAGAGAGGGAGACCACCAGGGGAAAATTCTCACCGGCAACTTCCTGAAATTAGAACAAACCGGCACTATATGTACTGTATCACTAACCTGGCCTCACTCTCAGCAAAGTAGAAAGTGCCCTCAAGTGGAAAGTTTTAAAAAGACTTCTGTCAAAGTCCTTCCCCTATTCTTATCTCGCAGGGCTGCTCTGCTGGCTGTGACTCAAGCCCGAGACAATGGGGAGCACACTCTTCACCAGGCATCACATCCTTTCTCTCCATGTCCTGAGCCCTGTGATCATCTGGTGTCAAAAATCGCAAGCTACAACTGAGAAGAGAATGAGAAAGGTGGTCTTTCTATTTTTTCAGTGTCCATTCAGTTTTGGCCTAGAGGATTTACAGTAGTGAATGAATGTGTGTAACTTTTACAAAAAGGAAATCTCTCGGCTGCCTCAATAAATGTTCAGCAAATACGGAAAGAAGCGAGCACTCTCTAGCCTGCGACGCTCGCTGCCTACATGTAGCCCTGGTCCTACCTCTGAGGTAGCTGCAGTCCTTGCCTAAGTTTCTTCAGCTGTGTTTTCTCTTTTGCGAACTGGAGCATATCAGGAATAGAAGGGCCAATACATCTGTGGAGACTCTGTGGAGGCTGTTACACTTTTTCAGGAGACAGGGAAACTGTGGAGCCCCTCAGCCTGGACAGACCATCTGGAAGTCAGGCGGCCTGCAGAGCTGCCCCGAGTCACCCAGCAGAGTTCCTCTTCCTCTGCCCAAAAATTATGAAAAGAGGAGGAGGAGGAGTTCGAATAATAAACCATGGCAAACCAAACTGTGGCCCAGAGATTGATAACAATCATCTAAGGACTTTAATTTTTAACAATATATAATAAAAGCAAAAACATACCTGTGGATATTGGGCTCCTGGGTATTGGTAGTATGTTCAAGCTGCACCTAAGACAAATAGGGACAGAGAAGAGTAAAGATTGATTTTTGTTTTTAGAATATTGGTGTTTATCAACACCATGAATTAAAGGATGTTTTTAGTTTGGAAGGGGACAACTAGAGTATCTCTGAGATTCCTTTCCTAAGGCAGAAAAATTACCAGCCACATTGCAGAGAAAAGCCCAATTCTAGAGTAGTTGTTGTGTGAACAAATACTAGCAGCTCCTCCCTGCCTGAAAAATGAAGACATGGTGAAGTACACCAGCCTCAGAAAGGAAACCTAAAGGCAACAAAATGTGTCAGGGCAAAGCCCCTTCAACTGGTCAGGCAATGCAGTACTGCTCTGCCATAAAGAAGGGTACATCTGAGTCTTTCGTAGAGAAATGGATGCAGCCTGAGACCAAAATATTAAGTGAGATAAATCAGACACACAAGCTTAAATATCGCATAGTTTCCCTTATATGAGAAACCCAAAGTATAAATAAAGAGCAAAATAAAAGGTAGGTAATAGGAAACAGGGAGAGAGACCTTTTGCAAATGGGGAGGAGACCAAGAAATGGAGGAAGAGGAGTCGAAGGGAAGGGGATGAAAAAAGAATTAAGATTTGTTCTGAACATTACCAGCTGCCCACAAGGAGCAAAATCGTTATGTACTGCAAACATGGACTAACAAGTATAAAAAAATTTTTTAAATAGTCAGGAGGTCCCTCAGGGAAGGTTGTAAGGCAATTACACTTGACCTATGAGAAGAAATCATGTGCGCATTTAAAACACGGTTGACCAGCAATTCATTTGTTCACTGAAAAAATACTGAACCCTGTCATATGCTGTTGAGGGGATGCAGCAGGCAAAAAACAAAACAAAATAAATCACCTAAAAATTGAATGCCCTGGAGCTCACATTCTGGGGGGTGAGAAGAGAGGAGACAGCTTAAAACGTCACACTGATCTGGAGCTGGAAAGTGGGACATGAGGGGAGATGGTGACTGTCGATAAACTGAGTGGAGGGCACATGAGCAAGAGCTCCAGGAGGCAAGGAAAGGAGTCTGCAGAGGGTAAGGCAACCTTCCCAGAAGGAGGGGCTGAAGCACCTGGTGGAGCAGCCAGGAGACCTCTGTGGCCTGAGCAGAGTCAGCCGAGCCAGGGAGGAGGGCCCCAGGTCACACACATAGGCATGGCGTGACCAGGTAATTTACTTTCAGTTGATACTTTTGGGGACAAAAGGTGTTCTAGAAATAAATCATGTAACTTTTGGAAAGATATAGTTGTTATCTAAAAGCTTGGTTTTAGTACATTGCAGAACATAAAAATACAGCAATACCTCGGTTTATGAATGCTTCTGTTCATGAACAATTCGGTTCACAGACAGAAGCATCTGGCAAAATTGTGCTTCTGCTGGAAAACTCCAAATTGAGTGATGAACAGGACCACGGCCATCTTCCCCAGAGCTGTGGAACGTCCTGAACCCAGGTACCACTGTAATTCTAAGTTTATTTTTAAATAAAAAATTTCTAATACATTTTAAGTGATCCATAACTATGAACATTTAAGCAAACTTTAAAACCTATAGTGTTTAAAAATAGCACAAGTAAATTAGTTATCCTTGATATCTAGGCACCTTAATTGGTTACTCAGTTGTAGGTCGCTCTGACATTGCAGTGCTTTTATTTCTGTAATACTGCAATCATCTGTCAAGCTGCACTTTATGATTATTATATCTGAAATTGTTAAAGGTTTTAATTTATGCTTCTCTGAAGACCATAGGTTTTTGACTTTTTTTTTTTTCTCTCAGCACCAGCAAATTGAACTCGGGACCTTGTGCTTGTGAGGCAGCCGTGGAGCCACTGAGCTACATCCCCAGTGGCCATAGGTTTTTAACTGAGAAAATACTCCCTCTCTTGTATGAATATGTAAGTTCAAAGGAAATTCTGCAAAATGGAAAGGTTCCTAAATTCTTTTTTTAATATTAAGTTGTGTAAGCATTTTAGGACAATATTTTCACGGGCTCTGTCTTTCCACCTCTGTTCAAATCACCTTTGTTCAATAATATTCCTATACGCCAAAACTTTCAAGTTGTCTCTATTTGCACCTTCTTTTAACATTTCACCAAATGCAGATACTGCAAAATCATATACTTTCACAATTTCACTTCATTCTGGTGAAGCATATGTAAATTTATCTAATTAAAAAGAGGGGTCAAAGTTCATCAAAGTCGAGATTTGACCAAAGCACAATTTCCAACTGAGCTCATTAAACCACATGAGCTCTTCTCTTTTGATTTGTGCTGTTCCTCTTGACTTTTGTAGGGAGAAATTTGAGCTGCTTCCTTTCAGCAAGCTTTATTTTACATAATTATAACTTGCTAAAAGTTTCAAAAGCTGTATTTCCATGTCATATTCATTGAATAATTTGATTAAAGAATTCCAACTGATTTTGCACATTATTGCAACCTATGTTTGGGTTGCTTTGCAAAGATGTGTTTTTCAAAGGCTCAGGCATTTCAAAAATCCAAGAATGACCCCACACAGAGAGAAAATATATACAATCACGCTGACATGTTTTGTACTGAATATCAGCTTCTGTGCCTGAAAAAAGTCTATACATCAGTTGCTTAGATACTCTGTGAACATATGCGGTAATTCTTGTAAATGTTGACATTTCCGTTTCCATTCTGATTGTAGGATACTGCAGCTTGTTTAGATGCATGCATTGATTTTATACACATCACAGCCCATTCCAATTTCTGCTCCATAGGTTTCTAAATTGGTAAGAACACCGTAAACTCCACCAACATTTGTATTAATATTCTTACCACAAAAAAATTATTCTTAATGTTAAACTTTTTAATTAAGTTTATAATTACATTAGCAACATCAAGTTATTTCTTTATTTATTTTTGGCCTGGAGAATGAACCTGTAAATAATTGATCACTTTAAATTGGATGAAAAAAAAACTTGAACTGTTTTAGAAACAAATATTCTAATTGACCCCTCTGATGACGTGGAAACGAAACTGGCATGATCTGCTCGCTTGCCAAGGGAATGGCCTCATTAGTCATCACCAGTGCTCCATATTGACAAGCCCAAGGAAACCTAGAGTCGAAAATGAGTGATTAGTTTAGATGAGTGGAGTCTTCTGATAGAAATGGAAAACTGCTTCGCAGCAAAGGGGAAGTGCACTTGGGCAGCTGCACGGGTGGAATTACCACCCTCAAGCACATTCTTTTAAAGTTAAACACTAACTTGTGAGGTCGATGCCAATTCTTCGAATTCCCCATCTTTGTACCTTCTGGTTTTCAGGGCATGGCTGTCTCTGCTTCCTTCTGTGGTGATGGCAAATGTTGACAAATGTTTTGCACAAGCTACACATTTGTCATCAACTTCTTTGAGAGAGTAAAACATGAAGTTTTGGTTTTGGTTTTAGCCAACCGCTGAAAGGGTTTATTGTAAAGTCTGGAGTATTATGAAATAAAACAAATACTTAGAATTTTGCACACGTGAATAATAAAACTGCTTTAATAGGAATGTTCAGATTACACTATAATGTCTGACAAGAATGTTGAGCCTCTATTTCCTAAATATCATTTGTATGACATTAAGCCGCATTGTCCCATATTTCTTACTGACTCTAGGGAGGCGCCATGCATGTCACAGAGCACCGCATGCATTATGGGAGGCCATGGGTGGTGGCACCCAAGAGCCTAGCAGCAGAAAAAGCTCCAAACGTTTCTGCTCCCAGCTGAGACCAGAGGAGTTGCCTCTAAGCTTTAGGAGCCAACATCCTGTATATTACCTGTGAAAGGATGTTGCTTGTTAGCTTTTGCCTGAACAAGATCAGGAAAAGAGACAAGTTAGCATGAGTCACATTTTGCAATTACCCACCATAAAAGAAGAACTCTGTTCACCACGTACTTGTTTTATAGAGTACTAGATAAGACCATGAAAGAAGCCAGAAGAACCAAATGTCTGCCAAGCCATGTTGGCTTATGTTGATGCAAATACTAATAAAAAAACTTTTTTTAAAATTGCAAATTTGGAGTAAAAGGAAGTCATAGGGTGCCAGAAAATGTCTCTCGGTGTAAACCAGAACATAGGGTCACCCACAAAGGTCATGAAATGAGCAGTTGTGGGATTTTTAGCAGAAGAATGGCACAGTCTGGCGTAGGTTTTAACGAATCATCCTGGATCTCTGCTGAGAACAGACTGCAGGAGGATGAGGAGAAGAGAGCTGTCAGGAGCCTATGGCTGTAATCTATAGCGAGGACAAAGATGATAGCTGGTAGATAGACAAATGAGCAGTGCTCAGGAAAGAACAGTTAGAGAGACAGCCTGCTGATGAGCTCAGATTCCATGTCTATGCTACTTGCTGTTCCATATAGTAAACAAGGATAAATGAGAATATCATAGCTCAAAAATGCCACATATGAAGAGCATCTCCTCAGTCCCTCTCACCCTAACTCCATTATCATCAAATAACTTTTTTATAATGCAGGTTCATGTCAATTTAGCCATAGGAAGAGAACACATACCTCAGCAATACTACTTGACAGTTTTAACTTAACCATAAATCAATACGTAGGATTTTTGGTTGTTTTTTTTTTAATACGTCATCTCTTCTTTATTTAGTTTGAGTCAGTTCCTTGGATCTTTGTCATCTGAGTATACTAATCACAGAATTTCCTCATCTGTTCAACAGAAAACGAGCTCTGGAAAGTGATCCTGAAAAGTCAATGGAGAAGACGCATCCGAGCTGCTAAGTCCTTGCCTGGTGACTTCTTGGCTCACTACTGAGCATCTCTGTTGCCCAGAGAGTCACATCAGAACATACCGAGTGCCGCACACGGCACTCTGCTTGTTACCATGACTTCATGGGGGGCGGGGGTCTCAAAGGTTTGTTTTTCTCTGATAATTTCTTTCCAAAGAGAACTATCTCTAAATTAACATCGAAAGATTATCTTTTTCTCTCTCAGAGATATGATTCTCTTTTCATATCATTTTATGTGGGACACAATTTAGTTTTCAGAAATGGGCTCAAACATCTATATTGAAGATACTACAGTAAATGAAAAGTTACCGTTGAGGAACTTCTGTCACCCTGAACAGGCGGGCCCTTTGGAGTCCTGCCGGGGCTTCTGTCCATCTTGGAATGCTGACTCAGGGGAGGAGAAGCTGGGTTAGAATACTCATCACTGTCCTGGAGGGTGGAGCGTTCCAGTTCCTCCAGTAATGCATCTGTACCAGAAGAAACAAGAGAATCACAGGATAATACGTAAGTCCCCACAATCATTTCCCCATAGTCATGCCCACCGTGGCCCCATTCAACTCCTTTTCTTGGATTAAGACTATTTTCAATCCTTTTCTCTGTTTTTTTCTCCTTCCTCTTATTTTATTTCAAGAGCATGGTCTATTTTACTAGGAGGTATTTAATGTCTCTTTATACTCCATTATCATCAAATAACCTTCTTATTATAATGCAGGTTCATGTCAACTTAGCCACAGGAAGAGAACACATACATCAGCAATACTGCTTGACAGTTTCAACTTAACCATAAATCAATACATAGGATTTTGGGTTTTGTTTTTTTTTTTTAATATGTCATCTCTTCTCATTTAGTTTCAGTCGGTGAGTCGATGTACTTTGTGTCATTTCCTGTGGTTGTATTCAATGTCATAGATTCGCTCTAATTTAATTTAATAATAGTTTAATTTCTATGTTGTAGGTATTAATTTTTAATCAGTCATTTCCAGCAGCTCACCCAAAGATCTCCAATTAGAAAAAAAGTAAATCCTAAATATAATTCCCATCAGAAAAATATAAGCAGTTTTATTACCATTTTTTCAAAATATACCACAGAAATAACGTTATTAACCCTGATAGTTTTGTCCTAAATCTCAAGAATTATTCCAAGTATATAACAAAATTCTCCAAACAATGTGTAAATATTCTGACTTTTAGGGCAGAGAGGGAAAAGGGAGTTGGAGAGAAAACAGATACTCCAAAACAAAGTAAGATGTTGCAATCCAAATAGTCGGTACTTCCTTCTCTTGTTCTTAGTTTTTTGTTTTTGGAAAAGACAATGGACTTTACAAACATTATACGAACACTTTTCTTTTGTAATAAAATTAATAATAGAAATTAACAATACCAGCCACAATGCTCGGGAGTTTACACATTTCAATGAATTATCCTAACATTCTGAGGCAAATGATACTACTGTTCTGATTTTGTAGATTAAGAAAGAGACACAAAGTAACTGGCATTGGCTCCCCAGAGCAGGCCCGGGACGTGAATCCAGGCTATCCGACCCCAGCCCCCGAGCAGCTGGAAGTTTGAGGTGGCAGGTCGCCGTCCTCACAGAGGTTCCCTGAGTCCCCTTGCCCATGACTGACTACTCTGTGCTCTAGAACAGTGTTTTCAGTTGTGAGTCAAGACGCAGAAGTAGATCCTGCTGGATGTTTTACCACACGTTACAGTTTTTAAGTTTACAAAACACTGGATTATATTATTTCTAAAGACCTTCCTCACTCTGAAGATCTCAGATAAGTAAAATAAACTTCATGTATTTCAGATTTTGGGAGAATGGATATTTCTTAATGGCATAAGATCTAAACATATTTACAAATAAAAATCATCATAGAACTTTCTCACTCATCTATACCACAAAAACTTTGACTTTTATGCACCATTTTACAGTTAAGCAATTTGAGCTAAATTGTTCAGATCCAATTACCCTTGAATGAATAAATTGTAATGAATAAAAGAGATGGAAGAGGAGCCTATAGATTAAAACACTTAACCTGGGCTGGGGATTTAGCTCAGTGGTTTCGCCACCTGCTGCACAAGCGCAAGGACCCGAGTTCAATCCTCAATACCAAAAAAAAAAAAACCACTTAAAAGACGAATAATTAATTTCAATGTATGAAGCTTATTTAGATCGGTAAACTTGAAAAAATGAAATGATCAAGAATATTGAACACTGACTAGTCAATAATATTAAATAGTTAATTTATTTTAGGTGTGATAATGCTATTTGAAAATACTGTGATTTTTGTTAGTTTTTAGGTGTGCTCATGGTATTTCATGATATTGAGGAATTTCTACTAAGACTGTTGTGGGTGTGGTGCTGATATTGTGGTTATTTGTATAAATATATATTTAGGTTAGAGTTTAATGCTGAAATATTTACCGATGAAATAATGTAATATCTGAAATTGTTTTAAAAGGGTACAAGGATGGAAGGAGGAAGTATAAAATAAGATTGGTCAAGAGTTGATGATTGGTCAAAAGTGATGATGAGTGTATCAGATTTCAATGAACTATTTTCTCCATTATGTTTTAAAACTATAAAATAGTTTTTTTAAAGAAAGGAAAAAGAAAACTAAGCAAGTAAAACTTTTATCTCGGAATTTTATTAGCCACATTTAGTTCTAAAATTCAGAATTCCATAGTTTTATTCTGTATCTCTTTAAAACAAATTATTTTTCTATTTTTCTAGGTTTCTTTCAAACTAGAAGCCACATATCTTCCTGGGCTAATAAAAAGCAATTTAAATAAAAATTGTGGCAAGGGGGAGATTGTACCACAAAGAGTCAGAGGTTACCCTCGGAATCACCAGCTAACCAGTTATTAAAACTGTCCTTTCTAAGATCATGAGTCCCATCTTTGTCTTCCTATTTTGATGAATGTACATCAGCAGCACCCTGAGGTTATGTCTTTTGCAAGATTCTATAATTTGAAGATGACTAATCCCAGTATGACAGATGAGATGCCCCAAGTGGGGAAGTACTCATCTGAAAACTGTTGTCCTTCCCCTAACGCTTCACCTGTGAAAATCAAATATTAAATTCACAAGAAAGGACTGTAGCGAACTCTCCTAGGGTTCTCCACTGTCTGGGTTGCAATGATTTCATTTGGAGATGAAGCCTGCTCCTGGTCTTTTTTATCTCTCCTCCTCATGGAAGGCACTTTCAGATAAAACCTTCTGGGTAGATCCAATCTATTGACCTCCAAGGCAATACTGTTGACAGGAAAAGTTCGTTCACCCAAGTCAACCTCTCCTCCGTGCTATGTCTTTGTAGGTAGGGAGAGGAATCCTCCCCAAGACTTGACAATAGTCACTGGGCTGATAATTTGAAGAAGCAAAGTGTAGACATCAACAACCTGTTGAGATGTTGTCAACGGGATAATCTACATGAACGTTAGCTTCCAGATGCTTGGCACTTTCTACATTTCTGGACAAGATTTCTGTGTCATGCATCCTGCTCAGAAAATGCGAAAGTTTATAAAGCTGCATTATTCCACTGGCCAGAACACCTCAAAAAACACACTTCTAATAAAGTAGAGCACCTTGTAGTGTAATTGGGTTTGGTGTCAGGTACTCCCAAAAGTAATGCTGGACATGTGATTTTTGCCTGCTTTTTTTTCATGTTAAAAAAAAAGTGGATAATACCTACTTAGAGGGTTGCTGCAAGTATGAAAATGATTAATATATGTAAAAATTGTCTCGTTTCGGGCCAGGGATTTAGCTCAGTGGCGCTGTGCCTGCCTCGCATGCACAAGGTCCTGAGTTTGATCCCTGGTATCAGAAAGACAAAAAAAATTCTACCTAGTTTTAGACTATGTCATTGAATAAGTATCAGTTCTCTTTTAATTATCTGCATGAAATTTGGTATTCCTAAAAAGGAAGAGTTAGACTCTGGTAAAACTCAGATGCAATTTCTCCCAACACTCATTAAGGATAAGACTTTGGAATCTACCCTAAGTCCAAAATAGAATTGATCCTGATGTCAAAGTAGATTTTTCTTCCAAAAGAGTTCAGTATTTATCAAACACCAAAACACTCTTTCCCCTCATTAACAGCAACTCTTTCCTCTTGATTTGCCGTCTTCTTTCCTCTATTTCTCTAGCTCTCAAATCAAAACAAGAAGACAAAGCGCAGCTAGGATTTGTTTTTGTTGTTTGTACTCCTCACTTATCTACGAATGCACACAAACCTGGAACATTGTGGAATTAAGACAGCTAGAAAATTGGGTAACAGTTAGTCACTCAAGTTTAGGATGCCAGTGACAAAAACTTTGGCAACATCTACAGAATGAGTTCCAAGAATGACAAACTTTACTCCAAAGTTTGGAGTAATGTAGCCAGTTGTCCCACTACTGGTTTCAAAATCGCCTTGAAGTGGAAGGAGGTGTTATATTTTCAGGCCCTAGTAATCTGCTCTTTCAGTATTTTGAATAAAAAGCTTAGCAAATAATCACTGGAAGTCCCATGTCTTCCTGATTTAATCCTAGATCACAGAACAAGTGAAACCACCCTGGCCTTCCTCCAGCCTCTGCAGAGCCTTTGCTTTTGTACTTCTCTTGCTCTTTACCCCCTTTCTGTCCTCCTCCTTCTTACAGGTTCTCCCCAAATCACAATTGGCTAGGTGTGTACTCAGCCTGTGATCTCCAGTAGCCCCCAAGGGAGCAAATACAAGTGACCATAATAAAACAATTTCGATCACAATTCAGTGCAAAAGCACTTTTTGGAAAATTCATTCTGTGGTCAGGATCCCGCTCTCTGCCTATTGTACCACTGAAAATAGTGAACTCAGAGTTCCTTCAAACAATCATAGTTCCTCATGCCTTACTCAAGTTTGAGCTGAGCATAGAAGTAAAAATAAAATCTTCCAGCACTACTCTCAGTCTGCATCTAAGTACGTCCCACCACACATGGAGATGTTCGCCATGTCTTCATTCTGAGTTTCTTCAGGAAGCTCCTCACTCACCTAGCTCTTCCATCGCCCCGCACCAAAGATGCTCGGGTCCCACGCGACCTGAAGAACTGCTTTAAAATGCAGTGAAGTGGACGACTACAAAGGAACTGAATGAGACTGTGCAAAGCAGCCTCTACAACCCTTTTTGGTTCCTGTATTTGCTTAGCACTTCCTCTTTTGAATTTTTTGGGGGAGGTATGTCACAGTTTTTAACATGAGACTGGTATAAAAAGGCAGGCCGTAAGATTTAAGTTGTGGTAGTGCATTGTTCGGGGTAATTAAAGATTCAAAATTAATTTTACAAAATTTGAGCACCTACCACATTCCAGAATTCATGTTGAATTCATGGAAACGCCAGATTTTCACTTGTGGTTTTTTCCAAGTATAGCTACCCTACTGTGATTAACCTTTTGCCTTCGTTTTTCCTGTAAAGTGGAGGCCCATGGAAGCATATTCCCCTTAAAGTTCCCATGATGGTTAACCAGCACCCAGTTCATTTTGCATCTTTGCTTATTCAGAAATTATGCTTACTTGCTTTCCTTTATAGAGTGTAAGTCCTTTAAAAGCAGGGTGGAAGTGGTTTTGCATTCAGATTCTTAGGTGCTGGCTTATTCGATGCCCTAAAATAAAAACATCTGTGGGCTGAAGAATAAAACTAGAAAATTTCAGGTTCTAGATGCTAAACTGCTAATGTGAGTTAAGGGCAATCCTTGCCTGTTTGATGGCCTTCTAGAACTTTCTGTAAAAAGTGACACTGAGGTTAATTAACCTATTTTACCACTAAGTTTATTCATCTTGAATGAAATAAAGCATTTGCAAAAGGCCTGTGTGAGCAGACAGTACTAAAGAACTGTAATAACGGCCCACGAAACACATTTTATCCTGTTTTTTGCAGTGGTGAAATAGGCTCAAGGAATAATTTGCTAAAATAACAGAATAGGCAACTTTGCTACCACTATAACCCATGCTTTAATTGAATGTGAAAGCCTGTGGTCTTTCCTCTAAAATGCATCGGAATTTTTTTTCAATCTTTCATTTTCTATTCAATTAAGTCGCCTATGACCTTTTTTTCTTTCAAGATTCCACCTCTGTATTACTTTAAGCAGCCATTGGATGTCAGTGCTGTTCCAAAAGTCTGCTCATTGCAAAGTTTGGAAAAATTCCCATTGACACTGTGCCAAATAATTTTTGCAAAAAATTACAAAAATAACATTAGCCCTGTGAAAGTGTAAAACGCTGTACAGTATACAAATCATTTGCCGAATCTGAAGCAGTAATTGAGACAAAATACTGGAAAGAAAAATGTACTTCAGCAATCGTTCAGTTTAATGATTAATGTGAAATTTAGAATTAGATCCCCGTATCTCGTTCCTATTCTCTTTCTTCTGGAGAATTCCAGATAGTTTATTCTGTAGATGTAAAGAACACTGTTTTCACGTCCTGTCTTGATTATAATGGATGAAAGAAAGGAACGGGAGAGGTCCAGAGCACGGCCCAGTGGAAAGAGACTAGCAGATGGAAACTCCCTCTGACACATCAGCAAGACAACTTAGTTGCACACGGTAGCGGGCAAAAAAGTGATTTGTGACAACGCTGCTCTCCAGACCGCGCTTCCTGCGCGGTAGAAACAAGTATAAACCACAGAAGATGACTCGGGGCGGGGCGCACTAGAGCGAGTCACGCTAACTGGTTTCACTCTCCCTCGGGCTCAGGCACCATAGCCAGCCGGGCAGCCGGCTCTCATGCCCGGCATCCAGCAGGAAAGCAATGTGTCAGCTCGTCCCATTCAGTTTCAGAACACGGAGCTGCGTGGTGGGCACCGTGCTCGGCCCGCAGACCCCACGGAAGCTGACTCAGGTCCTGAGCTTCAGGGTTCCTGGGAGAGGGCCAGACAGGGTGACAAGGCGAAGAAGGAGCACTCGCTCGCAGAAGGGGTGTCACCGATCTCTCCCAAGGTCAAAGAGAACTACCATGTGGCCACCCCGGGAAAGCGGCAAAGGTGCCAAGCAAAAACTACGAAAAAGTCGCATAACCCCCTCCAGGTCATCCAAGCGAGCAATTGGCTCAACTTTTGCTCCTGACGAACGCAGCGTTCGGCCTAACCCGGAAACACCGCCTCCCTGGAAAGTGTTTTCCACTCTCCCGACTGCAGGGATGAACTACGTTTCCCGTGGACAAAGTGGCCAAAACCTCCCGGCGTCCTCTCCGCCTCTGGTTTTAGTCGATAAATAGGACTTCACCTCCCAGGATGCTCTTGGCTAGGCTGCGCGTGCGCATGCGCCAAAAGGCGGGCCCTAGCGGCCCCCACAACCCCGCCTCCGTGCCGTCGCCGCCATTTTTCAGAGACTTTCATCCGGTAGCCCACGGAGCTTTTTTTCTTAAAGGAGAAGCGACAGCTCAAAAAAATTTCCCCCTTCTCCCCGCAAGTCGTGGCGGCGCTGGGGACATAAAGGCCAGAGGCAAGGAAGTGGGGTCGGGTCGGAGGCGGAAGAACGCCCAGGCTACTTCTGCGGCCTAAGGAAGCGTAGAAAGAGCCCCTGTGCTAATAGCGGCTCCTTAGGGAGGCAGGTGCGCGCGCATCCGGCCCAGGAGCTCACCAGGCGGGGAACGAGGTGCATCTCCTTCCCACCCCTCTCCCTCGCCAGCTCTGCCCCTCCCACTGCCCCAGTGCGTGCCGAACTCTAGAGGAGGGGAAAAGGTCACTTTGGGATTGTCGCGAGACGCGCGGCCGTTTAACGGTGAGAACGGGTGCGCGGGGAAGGAAACCTCGCGCGCTCCCTCGGAGCCGCTTCCTGATTGGCCGGAGGAGGTGTGGGGGCGGGCACCCACTACGTCGCCGCGCGTGAGGCCGTGAGGGGCGGGGCCGGGCGACCTCGCCTCCCCTCCCATTGGTCCGCCGGCCGTCTGCGGCGGGCGCGCGCCTCCGCCTGCGGCCGCGGGCCTTGAGTGGCAGGGGGCGGGGGGGCGCCCTCGGCGCGGGCGGAGGGGAGGGGGAGAGGCGCTCGGGCGACTGAGCCGGACGCTCCGGGAGGCGAGGGGGCGGGGGTGCAGCGTTGCGGCGGCCGCCGCCTCCGCCGCCACCCGGGACGAGGGGGTGGGGGACGGACAAGCCCTGATGCCGGGGGAGACGGAAGAGCCGAGCCCCCCGGAGCAGCAGGACCAGGAAGGGGGAGAGGCGGCCAAGGCGGGTCCGGAGGAGCCCCGGCAACCGCCTGCGCCGGCAGCGGCGGCTTCCGCGGGCACCGCGAGCAGCCGCGTGCTGCGGGGCGGCCGGGACAGGGACCGGGGCCGGGCCGCCGCCGCCGCGTCCCGCCGGAGGAAGGCCGAGTACCCCCGCCGGCGGAGGAGCAGCCCCAGCGCCAGCGCCAGCGCCAGGCCCGCCGACGGCGCCGGGCCGCAGCCTCCGGCCGCGAAGTTCCCGTCGCCAGCTCAGGGAAAGAAGAGTCCGCGACTCGTGTGAGTACCGCGCGTCCCCGGCCGCGCAGACCCCGCGCCCGCGCCCTCTCGGCTCCCGTAGCGTGCGCCTCACGTGACGCGCCCGCGCCGCTTCTGCGTCCCCGCGCCGGGGTCGCCCGGCGGAGGTCCGAGCCCTGGCGGCCGCACCCCTTTAGGCTCGCGCTGTCTTGGCCCTCGGGGCTCCCCGTAGCGACCCCGCTGGGTTAGAGTCAAGTTTGTCCGAATTGACGGGGCCAAGTCGGGCGTGCGGCTCTCGGTTCTGCTCCGCCTCTTTGCGTTTATTTTAACATAGGGACTTCGTTGTCCAAACTGGGCTCCTCTGAGAGGGGTCTGTTCCCGGCAGGTAGAGCGAGCCAGGAGCGTAAACCTTTTAAGTACCTGCTCGGGTGATGAGAGTACTTAGGCGCGCAGGTCTGTAAGTTGTGGGAGCTCATTACGTTCGCCCTTGAGTTTGTTACTGAAAACAGCATCTGTGGCGTTTCATTTGTAAGTGAAAAAAATTAGTGAAACCAGGAAAATTGAAAAGGGGGCGTCAGTTTTTATTCTCCAGTAGACTTAGTGTCGCGGTCTGGCCCACACTGGACCTGGTATTTAAAGTTTAACGGAGGTCTGTCCCAAAATTCCGACTTGTGCCCAGCAGCCTCTCAGAGGAGTAAAACCCAAAGCTGTCGTATGGTGGTATTACACTTGCTTTTGAAGCTTTAAATGTCGTTTAAGTTAACAGAGTTTACTATCTATGGTCTATAGTTCTGTGGACAGTAAATTCCCGTGCTTAACAATTTTTTCAGCTGCAATTAGAATTCTAACTGCTGTAGATGTATATTCACAGAATTTTAAAGCTAATTTTTCACAGATGTGACAAGATATCATTCATCTTATTTGGATATAAATTCCTCGTACAACTTTGTTAACAGATCTGTGCCTCGGTTTAAAGGGCATTTATATATGAGGGATAATCCCGGTGACGAGGATGTGGATTAAATGTACATCATGAGAACCACTTGACACAGTGCCTGGGTGCCTGGCATATAGTAAATGCTGAGTAAAACTTGCTGTTTTGAGTAATTGCAGCATGATAGAGGTATGAGAGGTTTGGGTTTTTCATGTGGATTCTGCAAAGTAGGATTAATCATACATAATGAGCCTAATACTTAAAAGTATTTTTTTTTCTCCCATGGTACTGAGAATTGAACCAAGGGCCTTTGTACTGAACTATAATCTCCCTTTTTATATATTGGTTTATTTATTTTTTTATTTAGACAGTATCACAAAGTTGCTAAATTGTTGGGGCTGGGCTCTACTTTGAGGGTCTCCTGCCTCAGCCTCCTAGAGTGCTGTGATTTCCACCTGTACCACCCACAGTGGAGTGTTTTTTGTTTTTATTTGTTTATTTGTTTGCTGTACTGGGGCTTGAACTCCGGGCCTAGAGCATATCAAATAGTTTTAAAATACATTTTCATTGATACCTACCAGTTAAGAGTTAACTATATCTGTATCTCCAGACGATTATATCTGAAGTAGTAGCTTTACCTCCCTTCATGATTTATTTTTTCCCTAACTTGGCAAAAGTACTTATGAGTCACTTTACTGCCACAATCTTAAGTGTTAAAAAACAGTTGGGCTTGGGGATTTAGCTCAGTGGTTCCGTCACTTGCCTTGCAAGCACAAGGACCTGAGTTCAATCCCCGGTACCAAAAAAACCCCCAAAAAAACAGTTGGGCTTGAATGAAGGTGATTTAATTACATTCCTTGATTTTTTTTTTTTTCCTCTAAGGTTTTTCTTGTGGAAAGGAAAAAATAGTCTTGTCAGGTGCTTCTCTCTCATCCAGTATTGTAAAAGATAACAGCAGCAATGGTTTCCTTTTCCCTTCACCACCACTTATCTCTAGATGGTGTACTTTAAATTACATAATGTGATAAGAATGCTGAAGTAAGTTTTCATCATAATAAGATTGGCCAGGAAGTCAGCACAGCCCCGAGCCTGCTGGCACTGCCTCTGGTCCGCCCTGTCCTGTGCTGAGCAGGCCGCAGGCAGATGAGGGACTTGCCCCGTCTCCAGGGGCCTTAGAGTAAGAGGGAAAGCTGCCTTGATGGGTAGAGGTTTGTTGGATAGGTGTGCATGGTTTATAGATTTTTCAGTGACAGAACAGATTTTTAAACTGAATTTATAATTTAGAAATAGGACATTTTGAGAAGTGTAGAGTAACAGCTTTACTGAACCCTGATGTCCATCTATTTTCCAAATAACATTGTGGCAAGTTTTTTAATAGGAGATAAGAAATTTAATCTGTATTATTTGTTCCATTCAGATCCTTTTTCCATATCCCAGCCTTTTCCCTACAAAGTCCTAAGTATTGAGCTATTTAACATAAGTTTCTGTTGATTAAAGAGATGGCAAAGTGTACACTAATTTAAAAGGTCAGTAAATACATAGATTTCGATGGTTTTTGAAACCTTTGTTCCTATTAGAAGGGAAATTATATAGTGGGGGGAAAAAACCAAACAAACTTGATGTCAGTTTCAAGTCCCAGTCTTGTTATTGCTCCTTAGTGACCTTGGGCAAGGTGCTTAACCTCTCCAGATCTGCTTCAGCTATAATTGATTTTTGATGAACTTAAACAAGCTTTACAGTTGGAGGATAATTAGGTTACTGCTTCATAAATTTAAGTTTATAGCAACTGTTTTATTCACATTGAAATGTTAAGGGAGTTAACCAGAAGAGTAGGAAGTATTTATGAATGAAGGGGAATAAAAAGTTTTTAGTGAATTTGCCTGAATGGGAAATAGGAGGGAAAGATAAACCAAATTTGAACAGTTTATGTATTCACACTGTTGAGGAATTAGGCTGATCCCTTGCTTTATTTTTGCCAATAAATGACATAGTTTAGATTCTTGGGATAGGTATAGTATAATTTATAATAAAATTGTAATGCCATGCTTTCTTAAAAAATGAAATAATTTCTATGCTTTCTAAAGAGAACAGATAATATATTATGCTGTAATTTTATTTGCTTAGGTATTCTTGTATAACAAATAGATCTTGAGTTGTATTAGTTTTACATTTGAAAAAAGAAAAATCTTTGTACTGCTGAAATACAACATGGCATTTTTATAATAAAGATCCAGTGTGTATTTTACTCACTTTTTTATTTTTTAGTTTGTGGTATCAGGGATCGAACTCAGGACCTCACGCTTGCCAGGCAGGTGTGGTGCCACTGAGCTTCATCCTCGGCCCCAGTTACTCTTGAATTTGAGTAATGGTTACAGGAGGATTTCACTGTCCTGTAGCCAGTGTGTGATAGAAATTCCCCAAGTTAAAGACATGGGAATACTTTTTTCTTTACTCTCTTAAGTTTGTAACATTTTAAGCATTTTACTATTGCTGTCTATGTGTAAAGTGCATGTTATATTTATTTGTGAGTGTAATCCCTTTTTAGGAATAGATTTTGAGTTTAGCAAACATAGTTATAAGGTCAGTTAAAGCTCCTTAAATTTTTATTATGAAAATGTGTATGGGATATACCAAATTAAAGAAAATCATGTAATGAAACCCCCATATTTGTCACCTAGATCAGTAGTTACTGAGATAGTTGCGGTGCTGCCACCTCCCTCCCTTCTGGCAGGTGTGTTTAAGAGCATGTCCCGGGCATGTGATTTCATCCCAGTAAGGATATTCATTTCCTTAATAGAACAAAATTAATATTTTCTTTATGGTGCTATCTTTATAATTTAAAACAGTTGTTTTGAATATAGTATTCTAGCTATTTGCTATCAGTTGTGGCAGCCACATATGACTATTTAGATTTACATTAGTTAAAATTAAAAATTCAGCTCCTCAGTTGCAGTAGCAATTTCAAGTATGACTAACTTAGTGGACAGGGCCGATACGGAGCATTTTCTCCACTGCTAAGAGTAAGACTTCACTGTTGGACAGTGCTGCTGCTGTAGATGCTTTCTACATTGCTCTAGAAGTGAACCTGGAAGAGTTAAAACCTTGCATTTTAAGAAAATGTGCGAGATTGCTCATTTAATGTTTGATTCTTCTTTCTTTCAGATGCGTAGAAAAAATAACAACTGATAAAGGTAAGACTTGGTCCTTCTTACCTCTCTGTCATGTACGTTCCACTGAGTGTGTGATGGTCTAGAGGAACATAGTGTGAGCTTCCACCTAGTCGGGGTAGTTCCCTAGTAAGAGGGACTTTCACAGGGAACAGTGTGGGCCCACAGCAGACCTTGCCTCGAAACTGAACGAGAGCAGATCATAAGTTGGAGCCCAACCTGGAGAATTGGATGACTTAGTGAGATCCTGTCTCAAACTGAAAAAACAGAGGATGAGGTTGTAGCTCTGGATGAAGGCCCTCGGTTCAACCCCCAGTACCATAAAATAAGAAAAATAAAAAGGACTTATAAAACATTAATGGAGTTGATAAAGCCTAGGCATGGTTTAAAAAATAGGGAAATCATAATTTGATGAAAATTTAACCCAATTTTTAAAGCATTTGATCTTTTTAAAAATGAAATAATGAGAGGAATGATGTGCAGTATACATTATAAAGTACAGGCAAAATCTTGACACTGGTGAAGACTCAAATTATCATTGCAATTTGAAGAATGCAGAAAGAAAAGTGTTCTAAGATTTCAACCTGGTAAATAATTTAATGAAGTCATCAGGTCATTTCCATTTAGAGTTCTAGTAAACAAAGTGTATGTACTGAAGTAGTCTTTTGCTTATCAGGATGATGAAGTGAAGCCAGTGTTCAGTTTTTTAGTTTTTCATAGTTTTTAAAAGATTTCATTCTGGCTTTACAGATTGGATTATTAAAAGTGCCTCTGTCCTGTGGAACCAGTTGCTCATTCATTACATTTTTCTTTTCTAGTTCTTGGCAGTGTTTTTTGGTGCTAAGACACATGTTTCTTAAAATTGGAATAAATGTCCTCGTGATGGTACGTCACTCACTGTGTATGCTCTTAACCTGGTCTTCACATGGCAGTCTCCAACTCCTAGAGTCCACTTAGTAGCTGAGAGTTGACTAGTTAGCATTTAAGGTAGCCTGCTCCCCTTAAAATGCAGTGTGTGTGTGCATTTCCTGTGTGTACAGTTTCAGAAGAGAGGATTTATGTGTTCTTTATAAAGAATGATTTGAGACAATATGAGGAAAGTTTAAAACTTGGATATTAACGCCATTTGGAAGAGGGACAGTGTGATTAGGAGCCAGTAACTTACTTTGGTGGCCATTTGCAAATAATGTAGCACTCAGGTTCTTCGCTGAAGTTTAGAATTTGAGGCTACTATCCCATTTTGTACCAGGTAGAAGTATTTGATAACAAGTGGGGTGTTGCATGGTTATTTTGTCTAGCAATATATTTTTATTTTGACAGAAGTAACAAATTTTATTTTTGTTGCTGTTATTACTTGGAAAATAGATATTATGTCTATGGAGACTGGAAAGTTTCATATTTCTTACTCTGAGATTACTTAGTAGATTTTTTGAGGAGAAGAAAATGCAAAAACAGTTAAACAAGTTACCAGACCAGTTCTGATTAAGACAAAAAACAACTTCAGAGTTAAAATTATTTTATGTGTCTAATGAGACTGTCTTAAATTCACTGTGGTTGGCTTGAAGAAAACCTTGAATTTGAATATGGTAGAAATGTTCAGCCCCGTTGTGAGCTGTGTGTAGTGGTGCACACTTGTAATGCCAGCCTGCTAACGCAGGAAGATTGACAATAATTCAAGGCCAACCTGGACAGCTTAGCAATTCAGGGTTACCCTGTCTCAAGGCAGGTGGGGGGATTCCAAACCCTTTTTGGAAGTCAAAGTTGGCATGCTGTGTAGTTGTGCAGCTGGGGAAAGAGTAAAACTTCATTCTGGGTAATTCAGTCTGCACATCTGTTCCTCCTTTAATCCACTGATTGGATGCTCGAGGTCTGGACACTCAGTACTCCCATCTCCATGACTTCAGTTTACCTACAAGATTACCTATTCACAACTCTGAACTTTGGTGTGGAAGAAGTGTATCTAACATGTGCACACAAAGTCAGCAAATAAAGAGCTGAAGGCTCTAGTGCTCACTTTTCCCCGAATTGTTTCTTTGTCATAACTCACCTCAATTCTTTGTTTTTCTTCTCATTTAACTTCTTAAAAAGTTATTCTTTAACTCTGAGATAGCTTTCATTTTCAGTCTGCTGAATTTTGACTGAAATTAACTCCTTATTTCAAAGGTTGAGGCTTTTTCAAAACTTTGATAGCTTATTTTCTAGAGGTATTATTAATACTGAAAACATGTTTTCAGGATTGTCTTTAGTCTTTCTTACTGCAAACAACCAGAAATTATGTACTCCCTAGAGTTGAATCTTAGACATGTTTTAACTGTAAACAATATTGTGCATAATGTTGTTTATCATCTTTAAGTTGCAGAGTGTTCCAGTTTAAAATGAATGGTTAAGAAACATTAATATTAGTTCCTGTTATATTTATTTAACCCTGATGGGTGTATGTAAAACAAATAGAAAGTTGCTTGGCTGAAATAGTGTGTTAAATTATTGTGTTAAATAGTGTGTTAAATTATTCAAGAATTGCTGAGCTCCCACCCATGTCTGGCACCATTCTAGCCACTGGGTTGTACTCATAGTTACTTATGTGGTAAGAAAGCAGAACACTAATAAAATGTTTCATGTTGAAATGGGAGAGGCTGGATTTAGATAAGATAGATTTAGGTAAGATGCAGGACCTCTTCCAGGAGGTAACACTTGCACACAGACCTAAATATGCAGTTCAGTATTTGGACGTGGATATTCCACACATTAGCAGCAAAAAGGAAAAGCACGTTCCCACTGTCAGAGGATCACCTTCCTCTTGTAGCCATTCCCAGAATATCAGCAGAAATCTTGAGGGATGAAGGCTTAGTTCACTTTGTTTTCATTCTGTTGCTTTGTTTTGAGCCTTACTGTCCTTTGGATAGTAAGGTAAAGGATGGTTTATACATATAATTTATTAATATTCCTTGCATTACTTTTAATATTTTCCACTTTCTGACTTCCAGCTAGATATAGCACCAAACCTGTCTTTTTTCTCTTGTTTGTTAGACCCTTTTGTTGGACCCTCGAGGTAGATAAAACATTCCTGCTGGGCTCCTGTGCATGCCTGCAGTCCCAGCTACTCAGGAGGCTGAGGCAGGAGGATAGTAGGTTCAAGGTCAGCCCTGGCTACTCCACAAGACCCTGTCAAAAAGGTCTGAGGTTGGAGTTCACTGGTAGAGCTCTTGCCCAGTGAGCACAGGGAGGCCCTGGGTTCAGTCCCCAGTGCCACAAAAACAGAAGAACCCAGCTGCTCTACTTAACTCACTTGGTTTGTTTATGTCATGAAAAGTTGCTGGATTCTGGGGTGGCTAACAAAGCTAAGATCTTTTAAAACAGATAAAACTAAAAAATACTAATTTTAATGTTTACCAAAGTCTGTTTCACAGAGTTAAATATGGAGAGTGCTTGAGCTGTCGGTGATAGGATAGTTACTCAGGGACTCTTTGGGAAGTCCTGAAATTGATTTTGAAAGGTATGCAGTGTCAATATCAAAATACACAGCAGTTACGTAACTTCCCTTCATGTAAGATCCCCCTTTAAGTATATCTCATAAAGCTTTAATTTATGTAAAGCATATTTTGGAGTAATTGATGCTTGGGAATTTTACAGGATTAGACTTTGAAGTCACTTTTCAGCATGGCTTCACTGTCGCAGTTACTCTTGTTAATACAGAGTGTGATGTTGGCAGAGCTTACGTTAGTCATCAGATGAGGTCCTGACATCTGGGAACTTGCTCAAGTTGTTTGGAGCTTAACTATTGCCATTGGCATTATCTAGTTTATTGTAATCACTGTAATGTCCAGAAGTATTGCTAAACTATTAGCTTGTTTTGTTTTTTTTCTCCTCTGCTCTGGATCACATCCTTGGTTTTTGCCTTCTGTTGATGTAGTCTTTATTGATTATGCCTCTGCTCCAGTTTTTAAAAAATTGGAATTAGTTTATTTTTAACAATTTTCACAAGTGTAATTTCAGTGAAGTATTCCATCTTTACGGTGCTGGAGTACATTACTTCTTACTCTTCCAGGTCAGTCTCTGGTTTCATATTCCAGTATCCTTAAACCATATTTGTATTATTCCTAAACCTGTAGGAGAGGGATTCCAATTTAATCTCCATTCTTTGAGAAAAATCTAACATTGGCAATTTTACCATCAAGTTTCTGTACAAAGAAAGATGCAACAGTATACTCGACATTGGCATTACAATTCTTTTTGAAAGATTTTGAATCTCTTTGGTAATAACCTGGTTTTCCTAGTTGCAGAGGTAAATCCCATAGGTGTTGAATATGAAAAGAGCCATGGGCCAGGCATAGTGCCCAGCACACTTGAGAGGCTGAGGCTGAGGCAGCAGGATCTCAGCTCTTAGGCCAACCTGGACTACACTGTAAGGCCTGTCTCAAAACACCAAGAGGGATGCAAAAGCTGTGAGAGGACGGCTCTCGGTGAGAAAGGCAGATAGAAAGAAGCAAGCCCAGTCCATCCCTCAGAGGTGGTGTTAGTTTAGCTGAGACATTCTTTGCAAATTAAGTGATGTTCTTTCTTCTAAAGTCAGAGTAAACATTTTTTAAAAGCTTTTTGGTTTCTCTTACTACTTACTATAGAAGTATTGATGTTTCAAAGTAGATTTTGCAAATTTATGAAAAACAGTGGAGCTAATGAGTAATCTAGATTTCAGTAACTCAAATTTTGACTCTTAGAGTAGAACTAAGGTCTCAGAGTTGTGATAGAAGTTTAATTTTGGGTGTGTGGGGGGGGTGTATGTGTTTGTGGGTGTACTGGGTGTACTTGCATTGCTGGGAAGTGAATCGAGATCTTTCACACTGAGTCATATCTCCCCTTACCCTTTTTTTTAAACAGGGACTCTTAGTCACTAGATTACCCTGAAAGGCCTTGAACTCAGACCCTCTTGCCTCAGCCGTAGTCCTGCCAGAGTGCTGGTAACAGGGAATGGATTTGTCTCAGTATGAGAATGATCTTGGACATCTTAGTACTTTTTTGGGAATTGCCCAGATCCCTAATCTGTTTTTCTAGTTCACATTTCCAGACCACCTGTAACTCTTCCCTCTATTTTAAGATACGTGATACGTAGATTATACTACAGGCTTCAAAATAAGCCTTGTCAATTATTTTGGTTATGGGATGTTTCATCAGTCAGGTAAATGAATCTTTCTGTCCTATATGTACAAAGAAATTTATGCAGCAATTTTCCCATTAGAATTCAACTGCTGTAGGCACCATCTGTGACACTGTGTCAGTGTTCTGTTGCGTATAGTAATTATTTTATGTTGAGATACCTTTTTTTGGCCATGACAGTTACAGCAGAATGCTAGAATGCTCTGATAGAAGGAGTCTGAAGCAAGAGAAACCTGATGTCCTGGTGGGAAAACTCATATCCTGCCAGAAAGAATGTGAAACCTCCATGAGACCCGTCTCTGTAAGAGGGCATAGCGTATCTTCACACTGAGGTGATCCTGAGTGGACAGGAAAGTCTGACTTAGTGCCCCTGGTCTTCTAAGTCCAAGGAGCAAACTCCTGTGAATTAAAACCAACTACATTAATCAGACTCCATCCAGGCAAAGGCCGCGTTAGTGTCAGTGCCATTGATTTTCCTAGAAGAGACTATTCCTGTCTTCCGCCTGCCTGTCTCATTACACCTGTCAGGCTCCTTTGATCTGAAACTCCCAATTTGTAGTCTAACTACTGCTTTGCTAGTGCTGTTTATAACTTTGCCTCTCTGCCAATTTCTAAACCTCATTGTTTTCTTCACTGTAACCTTCTCTAAGCTCATGTATTATCTATACATAATTGCTGGTAAGAAAACTATCCAAAAGCTTAGTGACGTAAGGCACAGGAGTTTATTATTTCTTGGTTGGACTGTGTCATTGGTCTTTCAGTCCAGACATTCAGGTCATGATGGACTTGGACAGCATCCCAAAATGCAGAATCTGGAAGCCACTCCACAGGAATCCAAACAAAAATCCAGTTGTTTTTCTCTTTATTGTCAACAGACCTAGAAAGTTGAAATTGTAGAGTTAAAAAATACCATTTACAATAGTACAGAATATGAAATACTGTTAAGAACACACATTGTAGGCAGGACAGTCCTGTCAGCAGATGGTACTGGGAAAATTGTTTGGCCACATAGAACAGAATGAAACTAGACCCCTGTCTCTGATTAGTCACAAAAATGAACTCAAAATGGATTGTAAGTCCAAGAACTACTACTTCAGGACATAGGAGAAACACTTCTGGGTGTTGAAATGAGCAAGGACTTTTTGAAAAAAATCCAAAAAGTACAGGAAACAAAAGCAAAAGTAGACATGGGATTATAGCAAACTAAAAAGCTTCCACACAGCAAGGGAAACAATCATGGTGAAGAAACAGTCTACAGAATGGGAAAAAATGTTGGCCAACAACTGTTCATCTGACTGGGTTAATACACAATGAGTTAACATACAAGGAATTCAGAAAACTAGCTTAAAAGTGGCCAAATGATCTCAGTACACACTTCTCAAAAGAAGAAATTGAAATAGCCAAAAAGTATGTGAAAAAATGCTTAATATCATTGGCTATCAGGAAATGCAAACAGCAATAAGATACCATCTCATCTCAGAATGCCTGTTATAAAAAATAAATAACTTGCTAGTGAGGCTGTGGAGAAACAGAAACCCTTGTAGAAATTGGTATGACTATTATGGAAACCACTGCAGTGATTACTCAAAAATTTAAAAATAGAATACTGTGTAGTCCAGCAATCCCATTATTGCATATCTATCTAAAGAAATGAAAGCATTGGATCAAAGACATCAACTCTCTCCTGTTCACAGTGGCAAAGAAATATAAAGAAACAAAGTGTTAAAGAAATAGGTTTATTACAAGTGGGAGTACTCCTCTGTGGGAGAAGAAAAGAACATCCTTTGTGAGAACATGGGTGGTACTGGAGATGATGGTGTTAAACATGCCAAGCACAGAAAGACGGGTACTACATGGTAGAATGGTGGTTACCAGAAGTTGGGGAAAGTAGGAGTGGAGAGAGGGAGGAATACTAAGTTCCAGTTCAGTAAGAGCAAGAAGTTCTGATGTGCTGTTGCACAGTAATAAATAAAATTTATAAGTAAATTATTATATAATTTATAAATAAATGATAATTGTGTACTGTATAATTTTTAAAGCTAGAAGAAAGAATTTTGAATCTTTTCACCATAAAGAAATGCAGGTGCTTGAGGGGATGGCCATGTTTCACCTGATTTAAACAGTGCTTATTGTATGCCCGTACTGAAACATCACATGGTACTACTCCGCTGATGTGGGCAGTTTGTTTTATGTATCAGTCGAAAGGTAAATTTAAAATCAAGAAGTTAGGAAATAAGTAAATTATATACTACTGTCAACAACAACAACAAAATGAAATACTTAGGGATGAACTAGATAAAATATCTGAGAGACCTGTACGCAGAACTCTAAAACTTTCTAGAATAAAATTGAAGAATTAAGAAAACAACGCAAAGTAGTGTATCTTGTTCGAGTTTAAGTCAGTGTGTAAATGGGCTCCCCTCACGCCTGTACCACGACTGGATGGAAATGAGCCAGATCTGCATTGAGCCCTTGGATCAACATCTCTTTCCTGTTTATATGGTTAGGTGTGGTATAGTAGAAAGGATGTAGACTTTGGCCTGATACTTAACTGGGTTCAGTTTCAAGCCCCACAGCTTAATATGTGAGCCTAGGGAAGTCAGTTACCTGCTTTTTTCATCTATAAAGAGAATAATTACTTGTCAGGGTTATGAAAACTGAATTTAGAGAAATAGAAAATAGTGTGGGTATTTATTTAATTTGCTAGCTTCCCAGAAAAGACTGAAATACTTCAATAGATATGAGAAGACCTTTGCTCCAGTTCTTCCTCCAGCATATCAACCAACCACACCCTGTTTCATCCAACAATCAAACATTAGCTTTATAGGCAACTTTAGGGCCAGAGAGCTGATTCATATTTGGATGGCTCCTCTAACTTAAGGTCTTCTATTTTATCATAATCAAGTGATTACTGCATTTTGGAATTTGATGAGTTAACTTGTTTGGAAAGAGTTATCTTTGGTTATAAGATTGCAGTGAATCACACTGAACATTATTGGATTGTTTGCTATCTAGAAGAATTAGAAGAGATTATTCATACCAGTAGTATCAATATTTTATTGTCTCAAGTCATAGCATCAGCAACTCTTACTTCATCCCCTTCTCTTCCAAGAGTTTCTCCTTCTTCCTTATTAATTATAAATCATGGAACCTCCTGAAATCCAACTGCTACTACAAGAAACAGCTCAGAGTGTCTTTGAAGAAGACAGAAGAAACTTGATTCTTTTCCAGTCTGTTCATGGTTTATACTAATGCATGGATCTTCCTCTTCCTATTGGCTAGCCTCTGTGTGTGTGTGTGTTTTTGTGTGTGTGTGTGTGTGTCTAGGTGGAAATCATGTAACAGTGACATTTAGTCAGTTTTGTACAGTTATCATCTGTGCAAACGTTTTCATTACTACCAAAAACTTCTGCACCGTTTAAGAGCACTTGTACCCATGGTCCCCTCTTTTCAGCCCTCAGAATATTAGTCTGCTTTCTGTCTCTGAATTTACCTTTCCTGGATGTTTCACATAAATGGAATGATAGAGTGAGTGACTTTTGTGTGTGTTATCTGTCATACAGCATATTTTAGAGATTCATCCATGTAGCATGTACTACTATTCCTTTTTATGGCTAAGAGAAAACCCCATTGTACAGATGGATGTCGTTGTGTTGGTCCATTCATTGGTTGATGGACATTTTCACCATTGTGAGTTGTGATCCTGTGATCTTGTGTACCAGTACTTGGATGCCCACTTTGAATTTTTGTCACATGTACCTCACTGTAGAATTGCTGAATCATGCTAGTTTGGTATTTAAGGGGTTTTTTTGAGGATCCTCCAACTAGTAGTGTTACCCAAGTCCTATATTTCCTTATTGCACTTCTGACTGATTTTTCTATCCATTGTTGAAAGTGAGTTATTGAAGTCTTCAACTGTTTTACTGCATAAGTCCTCAACTTATGATGGGACCATGTTTTTAGTAAGCCCATTGCAAGTCGAAAAATTGTAACGCATTCAGTGCACCCAGCCTACCAACTATCATGCTTGGTGATACAGTATTGCGCTGTAGTTGTAGTCTACCCTCCTGCAGCTGATTGGGAGCTGCAGCTTTGCTCCCACTTCCCATCATTGAAAGAAAATATTGTACTACATATCACTGGCCTGGGGAAAAAAATCTAAATTTGGAATAAAGTTTTTACTGCATGTGTATCACTTTCACACTATGCTAAAGTTGAATAATTGTTAAGCTGAACCATCTGGAAGACTTATATTACCTGATGTTCTGTTCAACTGTTAGATCTTAATTGATCCTCTGTAGTTTCCTTCTTTGTGTCTAGTAACAGGTTTTTAATTGAAATATGTTTTGTCTAATACTGGTAGACCGTTGTTAGGAGCTGAATGGCCTCCCCCAAAGATGTCGAGGTCCTAACTGAGGTGCTTGTGAATGTCATATTATTTGGAAATAGGATCTTTGCAGTAAGTAGGTCTTTCTGGTCATTTCTTTGGCAGCCCTAGGAAGCTCACATACTGTGAATGAGGTTTAACAGGATGCCTATATTGTGAATGCAGCCATGGACCTGGATGGCCTGTTACTGGAAGCGATCTGAGGTGCTTGACAGGAAGAGCGGCCTAGACTATCCTGAAAGGATGGTTGACCTAAACGTGTGTTAGGGGCAGTCTGGGGAAGGCCTTAGCAGGAAATGATGAGTGTGCTGAACAGTGGGAAAAAGACGATCTTTATTATAAAACTGCAGAGAAGTTGGCTAAATTATGTTTTATCATTGGATGGAAAGTAGAATTTATATGGGGTGAACTGGGACCTGAGATTTCCAAGCAAATTACAGAAGGTGCAGCCTGATCTCTTGCTCCTTAAACTAAAATGTAAAAGAGAGAAATAAGGGAATGAGCTGATTAGAAAAAAAGGAGCATATGTTAATTTGGAGAGGTTTACAAGTATCTGCTACATAACAGTACCCTAAAGGCATGAAGTGTATAACGGTGGACCCTACCAGCCGTCTCAAAGAACTTGGAGTAGAAAAGGCCTGTGGACAGTCCTCTTGTTTGGTAGTGTCCACTGTACGAATTTCATAAGGCTGACAGGGATTTCGAGAATTGTGTCCCAGCATAAACACTGACAGACTAACCTGAAAGGAACAGAAACAGGATAAAATGAAAGAAGGGTTCTAAGGAGAGAATCACAAGTGCAATGCCCCCCTGCATTAGAGAATTCCCAGAACCAAAGGGCAAGCTGTTACCAGCCCCCCCCCCAGGTTAACGTGATCCCCAAAAGATTATTCTTAGGCCTTAAAAATCTAAAGGAATTTGCTTTGCTAGGACACTATCTGTATTATTAGAACATCTATGTTCTTACAGCCTTCCCAGTGCTATCTTGTCAGACATTTGGACCCTGACAAGCATAAGTGAAACATAGTAGCATACTGTTGTTTTCATTTATTATTTGTATGGTTGAAAGCGGTACTTTTACTGAGGCGCCACATTGTTATTGCTGTTAGCTTTGCTTCAAATAGGTTTTGTCGTGCAGAAAATTGTTTTTATGTTTTGTTTATGCCAGATTATCACCATGTGACTTCAGTTTTTACATTGCCTATAGAAAGGCCTTTTCCATTCTGAGATTATTCAAAGATTCTTCTGTTGTCAAAATGGACTTCTAATTCATACCTACCATCATCAAGGCGGAAAGTATTCTGGATTAGAAAGCCTGTTTCTGATGTTAACTTTTTGCACTACCTCACTTCATTGACCCTTAAGTTTGAGGCATTGCACAGTAAGAGCAGTAGGTGTGTGTTGTGTGCCTGTGCACATACTCTCACAAGATAGCACGACTGAGCCAGCCACACCGGCACTGGACTTTATACCATGGATTTACCTCAAAGTCATGGTATAGCTCGAAATAAAACTTACTTCAAGGAAAGGCATTCCTGTTAGGAAATTCCCTTTAATAATTCCTTGCAGCATTGCTGGGTTGTTAAGACTTGGAGACCCAGATTTTTTTCTCTTTGGTTCCTTCAATTCTGGTTACTTTGGGGATGAAGCTCAGCGGCACAGCGCCTACCTGTTAAGTGTGAGGTCCTGAGTTTGATCCTTGGTACCCGCCCCCCAAAAAGCAATCTGGTTACTTTTCTGGGACCACTTTCTTAATTTAGTTTCTCTTTACTTTAGAACTAATGATTAGAATTTCATGAGTCAATTTACTTAGGCGTATTGTGCATACTTTTCTTGGCATTACATTTTTTTGTAGATGAGGTCATATAAATTTACTATTTGCAGAGTTTGAAAAACTGTCTTAGGGTAATGACATTAAGGGTAGATTTTACTTAAATATCTTGTTTCAGTTATTTCAGTAAAACTCTGGCTCTTTTGTTTTGGGGTTTATTTTAGAAAACATTTCATTTTTTCTCTTTTTAAGGACCACATTTGTAGTTAGTAGATCCTAGGGGTGGTTGTTGGTTAGCTGTAAACTTAAAAGAGAATGGTATCCTTTTTCATCTAGATCCCAAGGAAGAGAAAGAGGAAGAAGATGATTCTGCCCTCCCTCAGGAAGTTTCCATTGCTGCAGCTCGACCTAGCCGTGGCTGGCGCAGTAGCAGCAGGACATCAATCTCTCGTGTTCGAGACACAGAAAATACCCGCAGCTCTCGGTCCAAGACTGGTTCATTGCAGCTCATCTGCAAGTCAGAACCAGTTACAGATCAGCTTGATTATGGTAATGTGCAAGTTGAGTATGATTACTTAGTGCCACCTGTTTATTTTTTATTTTAAATGCAATGTTGAACTTTGCCTAAATGGCTTAAGTTTCAGGGACAGGGATGATGATACTGAGAAAGCTTCTTTTGGACAATTTTTAGGGAGTCTTATTTTAGATAATGTACTTAAATATTTTGGCTGCATAGAGGAAATGCCTTATCTGTGCATAAAGGTTTGATTTTCGCTTTGTTTTTCTAGAAGTTGCAGAAGAACATCAGTCTCCCAGCGGCATTAGGTAAAGCTTTCATATTTCATATTTAAACATTTGGGTACATAGCACAGTGATATTAAATGATGTGGAAGTTGCTTTTTACTTGACAGTGTTTTGAACTCTAAGAGAAAGAACATTTGGGTTCCACCTTGGTCTTGAGTAGACCCTTGTAGACTGCACGGCCCTGGGTTGTGGTGCAGAAGCCATCTTGGGTACCTCTGGGGGGCTTGTCCTTGGGACACTAAGCTGAACCCTGGGCATTTGGTTGGGGTTTTGAAAATCTTCGTGATAAGTTGTGATTTTTGTCTGCTCATAGATCTCTTCTAATACAGCTGATTTCCAGACATCCTAGTGTAAAGGCAATTGTTTTTACTTCTTAGTGCCATTGAGCGGTCATTACCCTGTCTTTTTTGAACAAAGTGATAATATTTCTAGTGTTTTTGTGGCTTGGGTTATTACTTAGGATAAAGCTGCTACATTGCAGTCCACCTAGGTCATAGGAATGAAAAATTAGGTAACAGTGTGAATTTTGGGCTACTACTAAATAAATTACCCAGTATAACCCAGTCAGACATGATCCTTACATCCAGAATTTATTTCTGTTCTTCTTTAGTAGTGATGAAGAAGAGGAGGAAGAAGAGATGTTAATCAGTGAAGAGGAAATACCATTCAAAGATGATCCGAGAGATGAGACCTACAAACCCCACTTAGAAAGGCATGTCTCAGAATCCACTCAGATGTGGCAGGGAACCACTGTACATGCTTTGTCTTATTGCAAAATTAAATAGTTAGAGAAGTAGATTTAAATGAGTAATTATGCACTTGTTTTTCAAATCTGATGTGATCTTCTATTTATAGGACTTGAATTTGAAGATATCACAACTACTAGATTTGTGCATATTTTATCTTACAGTATCACGATTTGCCAGGATACTTAGAAATTTTGCTTACTGTCTTATTTCTTTGAACTGCTATAGTGAAATTTGATTGTTAGGCACCTGAACCCTAAAAGTCCACCCCCTAAGTGTCAGGTAAAAATACAGCATAACTGTGTGTGTGAGGAGCAGTGAGCAGGAGGAAATCAGTTCTGGAGCTGAGGGCTAGAATTTTATGGTAAATCACGATGAGCACTTTACCTTGCTGTCATAGTCTTTCTTGAGGGGATCCTTGGTAGAATACTAATGATGAACTGCATTTGTGTTTTCAGGGAAACTCCAAAGCCACGGAGAAAATTGGGGAAGGTGAAGGAAGAGAAAGAAAAGAAAGAAATTAAAGTGGAAGTAGAAGTAGAGGTGAAAGAAGAGGAGAATGAAATTAGAGAAGATGAGGAACCTCCTAGAAAGTTAGTAGCCAATTTCTACTAAAAATGGAAATGTAACAGATTTTGAAACTACAAGTGGAAAAAAGTGAGCATGTGAGGAGGGATGTGAACGTGTATATACTTCAGAATGTACATTTTCAGCTCCAAACACTGCCCTCCAGCAGCTGATGGTGTCGTTAGGGAGATCCCTTCGGAAACTCGAGAAGGTTTCATTTTCATTCAAGGCAGTATTGAAGTCCAGATGATTTGAGGGGGGAGAGTGGCTCTAGGAATGCAGAGGAAATAAGAGACAAGAAAAAATAGGGAATACGGGTCCTCAGAAGAAAAGTAAACAAGGCAAAAGATGTAATAACCTTGATTAGGTAAAAATTCTCAGCTTTTTAAGTTTATTGCAACGAGAGTAGAATTTTAGAGTTTTTAGACAATAGTCTATTGATCGACTTTTTAAATTTATGCGATAAAGTTTTCATTGTGACAAGTCGAAAATTAATTCATTTTAAATCTTGTTTGATTTGGTAGATACGTGTTGGGTTTTCTATAGTGGTCTGAATTATCCTTTGTCTGCTGCTTGCTCTTTGGCCTGCAGTATGTGCCTTCTCAGGCATCGTTCAGCTCTGGGCTTCAATCTGAAATAGCTCTCTTTACTCACAGGAGAGGACGAAGGCGGAAAGACGACAAAAGCCCTCGCTTACCCAAAAGGAGGTGAGGAATTCACTGTCCTGTTGTCTTGCATTAGCTCTCTAGTAATCTCGTAGGGATGGCTTATTTAAAATTTCATAAAGCAGTTTTATTAGTGTCCATGATAGGTAGGAACTACATTTTTATTTTCATTGCAGAATAAAATTTCTAAAAATCTTATCGCTTCCTTTCTACCTTCATGGAGATTGTGTTTATTCGTGCTATTTTTAAACACTCAAGCATTTGGCAGTTTGTGGTTACTTCTAACAAATTCTGTGCAAGTAAAGAGGTTAATAACAGCTATGCTTTGTAGTACAGAATTCCACTTTGCTGTTAACTTTTCTCCTGTATTTTGCCAATAGGAAAAAGCCTCCAATCCAGTATGTCCGTTGTGAGATGGAAGGGTGTGGAACTGTTCTTGCTCACCCTCGCTATTTGCAGGTCGGTGATGTTTTTACATAAGACAGCCTTTCAAGTTAGGTTTCGTTATTTGTCCTCATACCCACCTCATAAGACTTAATGGGCTCATGTAGGTTTTATCATTGATACAGTGTCAAGACAAATGCTCATGACATTACTGGAGTCATTCTGTCTTAGTCTACTTGATCTGCTGTAGCAGAACTGCTGCCCTTTCAGTATTTGTGCTGCCACCCTGAGACTTGGTGGTTGCTAAAGAACGGAAGTCTTGGCTGGCCCAGTTCAAGACCCCCAAGCACGGTGCTGTCTGGTGAGGTCCTTCTTAACTGCATCATTGTCTAGCGGAAGGTAGAAGGGCAGCAGGGAGCTGAGCACACCTCGGTAACAGTGCTCTTCCCGTGTTAGGAATTCTGATCCATTCGCGGGGCAGAGCGCCCACATACCTGCCAGCACAGTTGGCTGCACTGAGGGTTAATGTTCCAGTGCACGAGCTTTGGCGGGGAGTACATTAACTGCAGTGCGTGTTGTTAAAAACAAGGTGGCTGAGAACCTGAGCCCAGACGTCAGGCTTTCCTTGGGGTCTTGGGGATTGCAGTGTTTCCCAAAGTGGCGTAAAGACTTCTGAGATGAGAGTGATTGTCACAGTGCACCAAGGTGCAGAATAAGATGAGAGACTACAGAATGAGTAAAAAAGTTTTAGTTTGGTTTGGTTTGTTTTTTTTTAAATGGGCAGTGACACAGCTTATATTTGGTCCTGACAGAAAACGTGAATATGAAATACTGCTTAGGAGATGCCTGTTTGCCCATTAGCAGCAAATACATCATGAGACTAAGGCCTTGCTTTCGATTGTGGTTCTAATTATAACTACTGTTATTCTTTTTGCTATGTGTCATTTGCTACACTAGCCACTGTAAAATACTTGATCTCTTTTCTTCACACTGCCTGCCCTTCCATATACGTATTTAGTTTTCTTTCAACTCTTTGGACTTAGCAAAGAACCTTAAGCCTTGATTTTATCTCTTTCCTTTCCTTTTACTCCCATTAATTCCCATTAATGTGTTTTAGCACCACATTAAATACCAGCATTTGCTGAAGAAGAAATATGTTTGTCCACATCCCTCCTGTGGACGACTCTTCCGGCTCCAGAAGCAGCTTCTACGGCATGCCAAACATCATACAGGTACTTTTTAAAACAAAATGTTTATCAACTAGCCACATGAACTGTATTTTAGGTTTGCAAATTGATACTGATACAATTTTTTTTTAACATAAGTTATCTGAAGAGTCCTTGGCCATGTGGGAGAAAGACACAAAAATAAAGTTTAATAAATTCTATAAGGGATGATCAAACTTGGGCTTTTGAACTTACAGTTTGACTTTGAGAACTTCTAACCAGTATAATGATGTTTTCATTGAAAGTAAATTATGTATCAACTATGAATTGAACACTTTATATTATCGCCA
This sequence comes from Heterocephalus glaber, assembly GCF_000247695.1. Next base: position 1,795,219 of record NW_004624864.1, on the reverse strand, counting down.
ATCTGTCCACTCAGCACCACTAAGTTAGTTTGGTTTAGGCTTATTTTGTAACTTAGAAACCACAGATTTAACAGCATTAGGTAACTTCACTATGGTCATCCAGCTAGTAGTTAGCAGAATGAGGAGTTTAAAATTCTGCTTCAGGTGGATGCCTGTAGTACCTGTCGTGGACTAAAAGTGGGTAACGTTGGAGAAAAAACATGAACTGTCAAAGAACCTTGCTTATAATTTGTGGTTAACCATTAAGTAACTCGAGGGACTTCTATTGCTGTCGAAATCATGAAGACTGGCTGTTGATTTTGCATGTAAACTTATATAGGAACTGTTGACTCCAAAAAAGAAACTCAAGGCAATATATGTTATAGACTCAAATTCCATTCATCAGTAACTGCTGACAGCCTTTATGCAGTGCATCATATAAACAAGATTGGACTGGGTCTTACTGGTACAGACTGCTACTTGGTTATGTCTCAGACGCTTGGTAATTCTGTTTCCAGGTGCAGAAATATGTCCACTCGCCAAGACAATACTGACATATAATGTACTCTCCTCCATATACTGTATGTGTGACTGAAGGAAGTCATTTCACTTCTCTGTTTCTCACCTTCCCTTAGCTGTAAAGTAAGGCTGCCAGTATCGCAGGTGCTTCAAGTATGAAATAGATAATACATGAAGTGCTGTTTACTGCACAGAGCTTAGCACCTGCTACACTTTCAGAACACTGTACTGGGACTTGGGTTTTAATCCAAAACCCAAAAATCTGCAGTTTTTATTATGCTATGCTTCCTAAAAGGGAATGCTGTCTTCACTGATTCTCAGTAGGTACTGCAGTTGGTCTTCTCTGCCTCTCCCTGGACTATTTTAGCCCATAGAAATGTTTTCTGACAGCCCATTTAGAAGTTTGCTCAGTACCAGAAGTCTACGATAGAGAACTTTTTATAAATTCATTCTGTTCCAAGTACTTCTGTTTGCCCATGCACTTGTGTGGTGTTAGTTTCTTCTGCACCTTAGTAGGTGTGGCCTCCCTTTACAGAGTAGCTGATGAGCACTGGTGCTTCCCCCAGCTTTCCCATGCTGTTACGGAGCAGGACAAGAGGACAGGATGCAGTTGGTGCTAAGAGTTGTCCCTGTTAGGGTTGTGTACATTTTAGATTGTGCCGTACAGCGTCAAACACCGCCAGTGTTGGTGTTCCTTGGCTCTTAGCAAACACAGAATCTCGGGCCCTACCTCAGGCGTGATGCATCAGCACATGCGTTAGTAAGATCCCCCAGTGACCCTGAATGTGTTTGAGAAATCAATACAGCTCTTCGCTCCCACTTGGTTTCGAAGCCATTTTGGGAAGGAGCACTAGATTACGTTGTTCACCACTTAACATTCATGTTTTCATTGTAACTATATCTAGAAATTTTCAGTGGAGTAGAAAATGTGGTCATTCAACAATATTTTGTACCTGTTTGTCTTTCGCGCCCCCCCCAAGTATAATGAGAACAGTGATCCCTTGCCTTGTGGGTTCCACACCATATTATCAAATTCATCAGAGCTCCTGTGGAACTGGAGAAGGGGAGTTACGAAGTGACAGGAAAGTATGGAATGGTGCAGAAGATGTAGCGTAGAAGGCTGAGGTGAAGGAATACAAATACTATCTGCATCTGTTTGAATGTGAGGTGTTTGTTTATTTTGGTAGCATTTTTTAAACCTGAAACAGGTATGGTTATTTTAGATGAGGATGTGTTGTGGAGGAGTGCGTGCTTTCTTTTTACAGTACTGGGGTTGAACCTAGAACCTTTACACTGAGCTATGTCCTTAGCCCTTTTTTGTTTTGAAACAAGGCCTTGCAAAGTTGCTCGAGCTGCACTTGAACTTGAGATCCTCCTGCCTCAGCCCCCAGTGGTTACAGATTACAGATGTGTGCCATCACGCCCAGTTGGGAATGCCAAATTATTCTTTTGGTTTGTTTGGATACTAGATTCTTTTTATTGTAAGCATTCTTTCCATCTTTAATGAACTGTGAAAAAATCGTTCAAAAGAATGAAATCTATGAAATGTAGTTATTTACCTTCTAACCAATTTACCTAAGATCAGAATTAGCAGTAACATTGAGATTAGGATTCCAGTTCTTTTGTTTCTAAGTTTTCTTGTTTGCTTGTTTTTCAGCAAGTCCTTGTTCTACTGAATGTGTAGGCTAAAAGATCAGAGCAGTGGTTTTCTTATTTAGATTTGACTGAAAGTGTTCAACATTGTAGACAGCATTGCTTCTACCCTAAACGACCTGCCTGACCAGCGGGTTGCCCACCTGCCAGGGACGTTGTGTAGTGTCTGACTGGAACCCTAACCACGTTATGCTGCCCTTAGATCAGAGGGACTACATCTGCGAATACTGTGCTCGGGCCTTCAAGAGCTCCCATAATCTGGCAGTGCACCGCATGATTCACACTGGCGAGAAGCCGCTGCAGTGAGTATCTGCTGGGGTCCCAGCTCCTGGCTGACAAGTGTGTAGACCCCACGGGAAGGTTTGCCCCACAGACGCTCCATCTGCCACCATTTTACCAAATTAAATGATGTGTGTCGATGGGGGGAGCTGCTTAGTAACCTTCCTTGTTGCTTTCTGTTGTTTTCCAATTAAACCGAAGAAAAACATCAGATTTCTATCCAGTAGTTTCCTAATCCTTCGCAAAAACTGTGTGACTGATTAGTATTTGCGTGATCTGTGCACGCTCTAAGCTCTTACTGACCCTTCAGTAGCAGCACCCTATTTCTGTTTGATCGCCCGTTTCCTCTTCCACTCCTTAGATGTGAGATCTGTGGATTTACTTGTCGACAGAAGGCATCCCTCAATTGGCACATGAAGAAGCATGATGCAGACTCCTTCTACCAGTTTTCTTGCAATATCTGTGGCAAAAAATTTGAAAAGAAGGACAGTGTAGTGGCGCACAAAGCAAAAAGCCACCCCGAGGTGCTGATCGCAGAAGCTCTGGCCGCCAATGCAGGCGCCCTCATCACCAGCACAGACATCTTGGGCACTAACCCCGAGTCCCTGACGCAGCCTGCAGACTCTCAAGGTCTTCCCCTTCTCTCTGAGCCCCTGGGAAACTCAGCCTCTGGAGAGTGCCTGCTGCTCGAAGCCGAAGGGATGTCGAAGTCATACTGCAGTGGGACGGAGCGGGTGAGCCTGATGGCTGACGGGAAGCTCTTTGTGGGCAGCAGCAGCAGTGGGGGTGCGGAAGGGCTGGTCATGAACTCAGATATACTCGGTGCTACCACAGAGGTTCTGATTGAAGATTCAGACTCTACTGGACCTTAGTGGAAAAGGAAGACTTTGGGCACTGGGACAGTTCGGACTTTGTATTTAAAAGATAAAAAGGACAAAAAAAATTTAAAGCATTTAAAATCTAGTAAAATAACTGAAGGGCCTGCTCTTTCCATTGTGGATCACAGGACACACACCCCAGCCCCAGAACTCCCCCTCTTTCCCCCTTACCAAATCAATGTTGCCTTTTTCAGAAAGGCAGACTGCAAAAAGCAGCAGCAGCTCTGCCAGTGAGGATTCTCCTCACTCGGTCCCAGCCAGCAGCAGACTTCCTGCTCATTGACAGGTCCCCTTTTCCAACTTGTAATTCTGATATGCTCTGGATCGGCTTTTAACTCTTATACTGTATTACTGACTTCTAAATTCTCCTCCTCTCCTGCTGCCCTATGGTTCTGGCTTCTACCCACTGCAGCACACTTATCCTCAAATATTACATAATCCTACTCTCTGGAGGCTGGCAGCTTGACTTGGCACTTTAGGGCCCCTTAGCAGGGTGTACTGTTAAAACAGCACACATCTCTCACCCCCTCTTCCGCTCCCCTCTGGGTTTTGAAAAGGGAGGTTACATGTGGACCACCCTCCTCCTCTCTGGCCCCAGCGCCTCGGTCCCCCTCCCAGACCTCCATTTGGCTCTTATGGTGCTCACTGGCTTGGAAGCAGGCTCCCCAGAGGGTGGAGGCTGCCCTCTCTCCACAGTCTCTGGCTGTAACACAGGGCTCTATCAGTGCGATGGTGAGAAAAGTCCCAGGCTAATGGCAGAAATTTGCACTTTGAACATGTGTGTTTTTGTGTTGTGGAACCTGAGATTCCTTATTTATTAATGGAAAGTCTGATTTTTTTGCGGGGGGTGGGGTCTTCATTGCTTTGTTTTGTGGGGCTGGGAGAAGTTAGATTATTCGGACATGGGATCCTTTCCACAAGATGTTCTTTGAAGGCAAGGTATAGGGTTGAAGAAGCACAGCCAGCCTCTAAAATCATAGCTCTCCAGTGGCCTTTACAGAAAGCTGTCCTCAGCACGAACAAAATCACTACAGTAGCCTAGTGCAGGATGATAGGTTCATGGTGACTTGTGTGCTCTTTGAGATTCTGAGAGCATTGAGATTAAGGAGTTTTAAGGGGATGAGGAAGGTTGTTCAGTGTCTAAATTACAGATGAAAATCTCGTGTGAATCATTTTTGTCCTCACCATTTCCTTACATACGCCTACCTTCTGTCCCTTTGTTTTGTTTTTGGTTTTTTGCTTTGCTGTATATTGGTTCATTGTGGCTCCCTGTTAGCGAAGCAGCAGTGTCTAGGAGTAGGAGTCCTAAGTCAGAAGAAAGCTGCCGTTTTGTTTCCCTTCTAGTAACACCTCAGAAAGGGCTCACTTTCTGAAATTCTGGCAGTTACCACTTCCTTTGGAAGAAGAGTTTTCCTGGAGTGTGCATTGCTTATATAGTAACTCCATGGAAGACACAGGTAGTGTTGTGTACAAATTCTTAACTCCCAGAAGACTAAGCAGCTGTTGGCTCGTTTTTAGAGAACTAAAAGGGCAGCGCCTGTCTCACGTACCTCGGAAGCTGGACTTGAAGCCTTATCCTGTTCCTTGTCCCTTGTTGGAAGTGTGTGCTGGCTGTTGGGAAGAATGAAGTTTTTAAAAAACGAGAAACAGCTTGTTTTTCACAAACACTAAAGCTAAAAAGTTTATCCATTTCTTCTTGATTTATTTTTTTCTCAAAAAGGCATGAGAAAATGTCATCTGAAAGAGACTTACCCCAGCAGCGGTGGTGGGAGGCGAGGAGCGAGACACCTACGGGAGAGAGTCTCATGTGCACTCTTACTGCCTTTCAGAGGTCGCAGATTTGCTGTCTCCAGTGTAAGGGCAGAAAATGGAACAAAGGAGGAAGGGATGTAGAACATGCTTTCCTGGCCATGGAGTTTGCAGTTGACTTGATACATTGAGTAGATTTTAACCTATTTTAGGTTGGCTGGATGGCTCTAGATAAAGCTGTTCCATTCTGTACTGTTTCATTAGCTGGCGTCCACATCCTACACTCACCTTTGCCTTTGTTACACTTAGACTTTGTCTCTCTGAATTTCACTTCATCAGATATTTTAGCTTGGTATTTTTAAAACAAATGGCATTAAAAAAATAAAAAAACTTCTTTCTAGGGTAGGGGAAAATATATTCTCCCTCCCTATACCACACTCCCCTCCCCATGAAAAGCAATTATCTCTTGATTATTAGAACTTTCCGTCTTTTTTTTTTTTTTTTTAAACCTTTCTACAGCTACCATTTGCTGACAATAAATTACTTTAGAAGTTTGCAGTAGATTTTTTGCGTGGACTTTGTATTTTTCCTTTTGAGAAAAAAGTCTTGGCATAGTCAGGAGTCAGTGTAAGTAAACTAAGCCCTTTTCCCTTCTGCTCCCCATGCTGCTGTTTATTTCATTATCCTTCTCAGGAGCTCTTTTCATCTTGAAAGTCCGTATTTCCTACTCTTACTCAAATTCCCTTCACAATCTCCATCTTGAATTGGAAATTCCAAATTATGACAAAGTCGGTGAGATACAACTATTCAATATTTCTAGATGTACCTGTCCCTTGTTTGTGCTTGCCCGGGCTTATTTTGCATAATTAGACCCCTTAATATATTTCAGGAAGTTTAGACAGACACTGGCAGGGAGTTCTGGGAGGAAAGAAAGATAGAAGCATCCACATAGAGCATAGAGCACTTGAACCCCCTTAGTACCTATCTACCTGGAGGAAAACCACATACAAATACACTACCAACCTAAATAAGGTTATTACAGTCTCGGTGTCTAAAGTACCATTTTTTCCTCCTGTCTTTTCCCCACTTTCCAGTATACTCAAGAAAATTGAAAGAAATGTAATGGATCAATTTAAAATACTTTATTTCCTAAAAGCCTTTTTTGCCTATTGTAATGTGTGGGACCCTTCTCCTTTGAGGGGAGAGATGGGTTATTACCTGAATATAGGTTGAAAAGGTTATGTACAAAGAAATTATAATAAAAGGGATACTTTGCTTTTCAAATCCTTGTTTTTTCTTAATCTAGGTAAGGCATATCCAAAACAAGTATGTAAAGAAAAAAATAAAAGTTGTCCTCATGGCAGCAACTTGTCTTCCTGGGTTGTACTGAGCTACGGTTTCCTGGGGTGAAAGAAGTGATGCTGTTAAATGAGCACGAAGTCCCTCAGTGGGCAGTTTTTATGTTCTGTATGCTATTGTTTGCTCTTGTTCAGTCGGGAACTTTTTGATTGTTTAATTCTTGGTTTTTAAACATAGATGCTGTGAGATTCTGTGGTCAACAGAAACCCATTTGATTGTTTCAGTAGCCTTCTAGCAAAACCAGCCCTGTTGATGTAGTAAAGAGAACATTAAGACTGCTCTGAGGTCAATGTCACTCTGATAATGACAACTGTGTCAGCATTCAGTATCACTTATCTGCAAAACTCAATATCCATAGAATCAACTTTAAAAAGGAGAAAAAGCCCCAGAATCTTACCTTTGACAGTCTTCTGTGTCAGCTGCCCAAGCCTCCTTTCTCCCTTGTTTACCTGTGTAAATTGACTGTGCAGATGGTAGCATCTATGCTGTGAATCTAAAAGCACATCGATCCAGTTAGCGTCATTCTTTGAGTTAAATGCAATAGAATGACGATTCTCCAATCACCTTTTAACTCTTTGTCTTCATTTTCAAAGCTCAGCTCATTCTCTTATTATAAAGTATGTGCAGTGCTGGAGACAGGGAAGAGAACAGAAAGCATGTTGTCACTTGAGTAGGGCTGCCTGAGAAATGTTACCGAGTTAGGGCTGGATGTTTCCTTTGGAAGACAACAAGCCTAAACAGAACCTTCCACATCTGTAGTTACCAGGAGGGCACTGAAAGTGAGATTAGAGATGCTGCTTCAGTTGACTTTGTAATCAAGTACAAATTAAACTAACTTTAAAAGTACTTATCAAGATAGGAAATGAAAAGATGCTGCCTTTTTAAAGGACCATTTTCACAGAAACTGAGTTTCCTACACAAAATAATTGAAAAGTTGGTGGGGAAAAATAACTGAATCCAAAGCCCACTATATAAATTTGAATGCAGTTTATTGGATTTTGTGCACATTCATCTTAAGTTTTTTATATAAAATGGGAAAACTAGTATTTACTTCAGAATTAATCGAAGGATCAAATGTTTTAAAGCCTTTGTTCAGTGTCTGAGCCATTGTAGGTGTTTAATAATTATATCAATAATAACTTAACTATTGAACACTATCAGGCCAAATCAAAAACAAAAAAGACATGGGACGCACAAGGCAGGTGATGATAAAGTGAACTGATTCTATGTGTATATTAAATAGATTGCGGTAGGCAAGGGTGTCATGAGGACTGAGGTGATAGTGACCTTGTTGCTAAGTACAGAAGCAAAACACTGACATAAAAACAAGTGTGCTAAGTACTGAGTGGAGGAGAGAGATGGAGGCAGACGCTGCAGGGGGAAAAAAAGCTGATTAAAAAGGGCCCTTTGATTCCACAGGCACAAAAAATCCACAGCCAGGAATTTGCTGCCACCTCTGAGTCGGGGCGGCGGGGCGGGGGGAGTCCCATTAGAGAATGCCCAGTGGGTCGCGCCCTCGAGTCACGCTTCTGATTGGGACCGGTGCAGACGGGGCGAGACCCAGCTCACTTGTTTCCTGGATGGTCGCATCGCATCGGGATGGCTTTTGCAGAGCTTTCACCACTGACCCCTCATCGTCGGGACCTCTGTAGCCGTTCTATCTGGCTAGCAAGGAAGATTCGTTCAGACCTGACTGCTCTCATGGACTCTTACGTGAGTCGTCTGTGTTACTGTTGACTGTTTCCCTGCGTCTCAAGCCCCAGCTAGTGCCTTAGCATCACGCTGCAGCCCCATAACCAGTTAGGAAAGCCCAGTCACGGTCCTGTCCACGGTGGCTCTTTCCGTGTGGAAACTCGGGTGACCTTCATGCCTTTCTCCACTGTTTGGGAGATGTGTTATTCCTTCACTGAGGGAAGACATGAGGTTTTAGGTAGGATTGGCTATTGGAGGCTGTTCCTAACTTGATACCCTATATTCTGAATTCTACCAAAATAGATTAACTGTTCTACAGACACTGTTCCAAATTTTTGAGCTATATAAAATGAAAGAGGTTAGTAAGATTGGGCTGAAGAGCAATATGAACTTAGCAAAAATTTGTAAATCCAACTACTCTTATACGGGGTTAGGTCCTCACTTTTAGTGTGACGTCCAAAGTGTCCTTGTGTCTGACTAGAAAGATCACCTAAGCTATCAGAAGGACCCCTTGAAAGGCTCACTGGACACTCATGAAGTGTTGATTCTTGAGCTACGCATGGACCTCCAGGTTGGTTTTCTGAAAGAGGGATCTCCCTCAGTTTCTACCTAAGTCCTGTGGTGGAAATGCTCCAGGCTCCATGGGAAGTTCCTGAACTTCAATGCTGAGGGTTGCTTCGGCTTTGAACAGCCTTGCCAGTCAGAAATCAGTCTGACTTAAAACATGAGTTCCTGCCGTATTGACTCCACCAGTACAGATAGGAAGGCAAGGGGAGGTGCTACAGTAGCTACTCCAGTGTGTCCTGAGTGTATGGTTTAAATATTTCAGGAGACAGTTTGAAGCACCAATTTAGAAAACATTCTATATCGTGGTTTTCAACCTTTCCAACTTACTGAAAGTTGAATATTCTTGCAGGGAAAATGCAGCCCGTCTGTCAGTCTCAGGGAGCTTGCCATCTTGCTACAGTCTGGGTATGGATCCCAAGTTAAGTTTCTGTTCTTTACACTGGGGATCTTTGATCAGAGAGGTTTGTGAGCTTGTAGGCCCTGCACAGGTGTCATGCTCTCCATCTTCTTGCCAGGTGAAGCATCAGGGCCTGAGCGAGAACGTGAGCCTGGACGCTGTGGGCGGAGTGCCGGCTGCGAGCATCGCTCAGTGGAGCGAGCTGACTGAGGCCGAGCGGCTCCAGGAGAACCTGCACGCTTACCGCACCTTCCACGTGCTGCTGGCCAGGCTTCTGGAAGACCAGCAGGTGCACTTCACCCCCACCGAGAGCGACTTCCACCAGGCCATACGCTCGCTGGGGCTCCAGGTTTCCGCCTTTGCCTACCAGCTGGAGGAGTTGATGGTGCTCCTGGAACACGAGATCCCCCCAAATGAGACCAGCGGGGTGCCTCTGGGAGAGGGGGGGCTCTTTGAGAAGAAGCTGTGGGGCCTGAAGGTGCTGCAGGAGCTTTCCCAGTGGACCGTGAGGTCCATCCGTGACCTGCGGCTCATCTCCTCACAGCCGGCGGGGATCCCGGCAGATGAGAGCCGGTACTTTGCCAAGGATGAGAAAATGTAGCTGCCCACCCTCCCCTCGCTTCTCTTTGAGGGAACGCTGGGAGTTCTGTGCCGCCTCATTTTCACGTCTTGGGTTGTTGAAAAGCTCTAAGACCTCATGAAGTAGGGCTGAAGACACGGAGAGGAGGGCATCCAGCTTTTGTCCAGAGTGGGTGCGAGGAGTAAGCTCTCTGCCCACTAAGTGACCTTTACAGTAATGGCCTTACAGGCCCAAGGAGAGATACTTTAACTCTAGTTCTGGAGGACTTCTGAGAAGACTAAACCAATAAAGAAAACCATGCCTTCTAGCTGTTCCAACTCTAAGGCAACAAAAATTATGATGGCTAACACGCATTGAGTAGCTGCTGTCTTGGGCAGTATGCCGAGGGCTGTCTGTACATTGCATGTAACTTGCAACACCCACCTGAGGGAGGTGGTGCCCCCCATGGCAGATAAGAAGGCCCTTAGGTCTGGTTGAGGTCTCAGCTCCGAGTGCCACCTTGTGTGTGAGCCCAGGTCCTTCTCATTGTAGGCCTTGTGCCCTTAGGAGGCTCGGTTATAGGCCTGTCACTGCACCTCCGGCACGCAGTCTGCCCGGCATGGGGAACACCCTCCATTACAGTCCCTCAGAAGTCCGTAGCAGACTTTAGTTTACACAGGCAGTATCTGTCTCCCACACTTGGCGAAGAAGAGAACAGCCGAAGGTCTTCGGTTCCATTTGAGGAGAAGATGAGGTTCCCACACTTGGGAGCCGGGAAGGTGCAGTAATCCGGCCTGGTCTGATTGGGCTCGGCTTCTGCTGGGCGCCTCTCATGTGCCCTAATTGTCCCTCCAGCGGTGACACACTGTGGCTCGAGCATTCGGGAACAATGGCTGGAGCACGACTCAGGTCAGAAAGCCAACTTGGTCGGCTCGCATTCTCTGGACCTAGTCATGAGGAGAGGGTGAGGCCCACTGCTTCCCACTGGGGATGCCGGAGATTCTGCCGCGATGCGCGGCCGCGCCTCCGCGCTGCACGCCAAGGGCCGGGCTGTGCTCGCGAGAACACACGCACTGGGAAGGCTGTCGCCGTGCTTGGGCACAGGAGCACTCATCACACGCAGCACAGCCGTGTCCCAGCGGTGCAGCCGGAACGCAAAAGTTCTCAGGGGTCATTTATTGTACACTTAACCTGTAATTAAAGCTCAGGACCTTGGATTGAGGGTGCAATAAATTCGGTGCGACTAATCGCAGCATTTTTGTTAATGAACCGTGATCAGAAAGGGCTCGCTGCCAGGTCACACGAAGCGGGAAGCGGGATGTGGGACAGCTTGGGTGTTTTACGGAACGGGCCGCGCCCAGAACTCCATGCAGTCAGCACTTCGACAGGACGTGGGCTAGGTGTTGTGGCCGTTAAGGGAAGTGAAGCCCGCTTCGTAATACCCGTTTGTGGAAATATGTACGTATGTGAGACTAAGTACCAATGTAAGTTGGAGTTAGAAGGCCTGAGTCCACGTGTTACAGAAATAAGATCAGTGAGGGCCAGAAATACTTTCTTGGAGTAGAGAGGAGTTGTGTCTAAGAGGTTGGCTGAAAACAGTGTGGGGGAAAATGAAGAACGTGGCGAAGAGTTGGCCGCTTAAAAAAAACAAAGGCAATAATGCATATTTGGCCCCAGCTGTCAGTAGAGGCTTACTGTTTGGTTTTTATTCTACCTGTAATTTTGGTACAGACACATAGCTTCCCACTACAGATACAGAAGCTTATTTAATTCAAACTTTTCCTCGTTTAAATTATTTCTTCTGCTTGATACTAGCGTTTTTTTCCATTAGTAAATATCTGCTCACTAATGTAAAGCCCTTTAAACTATCTGGGAAGTCGTTTTGTGTAAAGGAGAAACATGAGCTGTCCGCATCTGGAATGCGTGACCCCTCCAGGTGTCTTCTGACCCGAAGGCATGGCAGGGCAGACCTCTGCAGAAGTTCAGAGGTGAGCAGCTGGCTCACACTCAGCTTGGTGGCCATGGGGGAGTATTTACCAAGAGGCGAGGAGGGTCAGGGAAGGAACAAGTGTTAACTGTCGAATGCAGGGATCGGGGAGGCGTGTGAGCCTCGTCTCCTGAGTGCATTCCCAGCACTGCTCAGAGCCATCCATCAGCTTCTCCTTCGAGAAACCTGCATTTGCCTGAGAGTGACAGGGAAACGAGCGCCTCTCCATGTAACAGCAAACACGTGTCGGGTCTGAATGTGCACGTGAAGTGGGTAAAGTGAATGACAAGTAAGGCTCTGGTGCCGGGCTGGGGCGCTGGGTGCGTATCTTACAATGCAAGTAGCAGGAATGAAAACACTGTAGAAGGGCATGCGTTTTAAAGATCTATGCCCCTAAAGTGGCTTTTTATTGAGATTTTACTCCCTTTGTTCTTAGGACTGTGTTACGAATAGGCTCTCTGGGCAGGCAGATGTCACAAAGCACATAACTTTTGTTCTACCCTCCAACCCCTACTTTGTAAAAAGGATCCTTTCCGTCCGCCTCCAGAGCGGTCCTTGCTGCAGAGTCTGATTCTGTTTTCTGAGTCTGTTAAGAAATTACATGGCTGATAGTAGATTTGTCTTATATTAAGAGGATGATTTGGGAAATGCTTGCAAATTGTCAAACTTGAAGACCAAACATATGGTTAGTTTGAAGCTAATGAGGGTCAAGTAAAGTGAGAATTTTAATAAAAATGGAAAGTGTAAGGTCATAGCCTTGGTATTGCTGTTATTTCAATCTGCTGTGGACGAAAGCCCAAAGATGACTCATTGTAGTGAACACAGTCAAACAGGGAGAGGACACGGAAATATTTTAGGGAGACATGGCTGAAAGGAAATCCAGAACGACTTGTCTGAATTTCCAGCTTCATGGGTACCGCTGTGTTATCTCTGTCCTCTCTGCTGGGGTGAAATAGAGATGCAGGAAGCAGAGACCTCCACGGAGTGGGAAAGGGCTGGTGGAAATGGAGTAGCGAGGAAGAAAATGTGGACAGCCATTGAGTGTGTGGGGGGCACCCGTGCAGTGTTTGGGCCAAGACATTCCTGAGAAAGAATGACCTGGCCTCCTGGCTCACCCCACCCTCCTCCTCAAGCAGCAAGCTCAAGAATGAGCCTTCTGAATGTTGTTGCATTCAGAAAGTAAAAAATGATTAACAGCCTGATCTGGGACAAAAGCTTCGGTAGAGCTCTGGGTACCGCAGATAAAGACAGAGTAAAAAGATAATTTGGTCTGCTGATGAAATGTGTGTGGAGTGTGAGACAAAATCCATGTGCTTGTGACTCAACATGAAATGTGTTTCTTGGATTTATCTATTTTTGGCCCACGAAAAATAAGGCACCAGAATGGCTAACAATAAAGTTGTCTGCTCTGCAAGACCATGAGTTACTTCTTTTATCGCTGTGTCTTTGGATGAACAAGGAGGATTTTAAGTGATGTCAACAGTTGATGAAATGTAATCCTCCAGCCAGGGCCAGACTCACTCAAGGGTGCTGGGTGACTCTCCAGGATGCCAGGCCACTGAGCGGAACTCCCAGGACCAAGTCGGCCGAGAAAAGGCTCGGTTGGTACAGCACCGTGCCAGTGCCAGTGCGTCACCCTCCAACTGCAGCCTCATCGACCAGCTCGTCACTGGCGAGAACCTCCTTTTATATGGTTTAATTTCAAGCACTGGACCCCAGTCCAGCCTTTGGCATTAAGAGAACACTGACTAGCTCGTTTCTGGGGCTAGAAACTAAGTTGTGGGAGATCATATAAGGAAAGTTTTGTAGCTGTTCTCATACAAGGAGATTCTGTATTTCTCTGCAGTCAAGGTCATTTACTTACTTGCCATGTCAGACAACTCTACGCTATTTTAGCTCATTTAATCCTTTGAGGTATTCTCTTTCATAGTTAAAAAATGACAGAGTGAATTTGCCCAAGTTTGTTCCTCTGGCATATGGTAAGGCTAAAGTTTAAAAATCAGTTCGCTATGCCCCATGCTACGGGATCGTCTCATTCTAAAACTCCATCTCTGTGATTCACCCCTTGGATGAGGCCAGTACAGGCTTGTACCAAACCTCCCACTGTAACAAAACCCTCTGAGCTTCCAAACGGACAAGTGACCTTTTCTGAGCTTCCTCTTACAAAATGGAAATGGTGACAACCAACTCCCGAGGTGGTTTTATATGGTGTAGGCAATCCCGTATCTGAAGGTACTTGGAAGGGACAGACATTGAGTATATATATTTAATGTCTCCAGTGGCTCGGATTCACATCAGACTTTGGATGGAGCAGCAGTCATATTCTGTGAGTACCTCAGGGTGCCATTTGCTTTTCAGGATTCACCTGATCACAGCCTCAACTTCACCCTCCTGGCCTTTGCCTGTGGAAGGCTGACCCACCCTCTGGAGAGGTGAGACCCAGCTGTTCACAGCACCCCGAAGGTGGCCTTCGCAGTATGTGGGGTCACACAGGTCCTGCAAAGCTTGGCAGGCTCTAGAGGAAGCCAAGGAAATTTGCAAGCCAAGGCATCATTCACCCAGGATATGTGAAAGCATTCATTAACTTGGAGTTGTCGAGGATAAGCGTCATCTGAGGAAGCTACCCGGTGAAGCTTCTCAAAAATAATATTCCACAATGAGAGATTAGAGACATTTATAGCTAAATGGATGCATATTGAGGCCATACTCTTAAGTGAAATAAATAGGACACACACGTGTAAATACTGGTGTGAGAAACAAAGTGTAAATAAGGATTAAAATGATTAAAATGAATAATTGATAATGTGAAATAGGAAGAAAAGGTCCAAAGTGGTAGGGGCAGTGGGAGGGGTAGGGGAAAGGAAAGAAAGGAAAGGAAAAATTATGAGAAAAGGAAAAAATGGAAACAAATTCTTTGTAAATAGGGAAGGGTGGAGGGGGTGAAGGAAGGACAGGGAATGGGGAAAAAATAAGAACCAAGATACATCATGTACAGGTACAAGCACCCAATGATAAAAGTATTGTATACCTAAAATGTACCAATAAAAGAATTTAAGCAAAATAATATTCCAAGGCGGTGTCTTCAGGTGACGAGCACCTGTACGCTATACCACTAGGGAAGGGCGTAGGTCTGGCTTCTTACTTAACAGTTCTTGGTTCATATTCCCAGAAGCTTGGAGCAGCAGGTGGGTTCTCAAATAATTTGAGAAGTCACTAAAAAAAATAATGTCAATATTCCCAACCCGATTCTAAGTTTTAGATCTCAGTCTCGAAGTTGCCTGCCCCACTCCAACCAAATTTAACAGCAGTACGTATTGATATTTCTTGTGGGCCAGCACTAAGGAGATGAATGGTAACGATAGCAACTATTTATGTGGTATTTATTATGTGTCAAAGCATTGTTCTGATTGCTTTACATGCATGAACTCACTTGTTCTTCACTGGAACTCTGTGAGGTAGACAAAGAGGTTCTTATTTTACAAATGAAGAGACACTTTCCTGCACTTGGAACTCAGCCTCTTGGTGAGACATGTTCACCAACAGGGACAAGGCGGTAACAAGTCGGGTGTGGTGAGTAGATCATGCAGATAAGCACAGAGGACCCGAGAGCACCCTGGGGCTGGACTCGTGGCAGCAGGCACTGAAGGGTGATGGCTTTGCCCTGAGGAAGAAGCGGGAGGAAGAGGAGGTGCTGCACTCGGGGAAGGCAGGCGGCAGGCAGGTCTGTAGGGTCTTCACGGAGTCCTGAAACTCCTAGAGGGTCCTGGGCCGCAGTGACACCCAGGGCTCCAGACCTGATGATGTGGTTATCATTATTGTTAGAGAATGTGAAGTAGGGAGAGAAGGGCCTTAGGGGAAGGGGAAAAGGAGGAATGGAATCAATATGAGAAATGGGAAAAATGGAAACAAGGACTTTGAAAATGGGGAGGGATGGAGGGGTTGAAGGGAGGGCAAGGGAAGGGGGAAAAAGAACCAAGAGAGACTATGCGAAGGTGCAGATTTCCAACGATGAGTGCCATTATATTGTATACCTAAAATGTGCCAATAAATTTTTTTTTAAAAAGGTTTTGGAGGACAGGAAGTGACTGCGCCAAGCCTTTGTATTAGAAAAACAATTCAGACAGCTATGTCGGTATTGGTGTGAAAGCATCCGGAGGCAGAAGAATCCTATATTGTAGAAAATATGTGGTGCTCAGGTTGAGACCAGGTTTGGTTATTTGTGAAAATGTTAGGGTCCTGGCCTGCTGAAATTTGCCTTCTGGAGGGGAAAGACGGGCACCACACAGTAGTAGGATTTAGAGAGATGGAAATGAGGCAGGAAGTTGAGAGGGTGCTAGAGAATGACTGGGAGTGAAGGCAGCAGGAGGTACGCCCACAGGGACGGTGGCTGGGGTCCTCCCTCTGCTGCTCGGGAACACCCCAGGCTGACCCGCGGAGGACAGGACAGCAGAGGAGCCTCGCTCGCCAGGGCCCTGCAGCCAGAGGCCAGAAGAAATTCACTCGCCTGTCCCCCGGCAAGGCAGTGGGTGTCTAGGGCGTGTCAGCAACCGTTACAGGATTCGCGCTGGCGTGGGGCGATTTGGGGGAGCACCAGAGGGAGCAGAGCCTCACGCCGTCAAGGCTGGGCTCCGCCCACCCCACTGCCATGGCCTAGGGAGGCCCTGCTGCCGCCGCAGGCGTGACTGACGGGCAGTGTCGCTTCACAGCAGTGCTGAAGATCGCCCTCACCTCCGCGACCTGGCACGGAATTTGGGAAGCTGCCAAGTCCTAGAGCAGCGAAAGCCCTCTTTGTGTGTCTGCACCCAACTGTGAGGAGCCGTGGAGGCCCCTCATGCTGAACAGCGAGCCAGCCTGATTAGGGTTGGTGACAAGACGCGAGGGGTCGGGTCGGGCAACACCTCGGAGGAGGAAACCCCAGGAAGCGGCTGGCTGTACACTGCAGAGCTTGGAAAAAGTCCCAGGCTCGGCATGGGTGTCATCGAAGAGTACTTCATGTGCAAGGAAAGAACAGAGTGAAAAATAGGGTTCGTGGCCCTCACAACATTAAAAAATGTAGGGGAATTGTGTGACGGGTGCATTGTGGGCGGTGCAGGGACCTTGTTCTTCTCCTGGGAGCGGCCTGTTTGACTTAATTTTGTGGTGCTGTCAGGGTAGCTCGCGTGTTGCGCTTTAAGGCTGTTTAGACGGCCTCTGCTCGCTGGGCTGCGAGCTTCAGCCTGCTCGGAAATAGCTCTGCCGTCTGGCCATGCTGTCAGACCAGCTCTGCACACCAGGCTGTGCTTTTCCTTTCTCACTAGTGACGAAATGTGTGTGGAAAGGAATTGGGATTTCCTTCTCGCTGCTGAACACCCACAGCAGGGACAGAGCTGACTGGCAGGAGTCAGGCAGCATGATTAGGACAGGAAGGGTACGGACCTTCTGCGGAACAAAGAGCAGCTCCTGCTAGATGAAAACTGTGGAACTGCTCTCGCAGCAAAGTAACAACGGAGTTGACACTGTATTTTAAAAACGAGCACTCGGGCTGCTATGGGCTGACGGTTGTATCCGGATGCTGAGACGCTGACAGTGGGCGCAGAGAGGACAGATCTGAGCACACGAGGGGACTTGGCAGGCGAAGGAGAGGAAAGGATGCTGCTTGTTAGGAAGAGGTAGGAACTGAAGAGCACCCACCTCGGACTGGAAGGACATGAATGTTAGGCAGGGAACCAGAAAAGGGGGATCGATCCTGAGGAGTCTGGCTTTTAAATATGCTGAGCTGAATGTGGAGAACAGGAAGAATGTGGAAAGGGGTGGGGAATGAAGCACTTTAAATTAAGCTGGTTGGAAAGACGGGGTCTCAGCCCCGAAGGGCCTTTAACATGATGCTCAGGAGCTAAGGTTTCAATCTGCAGATAGCCTCGTAAAGTCAGCATTTAGGAGTCGGAAACAAGAGCAAAAGGAAGGAAAAGTCACCAAGGGTCAGGTCAGTTCTCCCTAGCGGGAACGAAAGGGTATCCTCGTCTAAACCCAAGTGCAGAGCCTGTCTGGCTGGGAGTAACTGGAGCTGAAATGAGCCTAAAGTTTGTTGGGAAACACCCACTGTGTATCTCCCGTCTAGTCAGTCAAACAACTGTGACCTGCCAAGCGCATATTAAGATGCACCGAAGATTCAGAGGCCTGAGGGGTGGATGTAGCCTGGGACCTGAGAGTGTGCGAGTGTGCAGGGCCACCGGGAGAAACCTGTTCTGGGCGAAGGTGGATCCGGACCTGATGGTGATGGATGAATCGATTGCACCGTGCGACGGCTCATCCAGGAATCGCCGGAGCTGCTGTGTGGGGAGCGTGGCATGTCTCATGGGGACAGGGACCCAGAAGGAAGCCGGAGATCAGGGCGACAGGTGGGTCAGTGCCCAGTGGGAAGCAGTCGCAGAAAGAGGTGACCAGCACAGGTTCTGGCTTGTGACCCTCACCCGTGTAACTATTAGCAGAGCCTCCTTGGAGTCTCAGCCACAGTCTAAATTTGCATAATAAATTCCATGGGCATCCTACTCATATAGCGATCCAGTCTCCCCACTCCTCCTTCTTATCCCAGGCCCCCATCTCACTGCTCTTCATGCAGGAACTCAGGTTTTGGAGCTGGGGGGTGGGAAGTTCTATTCCAGGAAACCACCTGGCACCATCAGGAAGGAGCACTCAGTTGCTGTTGAAAGAATCCTCAACAAATCTGAACATGGACCCGGGTGAGGCCAGCCAGGAGTCTGGTGCTGCCCCATTCAGCCCTGGATCAAGCTCTGTATCTTTTTTGGGAAAGCCCTCTTTTCTTTCCAATCTTTCTTTAAGGCCCAGTGGACATCTCTTCCCCTCCCTTCTAAGATGCCTTACGAGTCCTCTCTCATATTTGTGTCCCCTGTTCATTTTCTCACCAGGTCTTGTTTGAAGCGATGCCACATCTTCACAAGGAGCAATTTGTAGTTTGTTGCATCTGCCTCATTGACTGTGAGCCATGATTAGACCCTTTGCATTCACTGAGGCACCTACAGTGCGCTGCTCAGCTGCATACATCACCCCCTGTCTTAGTTACTTTCTCATCACTGAGACACAATACCTGGCCACCTACAGCTTAAAGGAGGGCAAGTTTATTTTGGCTCAGAGTTTGTAGAGGCTTCGGGCCATAGTCTGCTGGCTCCAAGGCAGGGTAGTATGGCAGAGGAGAAACAGTCCATGGCAGGGCGGGCAGGAAACGGGGGGGGGGGGGGGAGGGGGGGGGGGGGGGGGGGGGGGGGGGGGGGGGGGGGAGGGGAGAGAGAGAGAGAGAGAAGGAGGGAGGGGGGGGAGAGAGGGAAGGAGGGAAAGAGGGAGAGAGAGACCCAATCCCCCACCTCTTCCACCTGGCTCTACCTCCCAAGACCACATTTAGCTATAAAATCATCAGTGGACCCATCTCCTGGTAAGCATCACACCCCATGATCCAGTCACCTCCCCAAAGCCCCACCTGCAAGCACACGAGGCTTTGGGGGACATCCAGATAAAAACCATAGCATCACCAGAATGATCACAGCCCAAGGGGATAGACCAGGCACTGTGAAGGGGACTTCCCTGCAGTATCCTGTTTCATCATTGCGATAACTTTATGTCAGCAGTCTTACAACTATCCCCATAGGGTTCCTCAGCTTTCTGTTACCACAACGAATGTCTGCAATAATCAACTTATAAAGAGAAAAAGGGTTATTTTTGGCTCAATCCATCAATGATTGGCCTGGTAGCTTTGGGCAAGGCAGAAAGAACACGGCAGAAGTATGTGGCAGAAAAAAAGGGTCAGTACAACACAGTTGGCAAGCAAAAGAGGGCATGAGGAGGAGGACAGGTCCCACAATCCTCTTCAACGGCCACACCCCATTGACCTAAGGTGCCTGCTAGGATCCACCCCTTAAAGGTTCCAGCACTTCCCGCTGAGCCACCTCCCCTAAGGTTCCTGCCCGGGATTAGAGATGGCAACTCACCGGCCGGCTGAGTGAAACGGAGCCTCCAAGAGAAGCACTTCTGTGAGTGTGGGGTGGGATGAGGTAGAGGAGGGGTTGGGAACCAGAACCAAGCCTTCCAGAGGTACGGCAGCATGGAGCATGTGCTGGGAACACTTTCACATGGCACGGAGCATGTACTGCAAACATGGGCTTTCAGATGTTTTAACTGGCAGGAGGGAGAGAAGAAAATACTGATACACATATATTTAAACTATAAAATGCTGCCACTTTTGGTGGATCAATAATGACTAGATATTGGGCAATACTGCATGGACAAAGTAATATATAATTGGAATGAAAGCCTTAGGTTTGATTTCCTGCAATGCATTATATTTTCTAAAGCAATTTTTAAGGATGCTGATCACAACCCAATTTATCTTACGGTTTACAGTTAGATTAGGGTTTGTTTTAAAAACTACTCTGATATGGACCAAGCACAAGAGAGAACTTTTGGGTCCATCCCTGGGTAGAAGGCAGTGATTATGGGGGAACATTGATGCCATGAACCTTATCCTAATTACAAAAAAAGTTTCCAAGTTCGGAGTTGTAGCAACTGTCTCAGAGCCAGTGCCAGTCCTATCTTCTCTGTTGATCCCCCTCCCATGCTGAAGACCACCAGCAACACACCTGTGTCTGAGCAGAGCTGGGCTCATTGGCTCCTTTGCAACCAGGACAGCAGCCCGACACAGGAACCCACTCCATGGGGAAGTGGAGGCTCCTGGCCAAGAGGGGGTGAGCTGGAGATCGTTAAGGGTCTGAGCTCTGTTTGTGGATTTGGAGGAGGGTTTGAAGACCTGTAGGTACTGATTCCATGTGTACATATCTTTCTTTAGGTGCAGAAATGGCGGAATATGCTCAGGCTTTCGGACAGTAATGAGGCAGCAGGAACACTTGCTTATGTTTAAGGTTTGGATAGAATTCTGGCCATTGTCTTGGATGTAGCTGGGCTTGGTGACCATTTCTGCAACTCTGCGGCTCCCCCATCCTCTGTTGGGGTGTCCCTGCAGCCTCTTGCAGCTCCCCTTCTTACCTAAAGCTGGAGAAGCACCCCACTGCCACTAGGGAGCCATGCAGTGCCAGCCCTGGCCTCACTGCTGGGTCCCGAGCCAGCCTGGCTTCAGAGCCTGGCCAGCGAGGAGGAGCTGTCGCTGTCAGCTTGCAGCAGGGTGACAGCCCACAGCCTGGGAGAGGCTCCTGGAAACTGGAGCCCACCAGGACGCATGGCCTGTGGGAGCCCAGGTGAGGGACGCTGGGCAGGGAGAAAAGCATGCAGCGGAGGCCTCAGACTGAGGGCTGCTACTGAGGAAGGCTTGCTGTGGCCGTATGGTGCTGGACACCCCACAGTGGTCTGTCTGGTGGAGTATTTCCTTCAGGAGCCCCAGGCGCTGACTCCTCTGGAAATGACCCTAGGGCTTGTGCACCTGGCACTGAAGAAAGCCCAAGAGGGAAACTTCTGGATGAGCACCCGGATGGGCAGCTCCAGGCCTTGCTGGTGCAGCGCAGCATCCTGGGGAGTCGAGGCAGGTGGCCAGTGTGCTCTGCCAGCCCTGGCCACAGCTGACCAGAGTCATGCTGCTGGTGATCCTGGGGCTGCTTCCTGACGGTGGCCATGTGGGAGGACCTGGCCCAGGCAGCTGCCTTGAGCTGCTCCCACCTTGCCTGGTTCTCCTACCCTGCCTCAGTTACTGGCCCTGCCCATGGTGCGTCTGCTCCACAGCTGAGCACAGTGTCTCTGCAGGGACCACCCCCGTGACCCTGAGTGTTAGCAGGGGCTCTTGGGCCTGCACAGGACACGCGTCCTGGCTGTGACTCCCTGGCCCTCTGGACCGCGCCCTGTACTCTCTGCGGTCAGCAGAAACTTCCAGGTGCACTGTGTGCTGGTGCAGCCTGCTCAGTGGGCTGTGCACAGGCATCTGTGATGCTTCCCCGAGTGACACCTGGGTATGTGGCCTGCAGCAAGGGACTCACCATCTTGCACCGAGAGGTGCTTCCCTTAGCAGCAGCCCCAGCCCTGGCCCCAGCTCCATGGTGTGCAGGCTGTCCTGGGGCAGCCAGGCACCTACAAGTTCAGTGCCTGCTTGCAGCTTTTCAAGCCTGGCAGCCTAGACACCCTACCTTGCCACACCCGGTCAAGAGCAGGGGCCATGTGTGGTGCACACACCTGTAATCCCAGCACTTTGGGAGTCTGAGGCAGAAGAGCTCAAGTTGGAACCCAGCTTGGGGAACTTAGCAAGACCTTGCCTCAAAATAAAAAAAATGAGGGCTGGGGATTTGGCTTGGTGGTTCTGCTGCCTGCCTTGCAGGCGCAAGGAACTGAGTTCGATCCACAGTACCAAAAATAAATAAATAAATAAATAAATAAATAAATAAATAAATAAATAAATTTTGAAAAGGGCTAGGGATGTAGCTCAGTGCAAAGGTTTGGTCCCCAGTACAAAATCAAAACCAAAACAACAAAAAAAGCCACATAGGACCCAGGTACATGCCCATAGCTGGGGAGAATTCACCTGAGCAGCTGCCCATCAGCTCCCCCGTGGCTTGTGACAGAAATACACCCAGACTCGGGTGGTGATCAGCGATACGGGCCTCATCGGTGAGCAGTGCCCGCCTGACTCCTCTCCACAGGGGAGATGTACGAGGACAGCATCAGGAACGAGTGGCATCGAAACCCAGACAGACTCGGGCTTTGGGTTGTGCGGGGAGGGGTGCTGGGAGGCCCACAGCCTGAGGCCCTCAGAGCTCAGCTCTTGTGTTTACTGAGAACCTAATATTTTTGGTCTCTCACTCGATCCTGGCTGCAGGCTGCAGGAAGAGTCCTGCTTCTGCAATTTGCAAACGTTGGGCTAAAGCTGACAGTGAGCTGGCCCAGGGCACATCCAGGAAGAAACTTCCTTCCCGGTCTGCGAAGTGGGGGCCCTCCCTCTCCATGGGCCAGCCTGAGGTGGAGCGCGGGACCCTCACTCTGGGTTGATCTCCACAGTGGGGCTGGGGGAGCTCTAGGTAAAGCCTGGGGTGCTTCTACCCAGGCAGAGCCCTAGTGCCGGGCTGGGCAGGGCAGCTCCGGGCACCCCAGGCCTGGAGCTCTCTCCTTGACATTAGCAACTGCTCCGAAGGAGCCTGGGCTTTGCGCTTAATGATACCATTTTACCCTCTTAGCATTTTCGTTTTGGACACTCAGTAACCAGAAGCCAGAAAAGTCAGGCAAGGGGCCCAAAGACACAGTTAGCACACACGCCTCAGCGCCAGCATTCCACCTGAGGTGCTCTGATGCCTCCAAGCACAGTCCCTCCGCTGACTGCACTTGCTGTCTCTCCTTCCTGGCCAGGAGCAGGGTGCTGAGGTCTACCCCTCCTCGGGCATTTGCAGTAGAAGAAGGCTATGGGGCTGCTCCGGGTAGACTGGGTGGCAGGGGGAGAGGGTGCTGTCCAGTGAGAGGCACTGTCCCAGACATCTGGAGGTCTGGACTAGAAGCTCCGCCCTCCGTTTCAGCAGCCGAGCCCTCCTGCTCCGAGGCTGTCTTCCCTGAGTCCCCTGCCCTGTGCATGCAGCAGCACAGTCACACAAACCTCCGGGCTGGCACTGTCGGGTATGAGAGGCCCGGAGGGAGCCCTGTGTCCTTCCTGTGCAGTGGGCTCCATGAGTTGCTCCACGTTTGGATTGGCACCCAAGCCTTGTGCTCTCTCAAGCCAATGGGTTCTTCTAACCTCTATTTTCATCGAAAATAAAGCTGTTTGTGCTTTTATTTAAAGGTCTGATGGATTTACCCCAAGGAACCTGGAGGTGGGTTACTTGCTAGAGGGAAAGCTGTTACCTGGGAACACAGTCACGCTTGTCTCCCTCCCTGCTGGGGTCCCTTCCTAGGCAGCGAGCTGGTCAGCTGCTTCCCCTCACGCTCCCCAAGCCCCTCACTTAGTGACCTAGGAGCCATGGCATTAAACATTGAAAGGAGCCTGGAACTCATATTCGGTGACAGCCTCTTCCCGGGGCCTACAGCAGGTTGGTGGACAATTCTTAGCTGTGGATCCAAGAGAAAATAAACATGTTTTGACTGAACAGTAGCTAAACATTTGCTGACTGGGATCAGATGCCAGTAGGCGGAGGGCAGGGAAAACTGTGAGGGCCCTTTGTTACCAGCCCTGGGCAGCATTTGCGGAGGGTGAGGCTGGGCGGGTCAGCTGGGACCCGTGTACATCCCCTCATTGTTCTGGGGCCACAGCATGAGGAATTCGTAGCCTTCAAAATCAGACTCGAGGCCCTGTGACCTCGAAGAAGTATGACTTCCTGTAAGAAAGGGATAAACATGACCGTTTAGCTACTAACTTGGAAAAATGACCACAGATACTTGTTATATAAAATTAAGAGTGAAGAGGTCACACACAGTGACAAGGACCCCCACCCAGCTGTGCCCCCCAGAGGTGACTGGGGGAGAGGTGGGTGCGCTCCGTATACTGGTGTCCATCTGTGCAGCCTGCCTTACTCTCTTGGCCTATGTGCACCCCAGGGGACACAGATGCACATGGTTACCCTGGCAGGCAGGCAGACAGACAGACAGACAGGAGAAAGAGTTGGAATACGCCACACCCCGATCAGAGCCAGCAGAGGCTCCAGATAGCCTTCCTGGGGTTCTGGGCAGATATTGGCCCTGCAGGTGGGGATCTCAGTCACACTCCACAGGGGTCTCAGGGCACAAGCTGGTGGAAGAGGTCTGTGAATGAAGGAAGGAATGGATGGGAATGAAGAGTGGCCTTAAATAATTCCACGAATGAAGAAAGAAACTTCCTTCGTAGAAGCACTTTTTCCTTATTTTTGGTACTAGGGATTAAATCCAGGGCTTTCACGCTACATGCTCAGCCCTCCTCCCCTTTACAGTTTTTTTTATGTTGAAGCAGGGTCTCATTAAGTTGCCCAGGCAAGACTCAAACTTGCAATCCTCCCGCCTCAGCCTCCCAAGTGTGAGTATCATAGGCAGAAAGAACCACAGTGTTATGAACTGTAGTATTATGTGTCTGTATATTTTAAAAACTTGGAACCCCTTAAAAAGGGAAGAGGTCATGATGGAAAAGGAAAAACCAGAAAGGAGGCGTTTAGGGGCGCTCAGTAGAACTGGTCTGAGATATAGTCTTGCGCTCACTGGCTCATAACCACGGACAAGACTTGATCTTTTTACCTTCTGTTCTTGTAGATATCTCTGAATGTGAAGTGGAGAAAAGAGACAGGGAGTAAATTAACCAGGAGTGAAGCAAGTCAGGGCGGGCCGAGGCATTTGAAGGGCTTTTAGTGTCTGGCAAGCTAGTAGCTCAGTGTCAAGGATTTTGAGTCTAAGCCAGGGTCTTGGCATCTTTCTCATCTTCAATTCAATCCAGGGGAGACTCTGGGTTAACTTCTAAACAACTCCTGTTCCCTCTGTGTGACCCCCCGGTCCTCCACCACACAAGGAAAAGATCACCTGACCCCACGTCATGTAGACTTAAAGTAACTTTATAGCCAACCTCAACCAATTCAATATTTCCAAATAACTGGTAGAAGGGAGTGTCAAGTCCCCAACACAAAAAGATGCTTCATCTGATCTGACCCTTACACATTGTGAACATGAACTGGAACCTCACACTGTACCCCAGAAATATATACAATTACTACACATCAATTAAAAATAAAGAAATATCCTTAAAAAATACTGGGACCCTCCTCCTCCTTATAAAGGGATTCATTGGGAATCTCTGCTTTCTGTGACCTTTCTACCTTTTTTTTTTTTTTGGTAGCAGGGATCGAACTCAGGACCTTGCACTTTCGAGGCAGGTGGCGGCACCACTGAGCTAAATCCTTGCCCCCTGTTTCTACCTTTTTAATGGTACTTTTTCTTAGGAATTTCTCACGGGTCTACTTCACCTGATAATGGACACAAATACTCCCTCTACCTTAACTTCGAGAAGAGCCCGAACCCTCAAAGTGAGGCGAGCTTGGGTGGAAGGAGGGGAAGCAGATGGAGAGGAGCCCTGAACAACATTGCTGACTTAGCCTGTGTCCTGAAGGATGCTGGGGATCCTGAACCCCACAACAAAAATCTGCTCATTGCTTATGGCCCTGATTCCCAACTAAGCCTGTTAAAAATAAGAGTTTCTTGGTTTTCATTGATTCAGAACTTTACAGGATGAGTTCTGAGAACCCAACTACATGTACCCCATGCAGCTTGTGTCACGTGACATTCCTACTCCACGTCTCCATCTTCACTTCAGCCAGAACGCATGAGACTGAAGGGCCTCCGGCATGAGAGAGTTCACGGAGCCATTACAGATGCTGGTCAGAAAACGACTGAGTCTCTGTGAGGCAGGATAGAAAAAAAGTAAAGATAGGTAGAAAGAGACAAGGAAAATCATAATTTTAAAATTGTGCCTTTAAGGAAGGTTGCAGCATCAGGACACAAGTCACTTAAGGGTTTGTCCCTCCCAGGAAACTCACTACAATTTTTTCCTAAAGTTCTTAAAGATAAAATAAGCCTTGGCTCATGACTTTCACCTATAAAATGTTCATCCTCAAGAAAGCAGCAATATCAGTGGGCAGCAGATCTCAGCCTCAGACACATGGAAATGGTTTGCATTCTGACACAGCCCACCAGCCGGGTGACCTGACAGACAGGAATACATATCCTAGCCGCTATTCTCAAGACAGCCCCAGAGCCACATAAATACACCAAGCTCAAGCCCACGATGTGCCTCTCTCTTTTGGGCTGCACTCCGTTCTAAGTACAGTAAAACCCTGGATTGCAATTAATTTGTGCTGTGAGTGTTCCACAAGATGAGCAAACGTTTCTAATAAATTTTAACTTGGTAAACAAGCCATGTCTTGCAATACAAGTAGTACAGGAAGCCAAATGTCACATGATCACAGCTGAGCCAATGGTTCTCTCTTGTTGAGGAATTGGGGGAGATCATCTCCCAACAGCAGGAGGTTATGGGGGAGATCTCATCCACAGAGGAGGAGAAGGAAAAGGTGGAGGAATCCCTCACTTCAAATGAGATTAGGGAGATGTGTAAAATGTGGGAAACTGCGAAATCTTGTAGAATAGCACCGCCTGAATAAGGCTGTAGCAGTGTGAGTGAGGAGTCTGTTTAATGACAATGCAGTGTCACACTGCCACAAAATCCTCAAAAAGAGGCAAAAGCAAGTGTCATTGGATATGCTCCTTCGTAAAGTTATACAAAAAGAAGCAGATTCCATTGGGCTAATAATTCCACTAGTGACTGTGAAAGTCAATCTGCACAATGACCCTCTGTAAGACCGTGTGTCTCACCAACTGCTCCTGAGGAGCTGGCTACAGCGAGGATCACCCAGGAGGGAACACACCAGACAAGTTGTGAACTTAAAACAGACCTTTATTAGTCTGGCCAGACGGCACCCCCAAGCACCAAGCTTAGAGAGGCGAGAGGCTCAGAGCCTGAGGTCCTTTTATAGGAGATGCTAAGGGGAAGTTGGCAAGCAGAAATACAGAAGAGAAACGCAGAAGGAACTTTACAGATTGTTCTTAAAATAATATATTCAGATATGGAGTTGGGCAAGCATGACGGAACACTATGCTCACAACAGAACTTCCTGGCACAACAACAAGCACATCCCTGGAACTCGATGTCTACCTGGTGATCCGTAACAGAAGCAGACAAGTTGGGGCCCTATTACAAAATGGAGTACAAAATGCAGTAACTGTTGTTCAGTCTCACACCTCCTCTCCCTTGTCTCTCTCACACAGCCACGAAGGATTTCAAAAGTAAGTGCAGGTCAATTTATTCCTCTTTATATTTTGTATTTACATTTGCATTTTTACATCAGAAACTTGGGGGAATGAAGTATAAATTGTTTACACTAAACCTACATTGGGTACAGATAAGAGGAGTGGGACAAGGCAAAATAGAGGAAACTTTGGAATAGGGTGAGCATCTGATACCAGGTTCTGGGGTCCTGGGGATTCCTACTAGAGATTCTTTCTGGGTTCTTCTTGCCCTGAACAATGAATTGGACAAAACAAGCACAAAAGGAAGTGAGGTTTTACATTTATTAAAGGTAGGAAAAAGAAACATGCTCTGTAGAGTGAGTGTGGGCCAATTAAAGGCAGGAAAAGACACCAGATGTGATGTCACATGCCTGTCATCTCAGCACTCGGGAGGCTGAGGCAGGAGAATCATTGCAAGTTCAAGGTCAGCCTGGGCCACATGGTGAGACCCTGTCTCAAACAACCAAATAAACAAATAAAACAAACAAAAACTAAATGTAGGAAAAGAAGTGCAATCCACAAGATGAGAGTGGATCACTGGGAAAGAAAGAGCACAATGACCAAGAGCTTAGTGGCAGCGTCTTTTGTATTCTCTGCTCCTCAGGCTGATGTCCCATCTAGGCTGGCCTATCAAAAAACTCCTGAACTTCCTGTGAGAAGAACTGAAGACAGCACTCTCTGATTGGTGCAGGTGCAGGGCTCCGCCCCTGTCCTGGACCTCCGTGATTGACAGGTTACACTGGCTTGTCCAGCTGCTTTACCACATCCTAATCTACTGCCTCACATCCATAAGGAGAAGTACTTGTTGCTCTGTATTAAGTGGGGGGTTAGTAATCCAGGGAGTTCATCATAACTGGGTGTAGTGGTCGGTTGCTGGGGGTTTGAAGCAAGGTTTGAAGATACATTAAAAAATGTAGAATCAACTTGTTGGTTTTCTCCCGTAGCAGCTAATTAATTCCTTTATCTCTCCCCACCCCCTGCCCTTTGTAATTAAATTTAGGATATCTAGGCATATTTATGACATTTTGTCAAGCATAAATTTATTATTATTGCCCAAACAAAGGGCTTGAATATTCATTATAGAAAATTTCCAAAATAGCCATCAACCGATTAAAGATAAGGACTGCCCTAAGGTTATGTGAGTCCATTGCCTTCCCTTAATTTTTCCACCAGCCTTAGAGAGCTGTGCTGTGATCTTTACTCCACCTCAAAACCTGCCTTCTTTCCACTGAAGGAACTGCCTTAAACCAAACTTCCAACTCCATAAATCCTAGCCCCACCTCCGAGACATTGCCAAGTCTCTGCTGAGTTGGTCCCTAGAAAATCCCAGGCACAGTTAGCTTTGAGAACCACTGGACAAAACTAAGCCCTCATTCCTGAGCCAAGCATTCAAAGTTCCCAGGGGCCTGCTGATGCCTCACTTTCTTTCTTTCTTTCTCTCTCTCTTTTTAAAAAATATTATCACTTTTTATTTTTATTTTTATTTATTTTTTGTATATCCTTTTATTGGTACATTTTAGGTATACAATATCATGACATTCATCATTGGAAATTGGCACCTTTACATAACCTCTCTTGCTTCTTATTTTTCCCCCTTCCCCTGCCCTCCCTTCAACCCCTCCATGCCTCCCTATTTACAAAGGCTTTGTTTCCTTTTTTTCATTTTCTCATATTAATTCCATTCCCTTCTTTCCTTTCCCCTACCCCTCCCACTTCCCCTTCCCCTTTGCCCCTTTTCTTCCTATTTCACATTATCTATTATACCTTTTAGTCCTTATTTACACTTTCAGTTTCTCACACTAGAGAAACTATTCAGTATTTACATGTGTGTCCTATTTATTTCATTTAAGAGTATCGCCTCAATGTGTGATGCCTCACTTTCAAACTAGTTGTTCATCTACTCTGTTTTTTGGTTTGGGGGGGAACAACTTCTACTCTTTAAATTATCCTGTTCTCCTGTATCTTGTCAGCTCTGCGCTTTTATTCATGCTTTATGCTTGGCTCAGTCTTCTACATCTCAGAATCCTTTTCTTACATGTGTGATCTTACATGACTGGTCCCCAAAGACATTTCCCTGTCAACCCTGCAGCAGATCATTCCCCCTTGAAGTCTTGACCCACAGTGAATCTGCACTGGTCCTGGGACTCAGTTTATCCAATTCAATATGGCAGACATGAAGCCATGTCTCCATCTGATAAGGCCCGGAAGCCTACACTGCTGGGAATATGGGCCATCCAGCTACTGGGCCACAGAGGCAGAGACGGAACCTGGCCCTGCCATCATCCTGGCTCATTTCAGCCTTCGTGTGTTTGATATGTAAGTGAGCCATTTTGGACCCAGCTGAGCCCTGGCCGGGGCACCGTGGAACAGAGCTAGTGTCCAGTTGAGTCCAGTCAAACCACAGAATAGTGATGGACAAAGGGCTGTCGTTTAGGCCATTACATTTTGCTTGTCTGTTTTGGGGACACTGGGGATTGAACAAACTCCTTGCACGTGCTAATTACATGTTTTATTGCTGAGTCAAATGCCCAGTCCACAGCCACCCAAGTTTGCCTTGGATTGTCATACAGCAGTAAGCACATGCCCGCTTGCAAAGCCAACCTCAAGCCACTCATTTAGGAAGCTTATTCCACTACCTCCCCACTTTGCCACTGGAACAGAATTGCTTAGTTTCCTGCTGAAGTCAAACCGAAGATGCCAACCTCCTGAAAGGAAACTTGTCATTTCCCGGTCTCCCCGTAAAGAGTACCCCATGAACTCAACATGTTTTATGGCCGATGGACCTTTCCTGGTGAGACTGGCAACTTAGAAATTCTTCTTCATTAGGATCAGAATTTGTGATGCACAGCTATGTTCAGAAGACTAAATGTGCTGCCTGAAGAGATGAAACTCCCAGCCAGAGGGGGGATGGTGGCTTTCAGTCTTTCAGGTAACCAGATTATGGCTTATAGCAGAGACAGGAATAACTGGTAAGGAAATACGGAAGTCTGACCTCAAGGAAAAGTGTGGAGGAAGCCATTTAACCTAAGTTGACCACACTTGCTACCTTTGTTGTTATTGTTTGTTTTGTTTTGTTGAAACAAGGTCTTGCTCTGTAGTACAGGCTGGCCTCTAACTCGTAATCCTCCTGCCTCAGCCTCCGCAGTGCTGGAATTACAGGTGGGCACCACCAGGTTTTCTACCTGTTTTAAAATGTAATAGTCTTGAGAAGTTAAGTCTTCCCTAGTGGTAAGCAGTTGGCGTCATCCTGGACGTGTGGAGCTCCGCGGTGCGTCAGCCTCGCTGGCCAGCAGAGGGCAGGACAGCCGCAGAAGTCGCCAGCCTGAGAAGCTCCTTCCTCCAGGAATACAAAGGGCACAGAGGGACAGTATTGCTGGCTGCACTGTGACCCGGAAAGTGTCACAATTAGCATGACATACACAGGGTGGGTCTCCTCTTCCTTGGTCACGCACCTGCTGTCTGGCTCGGCACCTGCATTTGTGAGTGGCGGCGTCACTCCGTCCCTGCCCTCCTGCTTGGCCAGCTCACGCTCGGATTGGTCAGGCAGTCAACTGCTCCACATCTGGGTCCAATCAGAGGACAGGAAGGACCAGGAAGGACCGGGAAGACCAGCGCACTGCTTCCTGAGCCAGGTTCCTGTGCAGGGCGAGCTGGCTGTCTGTGCGAGAGCCACAACTCTGTCTCCATTGTTCCTTTAACCCAGTGTCTCTGTGCCTGGAAATCATTCAGGAGGCGAGATTCACAGAAAGAGGAAAAACGAACACTCACAGCATTCTGCATGAAGCCCTGCTCCTCTCTCGCTGTGAGAGAGAAACTGCCCTGAGAAGTGCAGTTAGTTGAGGCCTCCAGCTGCTGGCCGTGTGGGGTCTGCCACAGCGTTTGCTCTCTGGCTAATTGCAGAGCCCTGAAAGGAGGCGCTCAGAGCTTTCAGATAAAACCTGCAGGGGGAGCCTAGCGTGGTGGTGCAGGCCTGTGATCCCAGGACTTCCAGCCTGCCAGATGTCAGATGTGCTGAGCTGGTGGTCCCACAACATCGAGGAATGAAGTTGAGGACCAAAGGAGAAGTTAGGAGAGCTTTGTTGGAAATAGAGAAAAAGAACAGCGCCTGGATTTCCCGGAGGGGCCCCAAGTGGGTGGCCATGAGGTTCTTTGTTTACGAGTATAGCGCTTAGCTAGTATTGATCCAATAGGGAAACAAGTCACGTACTGAGCGTGTATGGAGGGGACAAAGGCTTTCTTGGGAAGGGATGGGTCCAGATGTTCTGGTTGCCCACCTATGTGTCTGATGCCTCTCTGGGCTCATTGGACCAGGTGGTGCTCATCACAGAATAATCTAAGTTGTAGTTTATCTCCAGGGAGGCCCGCAGGCCTGGCTGTTACGTCTCTGTCTTGAGGCCTGACTCTTCTTCAGATTTGCCTCCAGTCACAATCACTGTGGGTCTTATCTTTTGTTCTGACTTCCTCTGACTGCACCTTCATTTCTACATAACTCAGCTGTCTATAATACCAGCACCTAGGAGACTCAGTAGGAGGACTGCAAGTTCAAACCCAGCCTGGGCAACTTAGCAGCTCAGCGAGACCCTGAGTCAAAGTAAAACAATTAAAAAAGGGCTGGGGATGTAGCTCAGTGTGAAAGCCCTAAGTTCAATCCCCAGTGCCACAAAAAGCAGACAAAACAAAGCTTGAAAGATGAGCAAGACTTGCTCAGACAAGGAGTGAACAGGGACAAGTGATAAGGCAGCCTCGAAGCAGAATTTCAGCTATCTTGGTTAGCAAGCTTGCGTCCCCTGGGACCCATCTCTTCCCCTCAGAAGGCCCCAGTATGCGCCCTCACCTTGAGCCAGTTATTGCTTCTCTTGTGAGGCCCCCAGTGTTTTAGAACAGACTTGGTCAGTGTTGGCGTAGTGAACGAAACCGTGTGTCCCCTTCTGGGCGGACTGAACACAAAGAAAGAGAGGAAATAGACTGCGGACACTGGAGTATCAATGCCATGGAAAGCTTTGGCATCTTGCATGTCTTGGGTCGCAGTTGCAGAACAATCAGGTCACCTGTCACCAGCACCTACAGATGAATAGGTCCCCTGGTTCATGTGGAAAAATGGCATCAAAACCTCTACCAGCTCAAAGAATAGGAAGAATCAGACCATGGGGATTTTTCTTTTGGGGGCTGGTACTAGGGATTGAACCTAGGACCTTTGCACTGAACTACATTCCCAACCCCTTTTCTTATTTTGAGGGAGGGTTTCACTAAGTCTCAGGGATTGAATTTGAGATCTTCCTGCCTCAGTCTCCCAGAGCATTGAGATTATAGCCATGCACCTGACTAGCAGAGCACCCTTGAAATAAATGCATAGACTTTCAGAGCTGTCAGAGTTGGAGTAGCTTGAGTACACGGAATTCACTGACTTCAAAGACAACCTACTTCTCCTTCGTAGAAATTGATCTCCATGATGATCTCATTTTCTAATTTCAGTTTCCAAACCATTGCAAAAATTATTTTTCCCCCTGACAGAGGTTCATGTGGTCCAGAAATATTCAACCACTTAGGTAATGATAACTTTTATTATCCTAACAATTATTAGCCAGCCCCTATTATACATGAAATACTGTTAGGCACTGAAGATAGCATCCAACCTAATATCTCCACTCACCTGGTGAGAAAGGCCCCATTGTCCTTATTTTAGAGTTGGTGACACTGAAGCTTAGAGAAAACAAGGACCTGGCCAGTAAGTAGTGGATTTGGGGCTCCGTCCAGGTGTGTACAACTTCAGACCTGGCACTCTGCTATGCTCCAGGTGTCTCAGATGGTTAAATTTGGAGAAAAAAAAAAGTGTGGAGAAAGAACAATAAAGGGAAAGATCACTTCCTAAGATGTTTTAGTTATTGGGAAGGATACAAGGTTAAAAATTGAATTGTTGTGCTTGTAGTTGAACATGACTTCCTTCAAGGCAGGGATGGGGAAGCTGCTGGCTTTAAGGGGGGCTGACATTGCCGTTAAAGCTCATAGTCACTCTGTAGATGGCGTAAGTGTTCCAAGTCAGCTCTGGAGTCAGATTGTGAGTTTGAATCCTGGCTTTGCCACTCACTGATTAGCTGTGAGGCCTTGAGCAGCTTACTTAACTTCCTTTGCTCCAGTTTCCTGATCTATAAAAGTGACAAGAACTCTACTTCCTGTTGTAAGCACAAACTGAGATAACACATTTAAAATGGTATCCACACTTGGCATGCACACACTATAAACGGTAACTATTATTATTGCTGACTGCCCGAGTTAGTAGGAGAGCTAGGTGGGGTTGAGAACCCGAGTTCAATGCTTTTTGGGGCTGAGTAGGTAAATATGAGGTGTGGTAAAAGTACAGTGAATATTTAAATTTTAAAAATATATTAAAGTAAAAGATGTATTACCATTTATCCCCCTCAAAATACCTACCCCCAACACACACTTCAAGCTCCTCCGTCTTCTTTGCCACTTTCTGAAGCAGTTCTGGAAGTCCTCTTTTATGATTATCATTGCTTATGCCAGCTGTTGTATCCTGACATTTTAAAATCCTTTTAATTATAGGAATATATATATATATATAAAATATAACATTAATCATCTTAACCAGTCTAAGTGTACAGTTCAGCAGTGTTAAATATAGTCACACTGTTATACAATCTTCAGAACACTTTTCATTTCCAAAAACGAAACTGTACTCATTAAACCAGGGGTCTCCAATCCCCCACTGTGGAATGGTCTGTGGCCTGTTTCCAACCAGGCTATGCAGCAGGAGGTGAGTGGAGGGTGAGTGAGCAAAGCTTCTTCTGTATTTGCAGCTTCTTCTCATTTCTGCCTGAGCTCCACCTCCTGCCAGATCAGTGCAGCATTAGATTCTCATAAGACCTGAACCCTATTGTGAAGAGCACATGCTGTTCTAATCTAATCTAATCTAATCTAATCATGATGCTCTGAGGTGGAGCTGAGGTAGAGATGCTAGTGCTGGGGAGCAGCTGCAAATACAGATTAATGTCAGCAGAGAGGTCTGACTGAACATAGACCTTCATCAATTAATTACTTGCAGACTCAGATCAAAACCCTATCAGTGATTGGCAATGGGCAATTAAGCTGCATCTGGAGGGAGGCCAACAGAAGATCACAGAGTTGCCTGGACATAATGCACTTTGGGTGTCACTGTCTCCCATCACCCCACAATGAAACCATCTAGTTACAGAAACACAAGCTCAGGGCTACCACTGATTCTGCATCACGGTGAGTTATATGATTATTTCCTTATGTATTACAATGCAGTAATGATAGAGAGTGTACAATAAATATAATGTGCTCGAATCATCCTGAAACCACCCTCCTACCTTCCTCCGTCTGTGGAAAAACTATCATCCACAAAACTGGATCCTGGCACTAAAAAGATTGGGAACCACTGTATTAAACCACAACACCCTGTTCCCTATCCCTGGCAACCACCGTTACACTTTACGTTTCTATAAATTTGGCATCCCTAGATTCTTCAAAGCATGGGACCATGCAAATTTGTCTCTTTGTGATGACTTGTTTTAGTTAGCATAATGTCCTCAATGTTCACCCATGTCATAGCAGGTACCAGAGTTTCCCTCCATTGTAAAGCTGGACAACTTTCTTTTTATACATTTTTATACATTTTTTTAGCCATTGATCCACTGATGGATACTTGAGTTGTGTACTCCTTTCAGCTGCTGTCAGTAGTGCTGCCATGAACGTGGGTGTTCACATCTCTCTGAGACCTTGGTTCCAATTATCTGGGATGTACACCCAGAAGTGAATTTGCTGGATCATATGCTAGATTTATTTTTAAATTTTTGAGGAATATATATGCTGTTTTCCATAGCAGCAGCAACATTTTGCATTCCTGCATAAAATACAAGTGTTCGGTTTCTCTACATTCTTACAAACCCATGTTATTTCCTGACAGTAGCAATCTTAATGCACATGAGATAGTATCTCTCATTGTGGTTTTGGTTACATTTCCCTACTATTTGATGCTAAGCATGTTTTCATGTGCTTTGTGCCTGCTTGTGTATCTTTGTTTGAATAAATCCCATTCAAGTCCTTTGCCATTTTTAAATATAGTTGTTCATTTTTGCTGTTCAGTAGTTGTATTATTTATATATTCTGAATATTAACCCATTATCAGATATCCAATCTGTAAATATTTTCTCCCATTTATGGATTACCTTTTGGCCCTGTTGATTATGTCTGATAATCAATAGAACTTTGAAATTTTGTGATCTAATTTCTTTAGTTGTCTGTGCTTTGGGTGTCATACTCAAGAAATTATTGCCATGAATGGCATTGCTTTCATAATTTCCTTCTCACTGAATTCATTATTGATGTACACAAATTGATTCCATCTTGCTCCAGAAAGAATGGCTACCATCAAGAAGAAGTAAAAAAAATAACAAATGCTGGTGAGGCTGAAGTGAAAAAGGAACACTCCTACATTGTTGGTGGAAATGCAAACTAGTACAACCATTATGGAAATCAGTAAGGAGATTCCTCAAAAGACTATAATTCTCCTTCTAGGTATCTTCTCCAAAGAGCTAACGATGTCATACTATAGTGATACGTGCTACCAATGTTTATAGCAGCATAATTTAAAACAGTAAAATCCTGGAAACAGCCTGCATATCTATCAACAGATGATAGGATAAAGAAAATGTGCTATCTATAAATAATGCAATACTACTTAGCTATAAAGGACAAACTCAAGACATTTATAGGAAAATGGGTACACTTGAGACATATAATGTTGAATGAAATAAATCAGATACAGAAGTTTAAATACTGTATTTCATTTGAGGAAGGCAACATACAAAGAGCACAATAACAGATCTCTTGCGAATGGAAAGGGGTCCATGAGAACAGAGATGAGAGGAGAACAGGAAGGGAAGGGAAATAAGTAGGACGGAGATGCCATGAACAGGAACCTAATAACCTCAATGAGTGTGGACACTGTACATCATGAACATAAGCTAAGATTAGTAACATCAACACTAACGAACACAGGGAAAGGGGACTTGGAGGAGGAGGGAGAGAGGTGAGAAGGAAGAGAAATTTTTAAAAAGCTGTATTATGCACATGTACCACTCCCCAAGATGACTGTAAACTGCATGTACTGACAACATGTACATAAAAAGAAATCCTCACCAAATTCACTGTCACGAGCTGAGTCTGAGTGCTTTTACCCTTAGCACGGGGGATGTGTGGGCCAGACAAGAGAAACGACTTCAACTTCAGAAGCCTTTTTCTTGTGGCAAAGTTCCTTTCAGGCACGCTGGATTACTTCAGCTTTAAAGCAGCAGATCCTGATAATGGATTAGAAACCAGAGGAACCTGCTCGAGTTGCTCAGAAATTCCCAAAAATGTTCCCAGAACTGCGAAGAGTCATTGCTTACAATTTTTAACAGATGGCGGGCACGGAGAGGGAGCTGTGGTTTATAACCACCACACTGAAGCGGCTTGTTGTCCTACCGTTTGATTTGCCTTCCTTCTCAGGCTTCAATCCCGGCGCAGGACACGAAGGGTTAAAGGACCATGCACACGGTGACGCACTTAGACCTCTCGGCCTTCAGAACAAGCTTGCAGATGCAGGAAGCCGCAGGAGGAGAGCTCTGCAGACGCACACAGAAGAGTCAGGACGTTGCCCTGGGGGTTGCTGGAAACAGGCTAGAATAAAGGAGGAGCCCTGAGCCTCCCTGCGGCACACGGCACACGGTACTCCAGAAAGCCTCGGAAGGCAATCTCTGGGCATGTGACGGGTGCTCCCAAGCGATTCCCCCTCACAGTCAGGCGTGGAGCGCGCTGGACAGCAGTTGTCAGCCAGTGCTGTGCAGCTTTCTCTGAACAAACCAAACCTGCCCCCTGCTGGCTTTAAGAGAACAGGGCCACGGTCAGGGCATGAGGGAGGTGGGTTTAGGACCCTTGGAGGGTCTTAAATTTCCAGGAAGCCTGTTCTTTGGTGAGCATTTTAAAACAGGCTGGGGATTTGTGTGCAGACACTCCGAGACAGTAGGGTATCAGAGGAGCCTCTGTCTCTATCAAGTGTTTTTATCATGCTCTGAAATGAACTCTCAGGCCTCTTCCACTTCCATACATTCATGTTCTGCTAATCGTTGCAGAGGCCCTCAGCAGAAAGGTCTGAAACAGAATCAGTCAGAACACAGGTGGTTAGTTAGGCCAGGTAGAGTGTAAAACTAGGAGCTACCGCAAAATAGAGAACAAACCAAACAGATGATATTTAAACTTGAAGTTATGCACATTCAAGAGTAGAAGGAAAGAATTTTTCATGAGAGCAAAGTTTAAAAAAAACTTGATGGTAAGATTGTAGAAAAAGTGAAACCAGGAAAATAAAAAGAATGCTTATAAATAAAGAGCAAACTAAAAGATCATAGGAAGTAAGAAGATAGTTCTTTCTCAAAGGGAAAAGGGATTGAGAGATAGAGGGAGGTGTGGGGCAGAGAGAGAAAGGATGAAAAACAGGAGCTGAGATGTGTTATGTACATGCACCAAATCCACACAAGGGATGTAAATGTTACACCTGCAAATATATACTAATAAAAATAAAAAGAATGCGTATTCATGATATAATTAACCAAAAATATTTGTGTACTTATATGGGAAATGTTGTTTAATCATTTTACAGATACAGATTCTCTTTATAAGAACTATATCGGTGTAAGAGCAATGACGATTCCCATTGAATGGACAAATAACCCAAAGCCCAGAAGAGAAAGCGACTCCTTTAGGATCAAATAGTGACGGGTTTGAGATTCTGGCCCAGGAGGTCTAACTCCAACGTCCGCATTTCAAGTTGGAGAAACAGCTGCACAAAATGTGGAAGTTCTGTGTAAGGAACGCTCTGAAGCTCTGTCAGGTGCATGAAGATATTTTTATAATGAGGTGGGATAGGCCCAGGGCTTGGAATTTATTCACCAAGAGCTGCTAGTCAAGGACTTGTCTTCTCCTCGGAGTGTGTAGGGTTTGAGCAGCCCAGTCCTTCTGAGAGTTAATCCTTTTCCACCCGGACTTAAGAAGGTGCATGGTGCACACCTGTACTCCCAGCACTCTGGCAGGCTAAGGCCGGAGGACCACACATTTGAGTCCTGCCTGGGCAACTTAGTGACTGAGCAAGATCTTGTCTCAAAATAAAACATAAAAAATGGGATCTGAGGATGTAGCTCAGTGAGATCAATTCTCAGTATAGGCAAAAGAAAGTATAAAGTCATTGAGGTGAAAATCATCCAGAATTGGTAAAAAAAACACAAAAGGACAGTGAAAGAAAGTTATGTAGGAGACTACAGGTCTGAGGGGAGTTTGTAGACAAACCCTCAGAAAAAGGTTTCCCGTGGCGGTCACAGAGAAATCGTATATAATAATTAATAAGTGTAGCTCTCTATATATCAACTAATAAGTAATAATAATAAGTGCATCTGACATCTACTTATTTCATGTCAAAAACTTAAGCGTTGCAGAGATTAAACCATCCCCAAATCATTTGGGCTGATTGTTTGCTGCAGAAGGGAAAAAAAATAAATCAGGCTTCCTCAGACATTGCTTCCAAAAGTGTATTAAAAATGAAGGAAGCAATAGGCAAAGTTTTGAGGGGAAAGGATGTGATACAAAAATACTATACAGAGTCAAGCTGCTGCTCGTGTGCTGTGTTTGCAAGCACGTATAAGTGGAGGAAATGAACCCTGAGAAGCCAAGTGATGGCGTGCTCCAGTTAAATGAGAAATGAATCAAAGAAGCCAAGAAGAGCTGGTGAATTATAGTAGGAAGATTAGTGTGATTGTGGACTTGTTTGGATTGAGGAGTGCTGGGAAATTAGTAAAACACACTTCTGGGCATAGGAGCTTCAGTAAAAGCTCTCTAACTTGCTACCTTGATACTGAAAGGCATACCGCCTTAAGAATATTGTTCGAAAAATGAGCAGAGAATGCTCTAGAACAGCTGGTCCCAGTGTCCGAGAGCTGCAAGGTGCCGTGAGAAAGGAGACAGAGAGATCCAGGGTTATACAGAGTGGGTTGATGGGGCATAGTGGCAGAAGCATGGCTCTTGGCCCCAGCAGAACCAAGTGGATCCATGACCTGGATCAGAAGGTGGGATGGATGTATTAGTCAGGATGAAACACGCTTCATCCAAGCTGAAACAGACCTGGTTTAACTCAAGTTAATACCACGGGGTCAGTCACATTTCCGGTGCCAGCACGTGGCCTGAAAGCGTGCTAATGGTCTTGGTTATGCCTAGCTTGCTGGAAACAGTGTGAAGAAAACTGACCAGAGCTCCTGAGGGGCAGTCATGGTGGTTATGGTCCAAAATGGCTGCTGTCAGGTCAAGCTGGACTGGTAGGGTGCTAATTACATTCAAAATGGAAGCTGTAACTTCCAAATTACCTTAAAAATGAAAAATCCAGGCAGAGACTGCATTCAAGCCCTTTTCCTTCACTTCCTGCCATTGCTAAGTCTTTTCCTTCCTGAGACTTTCTTTATATAATTAAAATCCACTGAACACCTTCGTCATATGACAGTTTTTAAACTTCTCAGAAATCCAGTGAAGCTCTAGACCTTTTCCTGGGATCATGAGTCTTAAAATACTGAATAAATAAAATACACAGATTATAGAGAAAGCAAAATTATACAGAAATACAGTTATCTAAATGAAAAACCGGGAACTAATTCTTTGTATAAAGTCGAGTTGCAAAGGCTAATAATGAGTATAATAATTCATCACGTAGTTATAAATTGTATCATTAGTTTCAATAAGAGTAAATGATATTTCAGTTATCTTCAGCAACTGTAATCAGATGTGAAATTATCTCATCATCTTTCATGACAGTTAGAAATAATGCAAATTTATAGTAATTTGATGCATGCATTCATAATTGAAGAAAATGCTAATTTATGGTTAGAAGTTAATGGAAGTGAAGAACCAATTGTTTTTAAGTTCATAGATTATCTGACTTTAAACCCCTGGGAAGTCCGTGGATCCAGATCAAAAGTTGATGATCTAGAAAGCCTTGCTTCTCCTCAGCAAAAGTTTTCCCAATCAAAATTTGGTATTTAGTCTTCCCTCCAAGGGCCCTGTTACCATTCCTTCTCAGCAGCAGATGATATCAAATGTCTTCACGTTTCACCAATCTAAAAAGAGGAGGAGGAAAAGGCAATTTTATTGTAGCTTTATTTCACCTGTTTATTCCTTTGTTTCTAAAAACTTTTTACTCATAGAAAAATCTTCATTACAACATGCACATCACAGAAAGTTACCACATTCCACAGGTATTAAGTGTTACATTTGCCAAAATCGTGATTTTTATACAAAAAGTTAAAGAAGTCACAGGAATCCTGTGTATTAGTTTATTTTATTATTTTATTATTAGTTTTTGAGACAGAGTCTACTATGTAGTTCAGGCTGATCTGGAACTGTGTAGCCCAGGCTGGCCTCAAACTCCAGGGATCCTCCTGAGTGCTGGGCTGACAGGCATGAGGCACCACACCCACATCGTCTTTATTTTGACTCATTCATTTCTTCAATAAATAACTATCTTTACTCAGTGCTTGCTGAATATTTTTACTGCATAAAAACACACAAAAACTCTCCTGAGAGTGACAGCCTGCAGCCCCGCGGAGGCCCCGTCTAACTGAGATACGAGGTGGCACAGCTGCTGTGCTCTGTTACTGAATCACACACTCACCGTACACAGGCATTGTTCAGACACTGTTACTGGGTGTAGACGTTACCTACATCCCCTTGCGAAGGTGGCCTGGGGCCTCGTTCAACCAGCTGAAGGCTTTAAGAGGCAAAGACTTGAGATTTCCTAGAAAATGAGAAATTCTGCTTCAAAATCACAGCTTGAACTCTTCTGTGGTCTCTACAGCCTGCTGACCGGCCCTAACACATCAGTTTTGCCAACTCCCCAGTTAGAAAACTTGGTAAGTACAAGAGGGGGCCTTGACCCCAGATTGTAGTTTTCAGACATTTCCAGTCAAATTTTCCACATTGCCATACCTTTCCACTCCCCAGCTGAGCGATTCATTGTCGAAAACCTCATTACCACTCCCTGTGTGTTTGCCACTCTTGGTTAGAGATGTCTGTCATCTTTGGGGACGGACATCTTCATTTCTTGCTCTGCTCACTCTGAGATCCCTTCCTGGACAGCGTGTCCCCAGCCTTCTTATTCTCTCAGTAGCAAGTGTTCTGCCTACAACGTCCCCAGGTCAGTTCCAGAAGCTGAGCTGCACTGAAACATAGGAAACACCAGTATTAGATGCTGTGCAGTAAGTTCAAATGCCCTGAAGTCCAGCAACACAGACTTGGAGACATCCAGCATCCTCCTGCACCCCCAGGTGAAGGACGCACGCTGCCCCCCAGGCCTCCGCTTCCTCTGCTGCCCCCTGCTGGTGAAGCTAAGACCTCAAGGTCCACAGCAGGCCTCCAGGCTTCTACAAAGCCTGGATTAGAAATATGTCTATGTGGGTTTTAAACTGACTCTTGTGGTCTCCTTAAGATGTGGCCAAAGAGAATAACAGAAAAGGAAAAATGGAGAGCAGAAGATGTCAGAGTTACTCCTGAGAGAAGCTGGGATCCTATAGGCCATATTCTTCACCCTTAGTTAGGGTAAGGGGGTCCTCAGTTCCTAGGAACAGTAACTTCTGTATCCCACTCCTCCTTTCTGAGTAGGAGATTTTATTGTGATTATTTTGTTCTCTGCAATACAGAAGGTTTGTGGGGGAAAATAACTTGTTTGTTCATCTTCTTAAATTTTTAAATTTAATTTTTTTGAGACAGGGTTTCGCCATGTAGTTCAGACCAGCCTTGAACTCACTATGTAGCCCAGGCTGCCCTCAGACTCATGGTGATCCTCCTGCCTCAGCCTCCCAAGGGCTAGGATTATAGGCATGTACCTCCACTGGCTTGCTGATCTTACGGGAAAAGCAAGAGGAACTATATCCAGACCTGAGGAGAATTTTTTTCCAGGAAGTGCAGTTTTTAGTTTAAGGTTCTCCAGAGAAACAATTGCATATGGATGGAAATATTTGTATATAATAGAAAATATTTATATATAATATTTATTATAAATACATGTAATATATTCATTACAAATCTACATGTCTACTTATGCTTATGATACCACACATATTTGTAACAAATATACAAGTGTATTCTTTAAGGAATTAGCTCATGTGCTTGGGGACTGGCAAGGCTGATGTCGTTGGGTGGTCAGAGTCCATGGAGACTCACAGAGGAGCTACAGCTGCAGCGCTGAGACAGACTGGTTTCTGATTTTCTAGGAAACTCAGGCTTGTTTTTCTCTTATGGTCCTTAGATGATTGAATGAGGTTCCATTCACATTATCTAGAGGACATGGGTAACCCCGACAGCTAGTCCCCGTGTCTCAAAAATGCCTCCACCTCGACACCCAGATCGATGGTGACTCAGTCACAGGCACCACTGGCCCCGGGAAGTTGGTGTCACCAGAGTGACTGGCTGAGGCCTGGCGTCACCCTCAGGAGAGGTTTTGTGTAAAGGCAAGAGGGCATCAGATGGTGAGAAGAGCAGACTGGTAAACAGCAACTATTTCCACCAAGTATTTGCATTCTTCTTTCTTTTATCAGCACGTGCTGCAGTGCATCCTGATTACATTCATCATGGGCAGCTGGGACATGCATGCAACATATCCTAATTCTTTTTCCATCTCTCCCTCCATCTCCTGGTCTCCTTCCCTTTTGTTACAAGATCGATCTCTCTGTTTCCTACTATATTGATTTTGCTCTTTAATTTATTTATATTTTGGTTTTTCATATAAAAGAAACCATGCAATCTTTAAGTTTGTGCCTCTGATTTATTCATTTAACATTATGGTCTCAAAGGGCATCCATTTTCCTACAAATGACTTAATTTTATCCTTCTTTATGACAGAGTAGTACTCCACTGTGTGTAAATACCACATTTTCCTTGTCCATTCCTCTGTTGATAGACATATAGGCCACTTCCAAGTTTAACTGTTATGAATTGTGCTGCTCTAAACATGGGGATGGATGGATCACTGTAATGTGCTGTCTTTAACTCTTTCAGGAAGATACTAGAAGGCGGATAGCTGGGTCAAATGGAATTTTCTGCACACATATGATGACATTTCCCTACTTCCTTTGAAGTTAGGTGGGGCTGTGTGGCTCGTTTTGTCTTATCAAATGCGTGTGAAGCAATCAGTACCATTTCTGGCCAGAAGCCTTCAGCTTTACTGGACAGTTTCCCTTGCTTTAGGTTCCCATTCGCCCTAAGGGCCAGTTATGCTTGAAATGCTTCTAAGACTGGGAGCCTTTAACAGGGCATCCACACAAACTTCAAGGCCATCAAATTAAGTGAGAGATCATCTCTGTCATTTCAGGGCATAGACTTGGAGGTTCTTACTGCCGGACAACCAGACTATACTGATTAGCAAGCCTCCCACAGTAACCGACGGCCTCCCTTAGCTTGAGGGTAGACTCTCATGTCCTTGATGTGACTTGCAAACCTGAATGGGATTTGCTCTTCTGGATTAGCCAACCTCAAGTCTTACCTTTTCCTACCCCTTTCTTGGGTTGCTAGTTTCTCTGTCCTTTCTACATCCTTCATAGGTGACGTTTTCTTTTTGCCTCCATTCAAAAGTATACTTGCCAAAGGACCCTACTTAGCAAAACAGACTCCATATTGCTGCTGAAGGACCCACCTGCCTGCCCTTTAGATGAACTCAGAAGGAGGAAGCTTAGAAACCTCCTCCCCTTAGAGAGTCTCTTAGAAACAATAACTAATCAACTATTGTTTTACAAATGTTCTATCAGCAGGACGTTCCGCTTCTGTACCTTTTGCTTGCTTTGCTAGTTCTATCCCATGGGGGGCCTAGAAACTGCTGACCTCAAAGGTGTATAAAACATGTTTGTCTCCCCCGAGTCGGGGCTCGAGTCCGATGCTCAGCTTGGGTCCCGGCTGGTAATAAACTCCTGTGTGGACTTAATATCGGTCTCTGGTTGGTTCTCTCTCACTGGGTCTAACACTTGCTATTTCCTTCACCCAGAGCACGATCTTCCCTTATCTTTCTTTACCTGGCTTGCTTCCACTTATCCTTCAAATCTTTCTTAATAAACGCAGGCTTAAGAGCAAACACAGTACGCATTTCCTCCTCTGAATCAGCAGCTGCACTATTGCCCTCTTGGCTCCCATACAAGCCACCTGTTACTTATCTTGTATAG
The DNA here is from genome assembly GCF_000247695.1 of Heterocephalus glaber. Next base: position 1,750,581 of record NW_004624864.1, on the reverse strand, counting down.
GACTATTCTCCTCAGCACACAGTAAGTGCTAAAATGCTGGTGAATTGGTGAACAAATGAGTGAATGGATGGATAGGATTCCATCTTTTTGGAACCTACTTCATCTCTTTTCAGTCTGGCTGTTATGGGTTGTGTCTAGATGTTTCCCCAAAGCCTCATGCTTTTTAAAATCAGTACACAACAGAATGTACTTCACAGGTTTTCTTGTATATTGCTAACCAGATAGAAGAATCACCTGCACTGAAAAGAGAAGGAAAGTCACATCTATTATCCAACTCACGGGCCATCAGTTTTGCCAGCTCTGGACGGTGGAACTTTAAACCCACCTGGGAAAGAACCACTGTCTTCAGTGTCTTAGCTAGCACATAGAGAAGGCAGTCTATGTGCTTGGCCTCAATGGATATGGTGCAGCAACATTTCAAACAACCTTATCCAAGCAGTATCGCAAACTGAATGAGAAAAAAAAGAAGTCAAATTCTCAGGATGAGCCCCTGTGTTGAGAGAAGTGACCTGCACATCTCCAAAGACTGACTTAGAGTCTTAGGTCTGCCACCAAGTGGACTGTGCGCTTGGGGGATCCACTTCCCCTCGCAAGGTTCAGTTCCCAGAGATGCACAGTGGAGAAAATATCACTTCACCCATCTGCCTTGCAGGGGCTTCATGGAGATGGAGTGCTTGGAGTCTCGTAGCAGCATGAGAATTTCTGCTAGAATCTCCACCTCCTCTCTGACTTTGGCTCTCCACCTTCCTCCCTCAGGAATGAAGGGCATGAGTTTCAAGTAAATCATAAATCAGATCAACGGATGGATAGATGGGCAATATAGATAGATGCATTTCCCTGAAAGCTTCACTCATTCCAACTTCTATGCCTTTGGCTCTTTGTTTTCATCCTCCCCTTTCCTGGAATGTCCTTATTTAGTAAAAGTGTGTGAATTCTAACATTCTTTAATAATGCATCTCAATGGGACTTCAGGTCTGATGTCTTCATTGATTTCTGTTTACTTTGAATTCCAATGTCACTTTTCTTTTTGCAAAGAAAAAAGTGGCTCAGCAGCAATTACTCCTGTTGGTTTAATCAAGTTTAACACCTTCATGACAAGGACTAAATCTCGTTTATTATGTCTCTCATGGGACCCATCTCATGGCAAGTCCTCCCTCATCGGCAGAGAAGAAGTGAATGAAGCAATGAACTAATAATTTCGGAGGAAAGGAAAACTGCCTCTGAAGAAGGTACTCCTTCCTTGAGGGCCGAACGCTACCCTTGCACGTTACCATCTGGAAATCCTTTCAGGATCTGGAGAAGATGGCTCGTGCTGAACTGCCACATGCATGGGCAATGCTACTGGAAAAATACTGCATGAGTATTTGCCTTTTAAGATGAGAAAGGACATAATTTATTCTTACGGTTCTGTCTAAATTCATTGTGATGACAGGAGAAAAGAAGACTTTTGTTCCAGTATGTGGGCCATTCTTCCTGGGCACTATTTAGATAGATCTGAATCAATGGCCCCGAGTCTGCATGCTTCCTTGCAAAGCTGCTGTTTACAAATGACTTTTCCATCCTTATTTAAAGAAGTGGAATTTATTTTCTCACCCCAATATTTTGAGTTGGTCCTATGACTTTTTTTCTGGCCAATGGATGTTGGCAGATGTGATACTCGAAAACATATAAAAGCTTTTCCTACTTTCTGCCTTTTCTCTTGCTCCTCTGCCTCTTCCACGAAAAGGTGTCAGAACCATCCTGCTGGAGATAAGACAAGTAGGACAATGGCTCGCTGCCCCAGTTACCCGCTCCAAGGCCGCCACAGATCAGCTGCCTGCAATAATAGCTCCATCCCCAGTTCGAGCTGTGCGTAAGTCCCGAAGAGATGAGGAGAACTGCCAGAAGAACCCAGAACGGTGGCACACAAACATGTACACGGCGCACATGCTTATTTTTCAAGTTGTTGACATCAAGCTCTACTTGGTGCTAATGTTTCCTAGAAGTCGTCTTTGAACCTTCTGATGAGCTCAGGATAAAATATTTCCTTGAGAAACTGCTTACAACCCATGCACATGTACCAACGCCACACAAGGAATGTAACCAATATGTACTACACACATTACAATAAAAAAGAAAAAGACATAATCAAAGAACTTTGAGTAAAATTAAAATATTGGACAAAATAAAAGAAAAAAATGAGAGACATGATATGATCTCAGTGTATAAAAATGCCCAGAAACAGACTATATTGGTCAAGGTTCTCCAGAGAACTAGAACCCATAGAATATAGATAGTTACAGATACAGTGGATATATGTATGTAGGCTAGATATAGATAAAGAAGACAGGGGAATTGGAGTACATGAGTATGTAGGCCATAACGCCCCTCACATGCCATCCATATGTTGAAAAACCAGTGGTGTAATTGGATATGAGGTGAAAGGCTTGAGAACAGGGGAACCAATAGCATAACTTCCAGTCCCAGGCCAAGGGCTGTGGAACTGGGGTAGGGGCTGGATGGGATGTGGTCCCATCTATGTCCCCAAGTCTGAAGCCTGAGATGAGAACCAGATGTTTGGAGCAGCAGACGGATATCCTGGCTCAAAGAGACAAAGAATTTATGCTTTCATCACGTTTTTGTTCCATCTAGGTCCTCAATGGATTAAATGACGTAATGCTCACCCACACTGATGAGGGGTTTCTTCTTTCCTTAAGCTGCGGATCTGGATGCTAATCTCTTCTCAAAAAACCCTCACAGAAATATGTAGAAATAATGAGTATCTGTTCTTCCTTCACCAAGTCAGGTTGACACAACATTTTCATTATCCAGACTAAAAGAAATATGTCTAAATATTAATAACTGTGGGGTGATGATTTTTGGTGTGTCACATATAATACACTTTAAATAGTAAAAATAACTGGAGGGGAGGTCCTGAAATAGTCATGGCCACAATGAACAGGCCCGGACTTCTGTGACTTCTAGAATGTTTTGGAAGTCACCAAGTTCTTTCTCCTCAGATCCCCCTCAGCACATCTGCCTACAGGTCACATGACAGTGGCAAATTGTTCCCCTTCTGATCCCATTATAAATTCACGGGTCATGGTTTCTCCTGGGATCCTGGGCTGACGTCTGATAGAGACCTACACAGCACCTGGCAGGAGGCCCGTTCCTAGGATCTAAAACAACACGTGTCTGTGAGATTGTTGGATAAAAGTCACCACCATGCAACATAGCATTTCTCTTCCTGAGGGGATGGAGCCTGCTGCTAGAGCCAGGTGGGTCCCTGAGGCCCCAAACCCAGCTCGAGGAGAGCATGGCCAGTCTCTGAGGCAGGGGCTGCTGGGACCAGGAAGTGCTGGGTCCGCACTGGAGCTCTCAGTGAGAAAGGACTCTGTAAGAGCGTGCCACAGCCAACTGTTTGTGCCAGTGCTGTTGCCTAAAACCTAATAAAAGCTGGTTTCTATTACTTGGCTTTTAAAAATGAGATTGTGACATTTAGTGACCTAAATTCAGGTCTTCTTGCTATCTTTATAGCTGAGAAATTTTCCACGTCTCTGAGAATTAGGTTGGGTCAATACTGATGAAGTTTCCTTGCGTGAGAATAGTAATGTCAGAAATTGAGCTTTTACCATCTGCTGGGCAGTGTTCAAAGAGGCCTGAATCATTTGGTTCACTTGATCGTCCCAAGAGCCGAATGAATTAGCATTTATGACAACGGATACAGAGCTGAGGGACAAGGAGTAACTGTACAGCTACCCCAGTCCAACAGGTGGACACCAGAGACCTTCCATGCTGTTTTATTCCATTTTTGAGGTGTCTCTATTGCAAGGCTTCCGCGGTGGGATTTTATCACGAATCATTGGGAGGAATAAGTTTAGGTTAGATTGCTTAGAACTGTATTGTTTACAGATTTTGACCTATGAATTCCATGGATGCTCATTGTCACATTCTTTATGTTAATGGAAAACTTGAGTAAAAGTCCTTATTTACCTAACAATTAAAATTTGTTAAAATTATGATGTCTGTGTAAAGTAAATTTATGCTGCCATTAAATAAATAATCTTTTGGTGGGCCTGGGATTTAGCTCAGTGGTTTCGCCGCCTGCTGTGCAAGCACAAGGACCCGAGTTCGATCCCCGGTACCAAATAAATAAATAAATAAATAACCTTTTTTCTTTTTTGAATGTGATCTCACAGGGAGAACCACCACACTTGAACTGAAATCTACCCCTTTCTTCAACAATTATGTAATCTCCAAATCACTATGTCAGCTAAGTATTTTCCTTATTATTAGGAATATACATTATCACTTTTGTTATTCCACTTTTTAAAAACTTAACCTTATCTTATATGATTTTTAAATCTTGCTACAACGTTAAATATTTTCCTTCTATTAAAATAAATTCCACTTCAAATGCCCTGTGTTTATTAGTCTCCATTTTATACAATTTCTGATAAGATTGCTATGTATGTCTTAACCATACCCACTGTTTTCTTGCGTACTGCCTCCTCCCAGTTCTCTTTCTTACTGGTCTCTGCGGTTTCCTGCAGAACCTGGAAGAGAGGAGCAAGACCAGCAGGGGGCGCTCCCCTTACCCAATGATAAATGTAAACGTATTGTATACCAAAAATGTGCCAATAAAAGAATTTAAACTAAACAAAACAAAAAAAGAAAGTAGAGGGAGGCATCCTTGTTGCCCGCTGTCCTGACTGTGGGCAGACACCACATTCCTCAGCCTAACGCAAGTCCTATTCCAGACTGAAGAAACAGTAGTCTCCTGTTTGTTGATAGACTATTGCTGGCTAACATTTCTGTAAGAGCTCATGCCATGTAGTCCTCATGTGAGAATTCTATCTTCGATACAAGACCACGGGATTTCAGTTAAAAAAAAGCCGGACTAAAATGCCAGCTATCAGGAAAGAATGATGAAAGGTAGAAAATCATACCTTTAGACCAGCAGTCCCCAACCTTCTTGGCACAAGGGACCAGCTTCCTGGAAAACAATTCTTCCACAGCCCAGGGAGGGAATGGGATGGTTTCAGGATGATTTAAGTATGTTACATTTATTGTTCACTTTGTTGCTTCTATCATTATCATTAATGTATTTCTATACATTGGAACATATAATGAAACAATGCTACCACTTATCCAGTGCTACACTGCCTTGGCACTGCCTCAGTTCATCAGGGTTAGTTTCCTAAGCAGTGTGCAACCTTGATCTCTTGCATATGCAGTTCACAGGAGGGTTTGAGCTTCTAGGAGAATCCAGTGCTGCTGCTGATCTGACAGGAGGGAGAGCTCAGGTGGTAATTCAAGCAATGGAGAATGCTGTAAACACAGAGGAAGCTTTGCTTACCTGCCAGCTGCTCACCTGCTGCTGTGTGGCACAGTCTCTGACAGGCCACAGACTCATACCTGTCCCTGCCCTGGGGGCAGGAGTCCCTTGCCTTAGACTGGCCCTCAGAGCGACTTCCTGGTGCTGAAGTTCCTGGAGGACACACCACAATGTGCCATGGCTCTGTGCCTGTTCCTTCCACACTAGCTCACTTTTAAAATAATAATTTTTATGACAACTTGCTCTCCTATGGGGCCATAAATGGATGCTCTTGGGATGTTGTCCACCTGACAATGTGAGGGTTTCTCAAAGTAGGAGTGAGAGGGTTACTTTTGGCTTGTAGTTCTTCAAGTCTTCAGAACCTGTAGCAGGCTACCCAGGCAGAGTGAGAAAGACCAATCTTAGGACTAGCAAGCAAGCTACCTGATGTTACATTTAAAAACCTGGTGGGACAACTTTTTTTTGCTTAAATTCTTTTATTGGTACATTTTAGGTATACAATACATTTACATTTATCATTGGGTGTTTGTACCTGTGCGTGATGTATCTGGGTTCTTATTTTTTCCCCATTTCCTGTGCACCCTTCAGCCCCTCCACCCTTCCCTATTTACAAAGACTTTGTTTCCATTTTTTTTTCTTTTCTCATAATTTTTCCTTTCCATTCTTTCCTTTCCCCATCTGGGCAACTCTTTGAATTCCAATTCTTAGGAATTCTCCTAGCTCACAGGAGTGTGCTAACAAGACAATTTACTAGCCTCAGAGATAAAAAGAGTCACAGCTAGGTCATTATCAGAGTGTGTTTGTCAGGATGATCCCATGTGATGTGCTCTTCCTAGACAGCTCTGCTGGAGGTTTCTTCATTTGTGTGGTCTTGCTCTCAATAACTTGAGAAGAGCTTTCAAGTCGAAAGCTTCAGAGCATTAGTAAGAGCATAGGTCTGAAGCAATCAATAAGCAATTATTTAGGAACAATTTTATGGCCTACCATCATAAACCAGCCCATTTCTCCCAGTTCTCAAATGGCAGACATCCAGCATCCCACGCACTTTCTCAGTGTTCACACTGCTCAACCTCACAGCCTGGAGATGCTGCAGCTCCTGGAAAGCGCCCTTAGGAGGCTTAGACCCTGCCAGAGTTCCTGGAGGGCAGCATGGGAGAATCTCTGGGACAAGGGATTTCAGATGCACACGGAAGGGAGGAGGAAGGGAAGGAGTCCCTTTGTGACTATAAGATTCATCTCTGAGAATACTGGTGTGCGCATGGACTTGGGCTCAGAGTAGATAGTCATGGTGTTTTCTGGTTGTAGTTTTAGTTACAGGACATAAGAGGCTCCTGAACACCATTAAGAAATGCAGAAATCTTCGAACGTTGAAACTTTTGCTCACCTGCCTTGCAGAAGAATTTTAAGTTCTGGTTTCCCTAAGACTTCTCTTTTATGTAACTGGGGTAAATCAATTGCCCTTTAAAGCTTCCCTTTTATCATCTGTGAAGATTTTTCTTCAGCTTACCCAACTTAACATCAGCACAAGCAATTTGCAACCAGAAAAAGACTTCTGAAATTCAAAATGCTTTTCCTGTCTTGATATTGCCTGGCTCCAAGTCAGCTCCATACATGATAATAAAAGCACTGAAGTTGAGCCTGGAAGCCCTGGATTTTATAATTGGCTCTACCACTAACTTGGGGAGGGTGCATGATAATAGATATAGAATGTTTACTTGTGCCAGATGTAATTTTATTTTATTTTATTTATTGGTACCGGGGATTGAACTCAGGTCCTTGCACCTGCACAGCAGGCGGTGAAACCACTGAGCTAAATCCCCGGCCCTGACAGATGTAATTTTATTTTATTTATTTATTTATTTATTTATTTATTTATTTATTTATTTATTTATTTTTTAGACAGATGTAATTTTAAATGTTTGTGTTTTATGGTGTTCCTGGGGATGGAAACTAGGGAGAGCTGAACTACATCCCCAGCACCCTCCTTTTTATTTGTGTCTCACTAAATTGCCCAGGCTGGCCTTGAAATTTTGATCCTCCTCCTGCCTCAGCCTCCTGAGTAGCTGGGATTGCAGGAGTACTACCATGCCTGGCATCATGTGTGTTATCTTTATTTAGTGCGGGAAACAAGAAAATGCTGTTATTTACCTATTTCACAAGTAAGGAAATGGAGGCAGTGAGAACAAGGAGATTGCTTACAAATGAGCAGTAGAGCCTGTACTCAGACTCCAGACTTAGTGTGGACCTTCTCTGCCACCTGTGTACTGGTTAGGAGCATAACCCGAAAGCAATGTTGTCATCAAATCCCAGCCATGACAGAAAGCAAGGCAGTGTGCAAGGGAAATCGAGAGCAACTTTCGCCTCACCACATTTCCAGCAAATAAGGATCCCTGAGAATATACTCTTCCTTTCATTATTTCTCCATACCCTTCCCTCTACCTTTGGTGACACTAGGTAAATGGTAGAATGGCAGACTGGGATGACCATGAAGTCTGGAGTTGCAAGAATGTGGGATTATTTCCAGCAATGTGAATATAAGCAACATACTAAATGTCTCTAAGCTCCAATTGTCTGTTTTAAAATAGAAATACTAACGTCTGCCTCATCAAGTGTTATAAAAAGTAAACTAGGTAATCTGAGTAAAGTGCCTGGGACAATAGTTGCCATAGAAGATGTGCATATTAAACAAACATAATTATTACTAAAGCAGTAATTTTAAGTCACATGAAGTTTTATAGACTGAAAATGAAAGAGTCTTCATGGGCCCAGAATGAAATGGAAAAAGAAAGCTCATAAAACAGGCAGAATACCACTTCAAAGTCACAAATCTTTTCTATGATGGTTAAAGCTGACTGGAGCCTACTGGGTTGCCTTTGAAGGTAGCAAGCTCCCTGTGATTCAGCTGCTTTGAAGAAGACATCAGTTGGTGAACGTACTACATATAGACTCCCTGAGTACATATGGATTCATTTCAGGAAGGACACTGGTGTGTTCTCCACTGGTGGAGTTCTCCAGTTAGGAAAGGGTTGATGACTTCTCGTCACTTCTCTGGTGGCCCGGAGCAGGATGTTGTGAAACCTGGTCATTGGCAATTTCTTGATCTTGATGTTCCTACAATCTCGGAAATATCTTTATTACTCTTGGTGTTTTTCACAGGGAAGAGAGAGTTAGGTAACTTTAGGGGTAATCAACCTTGTATTACCAGTGTTAGCAAACAGTCCTTTAATGATTGACATAAGTGTGTGCAAAGTGGAGCAGAAATCTGACTAAAGGTTAAGGTACAGATCGCTCAGCTATGTGACACTGAGTGTTGTGATGTTGGGGAGTGGTGTCAACTTTTAAGACACGGGACATAGTGGGAGATTCTTAGTCATTGAGGGTGGTACTCTGAGGAAGGATTGAAGCGACTCATGTCAGAGTTATTTCATAAGAGGAAGCCAGATCTTTGAATTACTATGTGGTTTCCAGTCATGGAATACAATCTTTTCCTTCCACACCTACTCTCAAATTGGCCACTTCTGAGGTCCTCATGAGAACCTAGTGGATACCATCACAATGACTCCTGAGAACTCTTACGCTAAATAAACCTCTTTTCCTTATAAAGTTAGGCACCTCAGGTATTTTGTGATAAGAATGAAAACAACAATGAACACGGATCTTAACCGTCCCCCGTGTATGTGGGGTCAATAGCTTCAGTAATCCAAGAAGAAAAGACCTAGGTTCATGACCGCAAATGTCTCTCTTCTCTAAAGATGAGAATTAAAGGTACTAATGTGTAGAGAATGAGGTATATGGTACTATACTCAAGCTTAAACCAGAGGCTCGGCATGTTTCATATTTCACTCTCTTATAACCTATAGCACAATTTTGCCTATCAGATTGGGAATGTTTTAACTAGAAATGCATAATTGAGTAAAGGATTTAGAATTATAATTTTAAGTTAGTTTATTTTTAAAATCAATTTTATTGATGCATTTAGGTATACAATATAATGACATTCATTATTAGAGATTTGTGCCTGTACATGATGTATCTTGATTCTTATTCTTCCCCCTTCCTCTGCCCTCCCTTCAACTCCTCCACCCCTCCCTATTTACAAAGACTTTGTTTCCATTTTATTCTTTTCTCATATGTATTCCTTTCCCTTCTTTCCTTCCCCTACCCTTCCCACTTCCCCGTTCACTTTGGACCTTTTCTTACAATTTCACATTATTAATTTTTCATTTTAGTCCTTATTTACACTTTCAGTTTCTCACACTAGAGAAACTATTCAGTATTTACATATGTGTGTCCTATTTATTTCACTTAAGAGTATCACTTCAATGTGAATCCGTTTAGCTATCAGTGCCTCTTGTTTCTCATTCTTTGTGGCTCAGTAGTACTCCATTTTATAAAAAAAACCCCACATCTTCTTTATCCAGTCTCCAGTTGATGGGCAATTGGGCTGCTTCCAAGCTTTAGCTATTACAAACTGTGCTGCTATGAATATGGGTGCACATATATCACTGTGGTATGATTCTTTTAATTCTTTGGGGAAGATACTCAGCAGGCGAATAGCTGGGTCAAATGGG